>CM024247.1:22311228-22364667 GCA_013421045.1 Propylea japonica | reverse complement strand
ACAAATGGAAAGGTATTTCGATATGGTTTTTTTCAATTTCACATGAGATAGTTCAGCTATCGGAAACAAAGACTTAAATTCATCAAACTAGTGTAAAAAGTTAGAACTCGTGAATTACAAAGAAAAATTGAAAACTAAATGAAATTTTCTTCAAGTTTGATAAGCTACAGTGTAAAAAAAATTTAGAACGCCCCTGGTAGACATCATCTTAAAAACTTGCCCAGTTATTGCAGATTCCAAAAAGGTATCATAAGCCTAGGCATTCTGTAGTTTTTCATTCTCGTAACTACTTGATTACCAAAATAGTCGAAAAATTTCGAAAAACTGTTTTTGTTGTAATCGTTATTCTGAGCTCATGTGTTAAAGTCATGGGGCCATTTTTGCTGGAATCTAGTGGAAAATTACGAAAATTATTTTTATTTTGAAAAAAGCAGTAGCGTATCGTTTCTCTGGTTGAATAGAAATATGGAATTATTTGCATTCAACACCCTGTATCTCGAAAACCTTACCGAACCTAATTGTAATTGACAAAATTTCTTATTTTCTTACATTCTGTACAGTGTTAAAAGAAAAGTATCAACTTAAAAAATACCCTGTGTTGCTACAATAGAGGTATGTGGAATATTCCTTACAAATAAAATAAAACGAATTATTACCAAATTACTATTCGATGGAAAAAATAAAACGAATTAGTACCAATTACTTATTCATTGGAAATGAATAAAGAATTCGAAAAACAAGGAGTTCAGTCATTCATAGCTTAAATTTATTCATAAAAATGAAACCCTGCTTGCATAGAACAACACAATAACACTTTTATGGACACTCGTTCACAGTCAGTAACCTAGGTAATTTTAATTTTATTTAACTTCTAATGACAATAGTTTTGAAACTGACTGTGAACGAATTTTCATAAAAGTGTTGTTATTGTTCTAGTGTTCTACTGGTACTTTTTTGAAATTTTTTTACTGTTATATTTGAATTGACTAGCTTTATGATTTGGATATTGTTTGTGTTTGTGATACTTTCGGAAAATTGGCATTCGTTATTCGGACTCTGAACATGCCTAGACAACAGTACGCGCAAGGACGTCAATTTGAACATTTATTATGAATAAATGTTCGATATGAATAATGAACTTATTGTTTTATTTTGCATTCTTCGTTCATTTCCAATGAATAGTAATTTGGTAATAGTATTGAAGTTATTTGAAAGATTCATACTTTTGCTATTGAAAAATAACCATAAGGTTGAACAAATCAGAATAGCTAGGTATAATCATACCTTACATTAACCCATGAGCTCAGAATAACGATTAAAACAAAAACAGTTTTTCGAAATTTTTCGACTATTTGTTAATCAAGTAGTTACAGGAATGAAAAACTACAGAATGCCTAGGCTTATGATACCTTTTGGAAACTGCAATAACTGAGCAAGTTTTTAAGATGATGTCCACCAGGGGCGTCCTACATTTTTTTACACTGTAGCTCATCAAACTTGAAGGTAATTCATTAGTTTTCATTTTTCTTTGTAATTCAAGAGTTTCTAGCTTTTTACACTAGTTTGATGAATTTAAGTCTTGTTTCCGATAGCTGAACTATCTCACGTGAAAATAAGAAAAACCATATCGAAACACCTCTCCATTTGTAGAAATGGCACTAGAAAAACTAATCGCACTTGGAAATTTTGTAAAATTACGAAAACCATGACTATCTCCGAAACCGTAGAATTTTCATTAAGGTCGAAATTTGAAATAAGTTAGATCGCGACAGTGTCTATCTATAGTTGCAGGTTTATCCATTGTTTTCGGGACACCCTGTATACCAGATGATCAGTTAATAAGTGTTCTAACGCCAACAATTGCTCAGGAGTCTGTAAGAAATCTTGAGGATAAAGAGATTCCAACCCGTGGTAATAAAAAGCAAAAGCCCGATTCAGTTTTTCCCAAGGTATGCTTCAGTTTTCGAATGGTATTTCGGATTTATTTGCATTACTTATTTGAGTTGAATACTTTTGAGAATGTGCATTTGAATTAATAAATCGTAGAACTCATCTAAACCAGCCTGAAACTTTTTACTTTTGGTTCGCTTACAATATAGAATATAATTATACAAGTAATTTTCGATTTTAGGGACTTGAAGCAGCTTTAAATAAATTGTATCCAGATGGATATATCATTCTAATGAAAAGAAATAAATTAACAGGTGATTTGAGGAATAAATTAACAAGAATAATAATAAACTGAATTTTGCCCTCTACGGAAAGGAGTAAGTATAACTTCATTTCTACGCTGTATTGAATGTTTTCCAATATTGAAGTTGATGAAATCTCAGCAGAGAATACAGGGTTTTTCAATTAAAGTGTCCATTAGACATATCTATAAAGAACCAAATGATTGTTCCGCTTATACCGGTAGTTGAATCAAAATTTGTTATTTTTAATTTTTTTAAATTTTATTTACAAGCAATTTACAGCTGACCTCAAAACAGTATTGTTTTATCACAGTGTATATTTTTATAAATTAAAAATTCTCTAGTTGTATCAGATACATTAATTTTCGGGCTTCAACTGCAAAAACCATATATTCATAATGTTATCGATTTTTGCACCAAATTGACATTTATACAGTGTGGAAAATTTAATTATATTCGAAGCATACTTTCTAAATTAAATTTGTTGTCTAACATACCTAATCCGAATGTTCCTTGAGGAAGCTCGTAATTGAGTCTATCACTAAAAAAATCTTTTTTTTCAAATACTACACCCTGTATTTTTATGAAGTAGTAGATTGAACAAAAACATCTCCTTCTAACGATATTTCATACCCCATACTTGTATTGGAGGATTGTCAAGATATAAGGATTTTTTTTAAATTCTCTTCAAAACATATGAAAAGAAACTCCAGATTTCTTCTCTAGATATGTCTAACGAACATTGCAGCAACATCATGCCCATGCATATTAGCTTTTGATTTCATTGCTTCACTTCTTGATATTAAACATTTTTTCAGGATAAAATCAAATATATTTATTCAGGTCGTAAATGAAATACAAAGTGTATTTCCATTGGAAAGATCTGAAACATGATGATGATAACATCGATTCGATTCATCATCGATAACATCTTTTCAAATAACCCTATTGATTGTGAAGGGAAAGTGCATCATAATCTAATTTCAGATCACACAGCACAAAGTGTCAGTTTCCTTTCTGTGGGCCATTACAACAAGGCAGTATTCAAAAGAATTTTCAGTGAGGCAGATTTTCGGACAAGACTGATAGGAGAATCATGGCGGGAGGTATATGAAGCAACGGATCCAGATGAAATATGGAATAACTTTCACAATCTGTTTCTCCACCATTTTAACATTAGTTTCCCCAAAAGGAAAATTATACCAAAAAGACCACAAAAACAAATATCATTTGATCCTGAAATTGTAAAACACAAAAAACAGTTAGATATTTTGTACGTGGCCAGTTCTGTGAATAAAAAATTTGAAGCACACTATAAACAAGCAAAAAAATCATACGAAAGAGCATTAGCAATTAAAAAAGCACAACACTTTCAACAGAAAATAGAAGACTCTGATAATAAATCAAAAACTGTTTGGACCCTCATCAAGAATATAAAGAATAAAACTAACACTCCCGGCGATACTCGTATACAGATGAGTGGTGATGTTGATGTCATCGCAGATCGTTTCAACTGCTACTTTCTAAACTGTGTTGCAGATTTATCAGTTTCACCTCAGGAAAATTACTTGTCACATGTAGCACAGGCCGACAGATCTATGTTTTTAAACCTATTACTGAAGCAGAGATCACTAAGATAATAAAGACGTTAAAAAATAAACATAGCAGTGGGGATGATGAAGTTCCAACCACTTTGATTAAATTCTGTACAAGAAATTATTTCACCACTTACCTACGCTATTTGTGCATCGTTCAGAGCAGGTTTTTTCCAGACAAGCTGAAGTTAGCCACTATTAAACCTCTACATAAAAAGGAAGTGTGACAGAAATTCAGAATTATCGTCCAATAAGCCTACTGCCAAGTTTTTCCAAGATTTTAGAAAAATGCATGAGCAACAGACTCATGGAGTATTTTTTGAGCAAGGACCTGCTATGTATGGGTCAGCATGCATACATTAAAGGAAGAGGAACCCATACTGCCCTATATGAGTTCATAGAGGGAATATTACAAGCTTTGGAAAATGGAGACTATACGATGGGATTGTTCTTAGATCTGACAAAAGCCTATGATTGTGTGAACCACCAACTCCTATTAAAGAAACTCGAGTGTGGAATAAACCGGAGTGAACCTGGCAGACCATTTCTAGCAGACCGTTTGACGGAAACGCCCGAACGCGCTCCCCAGTGGCGCGCGGTGCGGAAGTATATTAATGCTGAAATGAGGCAGATTTAGATAAATAATGATATGGTACTCTCGACTTTGATTTATAGACCAATAAAAGAGGTTATAAAGGTGTCGACGGTTGGTTATCAGAATGAATTACGACAGATTCGCTATTTCGAGAAGTAAAACATTCAAAAATCCATATCTCCAAAAATATTCGCCGGCGCATAATAAGATTTGGCACGTAGGTTAACAATATTAATATCATTATTCCCTGAAAATTTCATCCACTTGCAAAGGGATCCAGGGGGTTAAAACGCCCCCCTTAACATGGAAAAATTCATATCTCCGAAAATATTCGCCGGCGCATAATAAGATTTGGCACGTAGGTTAACAATATTAATATCATTATTCCCTGAAAATTTCATCCACTTGCAAAGGGATCCAGGGGTTAAAACGCCCCCCTTAACATAGAAAAATTCATATCTCCGAAATATTCGCCGGCGCATAATAAGATTTGGACGTAGGTTAACAATATTAATATCATTATTCCCTGAAAATTTCATCCACTTGCAAAGGGATCCAGGGGGTTAAAACGCCCCCAAAACATAGAAAAATTCATATCTCCGAAAATACTCGCCGGCGCATAATAAGATTTGGTACGTACGTTCACAATATTAAAAACATTATTCCCTGAAAATTTCATTCACTTGCAAAGGGATCCAGGGGGTTAAAACGCCCCCCTTAACATGGAAAAATTCATATCTCCGAAAATATTCGCCGGCGCATAATAAGATTTGGCACGTAGGTTAACAATATTAATATCATTATTCCCTGAAAATTTCATCCACTTGCAAAGGGATCCAGGGGGTCAAAACGCCCCCCAAAACATAGAAAAATTCATATCTCCGAAAATACTCGCCGGCGCATAATAAGATTTGGTACGTAGGTTAAAAGTATTAATAACATTATTCCCTGAAATTTCTTTCACTTGCAAAGGGATCCAGGGGGTTAAAACGCCCCCCTTAACATGGAAAATTCATATCTCCGAAATATTCGCCGGCGCATAATAAGATTTGGCACGTACGTTAACAATATTAATATCATTATTCCCTGAAATTTCATCCACTTGCAAAGGGATCCAGGGGGTTAAAACGCCCCCCTTAACATGGAAAAATTCATATCTCTGAAGATATTCGCCGGCGCATAATAAGAGATAATAAGAGGTGTTCAAAAATACTGGAACACCTCAGTTTATTCAATGAATTCATAACTTGAAGATACTTCTTCAAGTAATTCAGAATAAAAATAAGCATAAAAATAAACAGATTACTCATCACTCACCACTTCAAAGTGAATGCCTTTGCTGATACTGCAGCAATTCTTCACCATTCCTCCTGGAAAGAAAGGAATAGATAAGTGGAATTATAAATATTATAGAAAAATATTGAATGCTGTGATGCAATCCTTAAATGATGGTTCACCATTTCCTTGAACAAAAGAACTGAAGAAAAATTCTTTCCATTGAAATAAAATGAAAGCTTCAAATGATGGTTCTCAAGCAAAATGAATAACAGTGCTGAAGAAAAAGTTGTTCAAGCTAAATACAGTTTTTGTACAGGGTCCAAAAAATTCTATTTCACAATAATATACAGAGTGTCTACTTTTAAAGTGGCCAAACTTCAAGTGGGGATCATACGAGTGATTTGCACCGAAAAATATCATATAACACATGCTCAGAATGTTGACGGTTATTCTGAATTTAAGATTTCTGTGTTTCACGAAAAATTTCGATTTTTTTTCTCTAAAATGATCATTATTCAGTTTTCCTTGTAGTCTCATCAAACTTGACCACATAACACGTTAACAAAATTTGTCCGATTTTTCCAATGGTTTTCTCGATGAAAAATTAATAATTATGCACACGTTTTTAGCGGCTCGTCTTCCGCCATAATATCAAGGCTAACATGATAACAACGAAAATAGTCACATTATTCAATTTCTTTCGGAATGAGCAGCTTAAACTCACAGTATCGTTTGTTTAAATTGAAGTTTGGATCAGAATATAAATATTTATAATAATCTAACGCCAACTGCGCTGTTATAATCATTTATAGAGACCCTGTAATAACGAAGAAATGAACCTTCTTCTTCAATACATTTGACCATCGTTTTCTTACTGAATCTACAACTCTGCTAAGTTCATAGCGTTTGCAAAGTATTTCAGCACAACACAATTTTATTCTGTGATGAGATCCGTACGAGTCTGAAAGCGACATAGATATAGTTTGTCTTTCAAAGTATTCTAGACATAAAAATCCAAAGGCGTAAGGTCGGGGCTCCTCGGTGGCCATCTGACTGTATCTTCCAATCCATTGTATCCAATATATTTTATCTGTTAGACAGGTGCATTTCACTGAATATGTCTGTCAAGTTGCTCTGTATTAATCTGATGATGAATTGTTTGGCATTAAAGTAAGGATAACTGGTCCGAAAAGTTCTCCTCTCATGACTGCCAACTTCATGTTGATACTCAACTTATGTCGAAAATGAGAAACAATAGTCGCATGAGGGTTTTTTCTATGCCATACATGGTTGTTTCGTAAATTAATCACACCTGATTTCGTGAAAGTGGCCACATTAGTCCTTAATATCCAATCGACCCCCACTCTCTGAATTATTCTGGTACCACCTACAAAATAACGTTAACAAGGTAGTAGTGCCCTCTCTCACGGGGATAATATAACTTTCACAAGAGGAGACATCATTCAATACCACTTGTTGATCAGGTGGTGTGGCATCAAATGTCGCATCTTACCAGTGATGGCTCAAAAATAATCGAGAAATAGAAACGATACCATAACATACCTACACTGAGGGACAATAGTAAAGAATATGAGACTGACAAAGAAAAAGTAGAAAAGTTTGTAGAACACTTTAGAGGAGCATTTCAATATGATAGAAATAAAAAATATGATGCCTCACAAAAGTTAACAGCTGGTATGGAAACTACTTAAAGAATTCAGATTGCACACTGGATAACACAACCACAAAAATCGAAGAAGCAGAATACTATGAAGTACATTCCAAAAGCAAAAACAGTGCCCTGGGATAGGACACCATTCCATGGTTCAAAAAAAATAAGAAATACACTTAGAAATAATCAGAATGTATGAACACTGAGCTATGGGATATGAATCGACAAAGAACAGCTGCTCTTAGCTTAGACATAAACAATGCATTCCACAGCGTGTGGCAGAGGTTTACTCTTCAAGTTACACAAATTCAACACCTCCACCTACCTTATAAAAATTATAAAAAGCTTTTCAGAAGACAGGAACCTATATGTAAAAATAGATCAGACGATATCCACCTCACTCTCCTTTACAATATATTCTGTAGTGAAATGTATAAAGGTACTTTGTACTATATGCAGATGATACCATAATTATCTTTCACGAAGAAGACCTAAAGTAGTGGATAAATGATCTACAACTGAACAGACTGATAACACGGTTTCATAGGTGGTAGCAACAACCTATCTATATCTACGTATCAGGCGGTATAGCGTTCTACGCCTTCCGGTTCCTAATCCAGATAAATCAAAATTAATGAAAATTCACCAACTGTTACAGTAGAAAGTAGTAGAATAACTGAAACACTAAAATACATCGGTGTACAAATGAACAACACAGCAAATATGAAACTGCAAACCAACCTGAGTATGAAGAAAACCATTGCTAGAGCTTAACACTTCAGATGCCTCACCTACAAAACGAAGGAATCACTATAGAAAATGCAACAAAGATCAATTTGCAGACCAATTCTGAAATATGGACATCCCCTATATTCTAATGTTTCAGACTCAGCACTGAGGAATCTAGAGGTGGATGAAAGAATTGCTCTAAGGACTATAACGGGACTGAGAGACATCCGCTCAATAGATTAAGTAATCCACCACACCAACTTTTATACAGCATAACCCGAAACAAAAAGATTTTCACAACGTCTGAGAGAACTGGCGGATGTAAAAAACTCAACCTTAGTGTAGCATTTGTAACAATATTTCTTGAGCTACATATATATTATTATTTTTATTATTATTAAAAGAGATGTTGCATAGGGAAAAAACAATGAGCCACACAGACAATATCCAACTAATTCAATCTGTCATCCATTTCCAATTAAAATTTTAACATATGCCTGAAGATGACCCTATTTTGAAAGGGTGGAAACATAATATGTAACATTTCAATAAATGATACTTGGAGTAGACTCGAAAGAAGTTTTATGTCCAATATCCAACTAAGACCATTATGGACAGCCTCATTTTCACTCACTGTAACAACCCTGCTTCTTATAATGAATGCTTTTTTTTCCTACATGATATTACTGAATGGTACAGGGCTGAAGGACTCCGGTTTATGGCCTTTTGACTTGATCAATAAATAACTGTTATTATTTATATGGATTTGCATCGACATGACACCCTAAAATATATGATTTTAAAGTTATTTTCTTGTTCCTTCCTAAAATCTCTCTCTCTCTCTCTATGTCATCTTTTTATAATGGTATTTAGACAATCAAAATTGAACTGATGAAACTACATCATAATATGCATGCTTAATCAGAAATTTGTTTAAGGATGATTCTTCATTATTTCTATATTTCTGTTGTCTAATGCCCGATTGCACCGTTCGTCTAAGCAACGTTTAAGCCCTTAAGTGACGTTTATTCCATTGATGAAACGTCATTTCAGGGCTTAAACGTTGCTTAGACGAACAGTGCAATCGGGCATTAGACATTTGACAAGACTGGTCAACACACACTTATAAGAAGGAACTGTAACTGTATCATAAGGTGAGTTCAAACCAAAAAAACAAAGGCCAAGAGCTTAAACAAGAGCTTTCTCTGTTGATTTTTCAGTATAAACTATTCTTTGGTATTAACACTTTAATATCAGCATCGAACCTTTGTAAAATAGATTGAACAACTAAAGAATGCTCTACGCCTGTTTATACTAGTTGATTTTGATAGAGAGCGCATAGTATGACCATGTAAATGGACCTTTAATGTAATTTCAATTTGTTTTAAAAAAACTGGAATCGTCACATTAATATTTAAGTATAGAAATTATCATATATGTAATGCTCCATTGTGTTGAAAAGTTAGTATCATACTAAAAGATGACTCAAATGTTGATTGACTGTCAAGTACTTAATCCTATGGCATTGATGGAAACTTACACGATCACTAACCCAGGTTACAAATTCACAGCAATTCAACTGTTCATCTGTTGATTTGTAATCCGAGTTAGTGATCGAGTAAGTTTCCGAAAACGCCACTAAACTGCTGACATTCATTATGATGAATGGCAGCTCCATAATGAAAATTGTGACTTTCAGTATGAAGTATATTGAACTTGATTGGACAACAGTAATAATGTCTTGGTGAGTATGAGTAATAGCAGAATAAATTCATATATATAATCTTACCGTCAGAAAGTGACAAGGGAATTTTTTTACTCACTATGCTCTTTATACAGCAGTTTCCTTATAACATTTCAAAAATACAATTATCACATAAATTCCTATTCTTTCCGAAGGGGACGGTGATCAAGAATCTCCCAGATCATTCTTCACAAGAAGGTATTTCTGTGTCCCTAATTTGTGATTGTCTGTAAGTTTGTTAGTAGCAATAGATATTCAAATATCGTCGCTGTTAGGTTGTGGACATTTATGATAATCATTTTTGTTAATATGCTCAGTATTCACTTTATCACTTTTCGGTTCAAATTTTCCCCGCGGTTTTCGTATCAGATTCATCGGAGGTTAGAAGAAGCACAGAATCAGAACATAGAGTTATGAACCTAAAACTCTTCTTCTATGCTTAAAAGCCTTGTTCTTGTTATATCTTCTGTAATAAATCTTTTACTTTTCAGTAATTTTTAGTACTCAATTACGTTTCACTAGTATTAAGTACTTTTTTATCTGATATTAATCGAATTGGTATCAGACCAGAAAATATATTTGACCAGATTTAATGGAAAAATTTATTTTCAGTAGATTTCGATATATCCTGAAATGTTCAGTATTTGTAGTAAGGCTCTAAAAAGGGGAGTATACCAGACAGCCATGCTGGGTCCAACCACAGACTCGAAAATTACAGAACAATTCGAATGAAATGAAATCTGTTATCGAATAAATGAAATCTGTAATCAAATGTAATCGGCATATTATGTTGGTGCATAACCCCGATAGATGGCGATGAAAATTTTCGAGTCTATGGTTGGACCCAGTCAGCCTGTCTTGCATACCTATCTTTCTAGTGCTCTATTTGTAGGTAGAAATTTGTGAGTAGATTCGATTAGGTACAGAAATCTATTAATAATCAGTAGGGGCGATCGGCATCGACATCAGACGCGTCGGATCGATCTGAACCGTTCGTTTATTACATCCGGATTGAGGGGCGTGTACATCTGGAGCGTTCGTCATAAAAATCTGAGCGATCGGACGTCGATCTTTTCGCTCGGTCTTTTTCGACGGAGCAAAGCGATTTTATCCATAGAGTTTTATGTTTTTATATATTTTTTGTTATACGAGGTCTGTCAATTTAATTCCCGGAAAGTGGCAACCACTGCGGCTCTCGTTATGCTACGGCGTTAGCGTTGGTGTCATTCGAAAGAGGATTCATTTCTGCGTCAGTCTGGGCAAGTTTCGTCTCGATCGGTTGTTCAGTTCGTGTTTTACAGTACTTTGATCATCGGCGTGTTTGGACCCCTTGTCGCGAAAATGTGTGATAAAAAAACTGAGCAAAGAGTAGTGGTCAAATTTTTGGTCAAACTTGGTGTAAGTTCCGCGGAAATTATAAAACAGTTAACCGACATGTACAGGGTATCCCATTTTGGGCACTTTTACGGGATATCTCCGTTATTTTTAACGTTAGCGGGATGCGGTTTTCGCGACAGTGTGTTACTTTTTTGTGAAACTAAAGATGGCGCAATCAGTTTTTGCATAGCTCTCTTAGTTTTTGCTCTACAGGGCGGAAATGAAAAGTATCACTTTTTAATCACCTCCCGTATCTCAGTTGTGCTTAAACTTGGAGAAATGGTTGAAACGCATTCCTATAGAATTTTTTCCGTAGAATCCAGTGGCGTAGTCAGTTTTTCAATTAAACTTTCCGTTTTTGAGTTATTGAGCAAACATACGTTTTTTAAATTGGACACCCTGTATATTATTTTTTATTCTTATCAAGCACAATCTCAGCTTTTCAAAAACATATTACTTTATGCATTTATTTTCAAAACCAAGCTCAGAATGCAAGATTTTGTAATTAAATTGTCAATAACTAAGTAGTAGGCTATGACTGTTCATTAAAAACAAAAAGTAAATGTCAAGATTTCGTTAGAAATCGAAATAATGTTAACATTATATCTAGATCACAAACAAGCATGTCATATTTCTCGTAATTTTCGTAAGCAGCCGTAATGAGAAAAACTTAAAACTGAATCATTAATATGATATAATAAATAATAAAAACTGAAAGAACTGTAAACTTTTGAACCAACCGACAAAGCTTTGACATTTTTTTTGTTTTAATAAACAGTCATAGAGCCTACTACTTAGTTATTCACAATTGAATTACAAAATCTTGAATTCTGAGCTTGGTTTTGAAAATAAATGCATAAAATAATATGTTTTTGAAAAGCTGAGATTGTGCTTAATAAGAATAAAAAATAATATACAGGGTGTCCAATTTAAAAAACATATGTTTGCTCAATAACTCAAAAACGGAAAGTTTAATTGAAAAATTGACTACGCTACTGGATTCTACGGAAAAAATTCTATAGGAATGCGTTTCAACCATTTCTCCAAGTTTAAGCACAACTGAGATACGGGAGGTGATTAAAAAGTGATACTCTTCACTTTCGCCCTGTATAGCAAAAACTAAGAAAGTTATGCAAAAACTGATTGCGCCATCTTTAGTTTCACAAAAAAGTAGCACACTGTCGCGAAAACCGCATCCCGCTAACGTTAAAAATAACGGAGATATCCCGTAAAAGTGCCCAAAATGGGATACCCTGTACAAGGATGATTGCCTGAAAAAAACAGCTGTCTACGAGTGGGCTAAGCGGTTCAGGAAAGGCAGGGAGTCGCTGGAGGACGATCCACGTGAGGGAGCTCCCTCCACCTCTCGAACGGCACAAAACGTCGATCGCCTGCGCGTGCGTGTGCTCGGAGACCGTCGGGTAAGCCTCAGAATGTTGGAAGACGAGTTGGGTATCAACAAGGAATCCATTCGACAGATGCTACACGAAGATTTAGGCATGCGCAAGTTGTGCGCGAAAATGGTTCCCAAAGTGCTCACAGTTGAGCAGATTTTTTGACCAAAAACGGCATTCCAACGCTTCCGCACCCCCCCTACAGCCCGGACCTGCCCCCCTGCGACTTTAATCTCTGTCCACAATTGAAGTCCTACCTCGAGGGCGACCGATACGACGGCGTAGAGGAGGTGCAAAGTGTCACGACACGGGTGCTGAGGGACCTATCTTCGAGGGGCTTCAGGGGGTGCTTCCAATCGTGGATCCAACGGTGGCGCCGGTGCATCGAGCTAGAGGGAGACTACTGCGAAGGATTATAACTTAATTTTAAGAATTTATGTATATTCCGGACCGTCCGAGCACTTTTCCGGGAATATAATTGACAGACCTCGTATGTTGAGTTTCCTGATCTGACAACCGATAAATTGAAAATTTATTGATTAATTTATTGATTAATTACACGAAAAAGAAACGAGAAAGCAATATCTCCCCCGGTCAATTCATAACTACGATAGCTATATCAAAAAATTTTAATGAAATAATTAAGTTTTAATGAATAAATGAAAACAGAAGACAAAAAGTGTTACGGCCGAATTCATAGTTCACCCTTGAGGGCGAGTGTGAGTCTGAGTAGCTGTTTCTGTTTCATAAATCATACTCAGTGAGTGGAGTGTGAGTTTTTCCAGCCTCAACCTGAGGGACGGCGATAGAACCCTTGAGATGAGTTTTCGGTCATTCTGACAGGTTCTCTTCTGCCGTTCCGGATATTTTTTGGTTAAATTTTGTTCACATCGTAGCGAAAAGTGTAATGAATATTGAAGTTTCTTTATGAAATGTAGGATTTTGATCATATTTTCGAATCTGACAGTGAAAATGAGACTCGTGAACAACCGTATACGAAAAAGCTGCATACAAGATATGGAGAATCCTCTAGAAATTCACTACTTTTTCTCAAGTGAACACACATATAATTATATCTGCTGAACTGATATGCCAAAATAAGAAAATGCAAAATATAATTAACCTTCAATATGAGGTTTCATATTCCGAGGGATACATCCTTTAGGAAATAACAGGCCGATAATCCTGTAATAATAAGTTTTTGGAAGAATGCTTTTGTGAATACCCCTCTTTAACTTTGAATATTCAAAATTCCCGGGCACCTGTGGTCATGCGTGTTTCGTTACTTCGTACACGTTTGACATTGGGAGTACAACAACCTCACTTTTCGTATGTAAATAATAAATATAGCAAACTCACGAGAGATTTTTGTGTTTCTCAAGTGTTTGAGTTGATTTATTTGTTCTTTGGACTGAAGAATCGTGAAAATGGACCCATCAAATTATCTATTATGTTCAGATCATATTCATCGAGGACGATAAATATAAGTTTTGGGCATTCACCCTCATCAACTGCAGAAGATTTTTCTATCTAATATGGATTATTCCGAAGATAAAATGTATCCTGATATTATTATCCATCATTTAGTAGAAAATATGAGTGCTGGTACAATGACTGGAATGATATTTATAATATTTATTCTTGAATATATGGAAAGGAAAAAACTTATCTTTAGACGAAAAGGATTAACAAGGTATGGTGAAGTATGTTCCAGGCATTTTTTTTCAGGTGAATAAAACATTGAAAATTTTTTTCAGGTCACCATTTCATAGGATGGTGGTTATGATACAATAATATTTCATTACTTGACCACCAGTTTACTGCACCAGAGGAAGCAGTTGAGATGTTGAGTACACACAAAACAAAACTGTGGAGACAAAGGGATTAGCCAGTGTCAGAATTGTTATTTGGACTTGAAGGAAATATACAATTTTATTGGATGTACTTCTAATTTACTTGTTAGAGAAAAGACCCAGTAATCTTCATTTACTCGTCAACTGACAAAATTGTTGTGATTCCACAAGTTTTAATAAATATATCCTTGAAATGATATTACTCGACTAAAACTTATCTGGACTTCTTTCAATTTGCAGTATATCTTTTGTTTTTATATGAAACGAGTGAAAGCTAACGAATAATGGATATCTTCACTATTTTATAGAAAATAGCATAAACATACTCATTTCTTACTTTTTATTACAAAATTAATTATTATTTCACATTAGATAATTAAGTTTTTGTTAACATTATGGACTAAAATTCGTTGGTTAGTATTGAATGATAAATACTTCACATTCGACATAATAATGAATAATTTTTTTTAATTTGTATTTAATATAGATCGTTATTTACGTTGCGAATCATTGAAATTCAATTGTTTATCTTCATAGTCTTCAATTTCTTTAATAAATTCATGCTTTCCTTTCGATAAACACATATCATTTTTTCCTTTCGATATATTGAAGAATAAATATTATAAATATCTTTTGACTTGATGCAGCAGCATTCATCTTTTCGCCAAATAATTGGTATTATCAGGAAACATTTTATCTTCGAAATGAGCCACGTTAGATAGATGAACATCTTCCTTCTGCAGTTGACAAAGGTGAATGCCCAAAACTGATATTTTTCTACATATCGTCCTCGATGAATACGATCTGAACTTAATAAACAATTTGATGGGTCCATTGTCACGATTCTTCAGCCCAAAGAACGAATAAATCAACTCAAACACTTGGGAAATACCAAAATCTCTCGTGGTTTTACATAGAAAAAGTGAGGTTGTTGTAGCCCCAGCTGTCAAACTTGCATGAGGACCAAACAAATATTCGACCATATTCGTCATTTATCGGCGTTGCCAAGTCTATTTTTCAACAAGACCTTCACTCACGTAAGGATACTTGGAGTACGCTTTATGAAATGGGCGCTAAGGGTGAGTGCTGAGTAGCCCTTATCGGAGTAGAGTAGCACTCGGACCCTCAGCTTGAGGGACGACTATGAATTCGGCCCTTAATCAACTTTTATCTAAAATGACACCGACAAGACCTACAAAAGCTAAATTGACAATCGTTTCCAATAAAAGCCAAAATATTCACCATTTCTCTATTCTAGACTTAGGGAAAACTGTGTGTCATCTTTTGGGGATCTGAAGAAATAGTACTCAATTAATATAATGGATATGTTAAATCAACAAACAAATACTCAATTATTCATATCAAACCTAACCAAGGCATATGAATGAATGAAATCATTATTTAATCTGTGCAATAGTATATTTTAAAACAAGTATGATTTTCATACAAAAATGATAACATCTTGTGGTCCACATGTTTCACTTCAATTTTAACACCTTTGCCACACACACTCGGTTCATATTTTGGCTATTCAATGAAATATTCCTCTTACTAAAACAGACAGAATCGGTGATAATTTTATTAAAGTTATACAATGTGGTACAATTAATGTACATACTGAATAAATTTTTTAATTTGTGTTTTTGTCTTATTATGTATGACAAATTGGTCCACACCTTTCAAAGTATCAACAAGTTCTTTTTGTTTTGTTTCACCAGTTTGGCTATCTCAGTTGAATTTGAGTTGAACACACTCATTTTAAGTTATAATTACAAATAAATTTGTCAGAGAAAAGAAAATATATCTTAATTATCTTCAATAGAGTCTCAATCTTCATCGGTGAATTATATGAATGACATCTCATTAAAGTACTTTGATAGTTTATAGTTTTGTTTATTGAGGCACTGAGGCAGCGACATAGTAATAAAACCTGAATCCCATTGATTAAACTGGACTGAAATATAAATGACTGTGTTTATTTTTCATAATATTCACAAGTTTAGGGGCTATACCTATTCTTTCTTCGCTCTTTAGCTGCAAATGATGGTAAATACGAAAATTTGTCAATACAGTGTCAGTGTATACTGCTGGTAGGTTTAGAGATTTACACAATCCTAATGGTATTTAAGAATCAGGAACATTCTCAAGCTCGGGAATTTGCTTTGGAAAATAAAAATATTGTATTAAATATATTTCTAGGTTATGTTTATTCATTTCCCTTCTCTGACTGATGAACCCACAGAAATTTTTGGTGACTTTTTAGTAACTAGAAATAAAGCCCCGACTGGACTTTCATGGCTTGCTCTGATGACAATCATTTTGAAACGAACGTAGAGATAGAATAGAGAAGAGACGCTATAACATACAATTGTGTAAGGAAAAATGGAACCACTGGGCGGGGCTTATATATTACCAATATGGCTGAAAGTTCAGGGTTGAATTAAGTTGCCAGTTTTTTTTGTTTTGAATTTCACCCAAAAAATACGACTTGTTGGGTCTTTAGGAATCCTGTTCAAATAAGGTCAATTGAATATCAAATAAACAATTTTTCTTCAGGCGATAATATGCACATATAAAAAGATATCAGATTACCAAGACATACTAGCAAAAATTTCGAATGCGGATCTGTTCAGTACTCTCATTCCTACCTGTGATATGTTTTTCCTCTAATTTTCTTATCTGTTCCTTCTCTGCTTGTAGAAAGCCATACAGCACACGATACCATTTCATTAGTGTTTATTAAGCACAAGAAATCTCAATTTAACTTGAAAAATGTACAAAAATCACTTGTCACACTTGTCGGTATTATTTTAGATAAAAGTTGATTGAGTTCCTTTGAGTGTTTGGAATTCAGAGAAAGCAAAAGTTAAAGTTTTAGCATAAAATCTTTATTTCAATCCTTACCATATTGGTAAGAAACACACTTATTCAACATTTCTTAAAACTGACAATTTACAGTGAAAAACTAAAATAAGCTTCTGTACAAAATTGAGAAAATTAATTCAGAACATTATTCCAAAATTTTATTGTTATATTATATGCAATCATAGATTAATTGAAAATAATTATTAAAAGTACAGTGGAATACTTATAATAGACTTATACATTTTACTATTTATTTACATATTAGAATTATCTTCTAAATGCAGTGCTCCAAAGCGAACATAACATGTAAAATAACTGTTACAGTAAACATTAAAATTGTATTAACAATTCAACTTTCTATAAAATCGAACAAAGGATTTAAGTATTCCTAAGTTGATCAATTATAGGAAATTTATGTTCTTGTAACCATTGCCGAATTACTTTTTTACGAGAAGCAGTCGTAGGTATTTTATCAATTCTGATTGAATGATATGGTGCATTATTCACACTTTCTATCAAATAACTGCAGAGAAGGTATTAATTGTTCAGTAATCCATTAATGAAATAGTTCCCCATTTATTGTCTTATGGTAATCCGTATTATTGATACCACTGTCAAGAATTAGATCACATCCAGGTAAAAATCTATCAAATTGTGTACCTCCTGCCTTCACCTATGAATATACTAGGCAAACCTTTAGGATTACTTTCTAATATCCACTGGCGGATTTGACTGCCACTTTCAAATATCCATGTTTCATCTGGATAAACAAATTTTTCATTTTCTCTCAAGTATTCAAGATATTTACCACAAAACTGTATATTCACGATATCTTTATGTGGCTGCACTGTACCTTATGGCCAGTGGGCAACCATAGAAGCTCATTTTCTGTCGACGACAGAAATCGCAGAAAAGGTGAGGTTAATGAAAATCAGCTGATATGTCAAAACATTGGCGTAAGTTTTAAATTCTTTATAGTTTTTACTCCAATTTATTAATATTTTGGATTTATCTGGGTTTTTCTATATATCTCGCTTGAAGAAGAAAGCCCGCTGACCAAGGAAAATCAAAAATAATATTAGCTGAAAAGAGGATTGCAGTAGTATCTATTTCTGAAGAGAAGTTTGAGCGGGATCTTTCATCGACAAGGTTGTTATATAGTTATAATTGTACAGTATTTTCATAATAATCGATTGTAGTAGCCGAAGACGAAGACTACCTTGCGTATATGGTCCAAAAACTAAAGGAGGAATATGAGCTGGCGGGATTGACCCTGAACATGTCAAAATGCGCTATCTCATAGTGGGCGACGAAGAAATCAAAAATCTGAAATTGGACAATGACATGATAAAGGGAGTAGAAAAGTGCAAGTATCTGGGGACAGTAAGGACGAGATACAGGAAAGAATCAATAAAGGAAGACCGTTACACGCACACTTAATTCTCTGCTGTGGGACAAAAATATAACTAGAGTACCAAGAACATATATATACAAAGTATGGTGCAAAGTGTAGCACTGTATGGAGCGGAAGTGTGGGATCTATCGCAGATAAATTAGAGAAAGATTATGGCAACCAAAATGGATTCCTTAGAGGAAGCTGTAGATGATCAAGATTAGAAAAAGTTAGAAATGAAACTATAAGAGCAGAAATGGATATGGAACGGTCAATAGCGGAAGAGATTGAATGAAGGTTTGGACATGTAAAGAGAATGCTAGATGACAGATGGCCCTGAAAGATTATAGAATGGGTATCACCAGAAAGAAGGAAGAGGGAAGACCACGGAGGAGTTGAACGGACGATGTGGAAGAGGCAGTGTCAGCCAGAGATCTGGAGGAGGATACATGTCATGACACGAAAAGATGGAAGTTGGGGAGGAGAAACGGCAACAGCTGTAAAGAATCGTGATATATGTATTATATAGGTTTGATGTATTTTCGGTTCTGAGACCTATTTGGAACTTGCTAATATTGAAATCCCAAATTGTTTAGAAAAACTTAGCCGCATTTGGAAAAAAGACAAAGGCAAATAGTGTACGCTATACTCAATTTTACCAAATACCAAGTTGACGATACATTTGAAAACTTCTGCAGGTGTAATCGCAATTTATGAACAAGCTTGAATAGTATTGAAAGTTTGTCTAGATCTTAAGCTAGTTATGTAAGTCAGCAATTCATGTTCCAGTAATTTTATAATATTATTTATAACTCAGATGAGCATATTTTTGATCAAATGCTGCACAAGTAATTTTAGAGGTACATTTTAATTTAAGATACATCACAAAAATAAAATCACTGTCGATACAATATTCGCACCAGTATGTATACCAAATTGATTCATTTTAATAATAATAATAATAATTTATTGCCATCAAATTTACATGGTTCGTCAATAAATCATTTATAGAGAAAAACTCAAAAATTCTTCTACTGAATAAAATGCATTATTTACTAAAATATCATGAATTCTCTTTTTAAAACACGTTCAGGTAGTTCTTTTACGTCTGCAGGTAATTTATTGAACATTTTGATGCCCCAGTAGTGCGAGAAATTTTGCGTATTTTTCTTCCTGTGCAATGGTGTAATAAAATCATTCTTATGTCTGGTGTTGAACATGTGATGAGTCCCATTTCTTGGTATGGTGGATCTGTTGTGGTGCACGTATATGAGACACTCCTTTATATACAGAGATGGAAAGGTAAGTATTCTACTATTTATGAAATACGGTTTACAAGATTCTCGGTGTCTTATTCCATATATGATTCGGAGAGCTTTTTTCTGTAGAAGAAAAATTCTCGCAGCATCAGACGCATTTCCCCACAGAAGTATACCATACAAAAGTAAACTTTGAAAGTTCGCGAAATATGCAGTTCTGCTGATTTCGAGAGAGTACCACATTTTTTCAATCTCCTTAGCAGATATAGCACTCTGGACAGTTTATCGCAAGTATAATCAATATGGGCAGACCAACTCAATCTATTATCCAGGATTACACCCAAAAATCTGGCGTTCGATGGCTTCCCTCTACTTCCAAACTCTAACTCCACTGTTTTTCTTTATTCAATTTGAGCCCATTTAAAGAGAACCATTTTTCCACTTCAATCAGGGTTGCTTTAACCTGATCGTAAAATCTTTTCCTTCTTCGATTTTATTATTATGGATGCGTCATCGCAGTACAAGCATAGACAGTCACAATTTTCGACAATTATATCATTCAAATATACCAAGAACAATACAGGTCCCAGTATTGATCCCTGGGGTACTCCATAACCTAATTCTTTTTCTTCTGACATAACGTTATTCCAGTGCACTTTCTGAAATCTTTTTTTCAAGTACGATTCCAACAGTTTAAGGATGCTTCCTCTGAAACCACAGGCGTTCAGTTTCTTAAGCAGGGTCGCATGTGAGACTGCATCGAAAGCCTTACTTAAGTCAAAATTTAGCATTTTTACAAAGTCTCCTTCATCCATAGCTTCTATCACATCATTCAATAATTCCATTAGCGCAGTTGTTGTACTCCGACCTTTTCTGTATCCATGCTGGTTTTTGTTCAAAATATTTTTTTTCTCCATCCATTTCAACATTCTGTTTTTATAACAGTCTCAAATTTTTTGATATGCAGGGAAGAATTGCGATTGGTCGATAATTATTATAGTCGTTTTTGTCCCCTTTTCCCTTGTATATTGGAATAACTTTTGCGATTTTGAGTTCGTCTGGAAAATAGCCTTCTCGGAAACATTTGTTTATTATTATTGAAATAGGATTGGCAATTTCTTCACTAATGTTTTCAGAATATCTACAGTGATGTTTGTAAATATCAACTGTTGATTTAGGTTTGAAAGATGTTATTATTCTCTTTACTTCATTTTCAGTGCACTCAAAGAAAAAGCAAGATTTTTTCATCATTCAAATGTTTATATTGTGGTATCTTACTAGATTCATAACTTGTTTTCCTAAATCTTCACAGATTTTCTGGCCGACACTTGCAAAATGGTTGTTCAGTGAATCAGCATGAAGTTTTGTGCTTGCATTTTCCTTAGTTGTTTTCGGGTTGTTGCTTCTTATAATTTCCCATAGAGCTTTCTGTTTATTTTTCGCTTTATTCAAGTATTCTTCATTTTTTTCTTTTATTGTTTTTTCTATTTCGAAACAATACTGTTTCTTATACGATTTATAAGCCCTAAATGATGAGTCGTCTCCTTTCACTTTTGATACTGTGTATAGTGCCTCAAGGTATTTTTCATTTCAATGATTTTTGGTGTTTTCCATAACATTTTTCTATTGAAAGAGTTTTTAACTTTCTTCTCTTTTACTGGCATTCTCTGATCTAGCATCTTTATGATATAATCTTGAAAAACTGAGAAAGCTTCCTCAGCATTTTTTTGGTGTAACAATTTATCCCAAGAAATATCAGATATGTCCTTCTTTAATAGGTTAGTACCTTCCTCTGTTATATCCCTCCTTTTTATAATTCTTTCATTATTTTCAGGTTCATTATCCGAAGCAGAAAAGGTTAGTACCTGTGCTAGATGATCAGACATGTGAAGTTCTAGTGTTTTATTCTCATGATAAACTGTGTTGACAAATATATTGTCTATGCATGTTTCAGTTTTGTTACTTTTTCTTGATGCCTCATAAAACATCTATTGAAACCGAAGGTCTTGAATAAATTTATGATTGTTTTTGTTCCTTACTATTAATGTTGAAATTGATGTTAAAATCTCCGATATGAATATTTTTTTTCTCCATAATTCCTGTAACGTACCGTAAAACATTGGATAAAACTTCCACAAATATGTCCACTGAGCCCAAAGGTGATCTGTATAGTCCGACTACAACCGTATTGATATTGCTCAAGAAAATACCTGTAAATTCAGCTTCTCTTTCAATTTAATAAATAATAAGTGATATTTTAATGTTTGTTATATATAAGATATGGTTTTGTAATCCGAAATGCAAAACATGAAAGTTTGGCAATCAACGAATCTTGTTAATCATTTTTTTGTAGATTCTTTTCAAGAAAACAAATCGATTGGCGTTTGTTTCATTTCAGTCAACAAAACCGTTCGGAAGATATGAATTTTTAAATGTTCAATATTTCCTCCGAACTGCAACACATGAAAGTTTGGCAATCAACGAATCTTGTTGATGATTTTTTTGTAGATTCTTTTCAAGAAAACAAATCGATTGGCGTTTGTTTTATTACAGTCAACAGAACCGTTCGGAAGATATGAATTTTTAAATGTTCAATATTTCCTCCGAACTGCAACACATGAAAGTTTGGCTATCAACGAATCTTGTTAATGATTTTTTTGCAGATTCTTTTCAAGAAAACGAATCGATTGGCGTTTGTTTTGTTACCGACAACCAAACCGTTCCGAAGATATGAATTTTTAAATTTTCAATATTTCCTCCGAAATGCAAAACATGAAAGTTTGGCAATCAACGAATCTTGTTAATGATTTTTTTTGTAGATTCTTTTCAAGAAAACAAATCGATTGGCGTTTGTTTCATTTCAGTCAACAGAACCGTTCGGAAGATATGAATTTTTAATGTTCAATATTTCCTCCGAACTGCAACACATGAAAGTTTGGCAATCAACGAATCTTGTTAATGATTTTTTTGTAGATTCTTTCAAGAAAACAAATCGATTGGCGTTTGTTTTGTTACCGACAACCAAACCGTTCCGAAGATATGAATTTTAAAATTTTCAATATTTCCTCCGAACTGCAACACATGAAAGTTTGGCAATCAACGAATCTTGTTAATGATTTTTTTGTAGATTCTTTTCAAGAAAACAAATCGATTGGCGTTTGTTTTGTTACCGACAACCAAACCGTTCCGAAGATATGAATTTTAAAATTTTCAATATTTCCTCCGAACTGCAACACATGAAAGTTTGGCAATCAACGAATCTTGTTAATGATTTTTTTGTAGATTCTTTTCAAGAAAACAAATCGATTGGCGTTTGTTTTGTTACCGACAACCAAACCGTTCCGAAGATATGAATTTTAAAATTTTCAATATTTCCTCCGAACTGCAACACAAGAAAGTTTGGCAATCAACGAATCTTGTTAATGATTTTTTTGTAGATTCTTTCCAAGAAAACAAATCGATTGGCGTTTGTTTCATTTCAGTCAACAGAACCGTTCGGAAGATATGAATTTTCAAATGTTCAATATTTCCTCCGAAATGCAACACATGAAAGTTTGGCAATCAACGAATCTTGTTAATGATTTTTTTTGTAGATTCTTTTCAAGAAAACAAATCCATTGGCGTTTGTTTGTTACCGACAACCAAACCGTTCCGAAGATATGAATTTTAAATTTTCAATATTTCCTCCGAAATGCAAAACATGAAAGTTTGGCAATCAACGAATCTTGTTAATGATTTTTTTGTAGATTCTTTTCAAGAAAACAAATCGATTGGCGTTTGTTTTATTTCAGTCAACAGAACCGTTCGGAAGATATGAATTTTTAAATGTTCAATATTTCCTCCGAACTGCAACACATGAAAGTTTGGCAATCAACGAATCTTGTTAATGATTTTTTTGTAGATTCTTTTCAAGAAAACAAATCGATTGGCGTTTGTTTTGTTACCGACAACCAAACCGTTCCGAAGATATGAATTTTAAAATTTTCAATATTTCCTCCGAACTGCAACACATGAAAGTTTGGCAATCAACGAATCTTGTTAATGATTTTTTTGTAGATTCTTTTCAGGAAACAAATCGATTGGCGTTTGTTTTGTTACCGACAACCAAACCGTTCCGAAGATATGAATTTTAAAAATTTTCAATATTTCCTCCGAACTGCAACACAAGAAAGTTTGGCAATCAACGAATCTTGTTAATGATTTTTTTGTAGATTCTTTCCAAGAAAACAAATCGATTGGCGTTTGTTTCATTTCAGTCAACAGAACCGTTCGGAAGATATGAATTTTCAAATGTTCAATATTTCCTCCGAAATGCAAAACATGAAAGTTTGGCAATCAACGAATCTTGTTAATAATTTTTTTGTAGATTCTTTTGAAGAAAACAAATCGATTGGCGTTTGTTTTATTTCAGTCAACAAAACTGTTCGGAAGATATGAATTTTTAAATGTTCAATATTTCCTCCGAACTGCAACACATGAAAGTTTGGCAATCAACGAATCTTGTTGATGATTTTTTTGTAGATTCTTTTCAAGAAACAAAGCGATTGGCGTTTGTTTTATTCCCGACAACCAAACCGTTTCGAAGATATGAATTTTTGAATGTTCAATTTCACATCCGAGTTAATAATTCACGTAAAATACTCAACTATTTGTATCAACATCTGTAGCTTAGAGCACTAAGTCTTTTACCGTAGAGCCGGTGGTCATGGGTTCGAATCCCGGTGATGACAATATTTTGACGTATCAGCATTTCTGCGATTTCTGTCGTCGACAGAAAATGAGCTTCTATGGTTGCCCACTGGCCATAAGGTACAGTTCTACCTCCTTGTTCCATATATTGAAGAATAAATATTATAAATGTCATTTGATTCACTTCAGCAGCACTCTTTGTTTTCACTGAATAACTGATCATATCAGGATACATTTTATCTTTGAAATGAGCCAAGTAAGATGGATAAATATCTTCCTTCTACAGTTAACAAGGGTGAATTCCCAAAACTGATATTTTTCTCCATATCGTCCTCGATGAATATGATCTGAACTTAATAAACAATTTGATAGGTCCATTTTCACGATTTTTGAGTCCAAAGAAGAAATAAATCAACTGAAACACTTGGTAAAAACCAAAACCTCTCGTTGTTTTGCTAGATTTACATAGGAAAAGTGGGGTTGTTATACCTCCGATGTGCTGTCAGTTGTCAAACGTGCACGAAACCAATAACTCCCGCTAATAAAAATACCTAGGAAAAATGAAATTGCTTACAAAAAAATTAATTAAAAGCAGGATCGATCCGGAAATCTATTTCAGCCATCAAGATAACGTCCTAGCGATTTATTCCAGATTTATTTCTGGAAAACGTAAATTTTTGAAGTTGCGAAAGTACTTGATTTGATTATGCCCGTACTCATGTCGATGCTCCGTCAGTTCTCGTACTCAAGCAGTTCTCAAGCATTCCTTTTCATCTCATAGTACTCAAGCAATACTTCGTAAATGCTCAGCTACCGACCAACCTGAGACGTGCTCGGATGTCGAACTGTCATACAAATTGTCAATATTCAAATTTCAATGTGAATGGCGAATCTCCATGGCAACTCAGCAGTGATACCACAGAAAAAAGTGAAAATAACCAGATTCTGACGATGTTCGAATTCTCCGCCGAGTTTTGCCGGAGGTTTGTTTATGAAATACGATCGTCGCTAAGCATGCGAGCTCATCTCCGCCGAGAACGGCTTGAGTTTGAGATTGAGATCTGATGGAGCATCGACTATGAGTACGGGCATTAGTTAGATCATTGTTTAAGGAGAAGTTAGTTACTCGCCCTGCTAAGGGCATTGGATGTGCGTATGTGGCGGTACCTATTAGAATTATGTGGCAAACCCTGAATTTTTAGGGTTCATCCTAATACGCCCTCTTGGCGGATACTTGAACAATTACTTATCGATAAAGAGGTTTCTACTTCTGCTATGAAACTATATTTTTATGACGTGAAGTTTGAAGAATCGAAACACTCGAAACTGAGTAAATTCCAACACATCTTCGTCGATGAATAGAGTAAGCCAGGGCATAGATTTATAATACTAACAGTATTATAGGTCCATGAGCCAGGGTTCCAGTTGGGAATTTTATTACTTTTGATAATTACAGGGTCTGTTTATGTTATGCGATTCTAGTTTTTCTATTCTAAGGTAGTGAAGGGAATAAGTTTGAAATTTGAATCGTAGTTGAAGGCAAAATATGAAACATATGACAATACTGAAATGTATTATTATTGGCATATATTTCTAATCAATGTCATTGGAAAAAGAAAAAATATGCTTTGTTTCTCTTGTGTTGAATTCTTGCCGTATCCCTGATGACGATACGTGGTCGAATTCAATATATCCGATTGAAGTGAATTTCATTTCATGAAGGAAGATTGGCATATTATACTTAATATTCATGCCAAATTTCAAAAATCGTATTGTGTAAACCAAGAAAATTCAATTGAAATTCGAAAAAAAATTGCTATATTTCCAAAACAAAATACCTATCCGTTTCAAGTGAAATTTATTTTGTGTATGAACCATAGACATCTATGTCTATGGTATGAACATTGATATACTGAATGTTCATTCAAAATTTCAAGAGGTTCGCATCATCCGAACCATAGATTTGGTTTTTTTAATTGTCAATTTTTTACATGTTCCAGTTTTTTAATAATTTCCAGAATATTATTTCGATCGTGGTGAGATTCAGCATTTATATATTAAGTATCAAGTCCTATACAAATTTTTGCGGTTAAAGCCTCATTGTTCCGCCAAAGAACGAGCGTTCGAAAGGGCTTTCTTAATTTTTTTATACTTATATTGCAATGGAAATTTCAATTAAACGAGTAGTGATCAGGGTACGAATGTGTCTTTTGAAAATTTTGCTTACAATTATGAATGTTCTAGGAATATCTGCTTGGTTTGAACTGATACCTCCTGTACGTGAACATACGATGAGTTTCTCCTGAAAATGGCGTTAAAAAATGCAAGAAAAGCCCCGAACAGTACTTTTGAGCGTTCGTCTATTAGTAGAGCAATAATTCTATCACATCAAAATTGTATGGCACTTGAGATTCATGCTTAGTATATGAATGCAAAATCTAGGCACGACCGGAATTATGTTCTGGAAATGATTAAAAAAATGAAATATGTAAAAATCCAGTAATAACATTAAATTAAATTATATGATTAACATTATGGCCACAAAATTTTGCAAAAGGCTTATTATGGGCATCTTGCATGTGGCCGCAAAATTTCATATCGATTGGTTTTGTTTTGTCTGAGATATGGCGGGACGGAAATTTTGAATGGCCATATTTTATGGAACACCCTGTACGATTTGGCTGGTTAACGAACTTCTCAAGTCTCTAGAACAAACAGAACAGAATTGTATTTGACCTCGGATTCGTCATCACGGAGTTAGAACCCTATCGTTTGAGGCCGTTTCGGCTCAAAATTCGTTAATTAGAGACACAAACCGAATATTATTATTATTATAAACCCTGTCTATCCTCAACGTGTAAGTGTTTAGTGCAGTTTATGGCCCGGCGGAGTCTTTGGGACCTCAACTAATTACTTAACTTGGCGCTATCGAGAGGTGATTAACCATTTTTTTATGACCGGAATCTGATTGTATGGATCTGGACAACGTTTACTTCAACAAGACAGCACTACGTGCCACACAACCAACTAAACCGTTGATCGAGCTTTTACGGAAAAAGCTTGGTGAAAGAGAAGGACTCCGCCCATTGTCGATTCAATACCTCAAGGACGGAATTCGTGAGGCTATCGAGTACATATAGTAGGAGAGCTGGCACGAATTTTTGGGTAGGTATTTGAGGCAAGCTGAAAACTTGTCAGATACCTCTCCTATTATATCCCAACTCGGGATTGCAGATCTGGCTGGTGAGTAGCGGGGCTAAATCAACCCCTACATTTTTAATGGCCTGGCAGGTAGGAAGCCCTACCGAAATGATCTGTCTTTTTGGGAATCTTATTTTTTAGTTATAAGTAACACTCCATAAAAATTTCAAGCTGCCTCAAAAACATTTTCTATAATTTTTTGCAAAATATTTTTGCACGCGTCTGGCAATGTTTAAAACCCCGATTAAATTATTTGGCAGCTTGAAATTTTAATGGAGTGTTACTTTTAACTAAAAAATAAGATTCCCAAAAAGACAGATCATTTCGGTAGGGCTTTCTACCTGCCAGGCCATTAAAAATGTAGGGGTTGATTTAGCCCCGCTACTCACCAGCCAGGTCTGCAATCCCGAGTTGGGATATAATAGGAGAGTAATCTGACAAGTTTTCAGCTTGCCTCAAATACCTACCCTAAAATTCGTGCCAGCTCTCGGACTAATAGAGTAGCCACACTTTTCGATTTTGTTATGGAAAATTTCATTAAAAAAATATTGTTCTGTGAGCGTGGTCGTGGTGGTCATTTGCATGAAGTTATTTTCCACTATAAATTAACGGCATGAAATAAACATCCGATCATTTATTCCAAAAACTATAATTCTTCTTTGAATATCAGAATGACACCTCTAACTGGAAAACCCTGTATATGCACAGCAAAGTGATTTGAAGCTTATAAGCGCTTGTTAATTCATACTGGGAAAATTCATTCATGAATATCATTGGAGCTGTTGGTTTCATTCTATTTCTTTATGCATTCAACTTTCACCTTCAAATCCTGAACCATTTGTGAAAAATACAAGTTTTGAAATGTTCCTTTTGAAAACACTTTCATTACGTGGCTTTGATTATCGATACAATAATTATATCATTCATTTATTTAAATTCAAGAGACTGCATAGGTACCTACAAACAGGATGCCCAAATTTCTTTAGCATAAACATATCAGAGAATATAAAAATTTCTCAAATCATTAACTTCTTTAATATAATATTTCTTTGCTACTGAGTTAAAAAAATTCCTTCTAGCGATCTCACGACGAAATCGAAAATATTTCTCAAATCCCAACCCTAGCCTCAGAGTAATAAAAATTTTTATTACTCTGGACCCTCGGATATTTCATACTACACAACAAATTCTTTCTCGAAAATCAAAAAGTGCTGGGCCAACTTCACAGTCACCTCAGAGTAGAAATAAAATGTTGGAAACCCATTTTTCGGAAAATGCTAGGTAGGTTCGTTCAAAACATTTCATTGAATATCTCAAAAACCGAATGAAATAAAAAATTTTCAGCGGCTGCACAGAGCAGCGCAAATCTAGCACATTTCAGCACAACAAATTCTTTCTCGAAAATCAAAAAGTGCTGGGCCAACTTCACAGTCACCTCAGAGTAAGAAATAAAATGTTTATTTCTTACTCTGAGGTGACTGTGAAGTTGGCCCAGCACTTTTTGATTTTCGAGAAAGAATTTGTTGTGCTGAAATGTGCTAGATTTGCGCTGCTCTGTGCCGCTGAAAATTTTTTTATTTCATTCGGTTTTTGAGATATTCAATGAAATGTTTTGAACGAACCTACCTAGCATTTTCCGAAAAATGGGTTTCCAACAGTTGAAATGGATTATGGTTTAAATGTATTGTGATAGTACTGAGTTGGAGCTTTCGAATTTTCAGGCAAGTTCCTTGGAGTTGTAAGAATATTCAAATCAACGAAAAAAATTTTCAGAAATTATGTTTTTTTTCTCCCGAAAATGTGAAAAAAATGTGCTGTATTAGTCGTGACTCGTGTCAATCTTCAATATTCAAAAAACACTTCGAATTTCGCATTCATTACTGAGGTTTCTGTATCAATATTATCTTATAAAAGTTTAACTCTGGCAAGAGAGCTATCGACCCCCTTTGCAGACGGTGGGACAATAAATCATAACATAAAGAATGCGATGTGTTCTGAGGATTGCGGTTGTCAAGCAACGGTCTGAACCACTATTGTCAAGTTGCCGTTTTCTTTATTTCCTAGAATGTACTGTTTTATTTATTTTTCGA
Organism: Propylea japonica; assembly: GCA_013421045.1. Taxonomy (NCBI): domain Eukaryota; kingdom Metazoa; phylum Arthropoda; class Insecta; order Coleoptera; family Coccinellidae; genus Propylea; species Propylea japonica. Next base: position 22,334,741 of record CM024247.1, on the reverse strand, counting down.
CGTTTGAAAAAAAATGAAGGCTTTTTTTTCTGGAAATTCCACTAGCATGGATCTACCACGATAGAAGCAAAATTTTATTCACAAATTCGGGGAAAAAAACATATTTGCTGAAATAACTTTTTCTTATTTCATTTGATTTTTTTAGAGATTAAAATGACTTTTGAAAAATTTTGAACGGCAGAAGTCAGTACTAAACTCAGTATATCCAGTCCACAATCTGTTTCAGTTGACGAAGACCAATTTTTCGGGAAATGCTACATAGGTAGGTTCGGACAAAACATTTCGTTGCATATCTCAAAAACCGAATGAAATAAAAAAATTTTCAGCGGCACAGAGCAGCACAAATCTAGCACAATTCAGCACAACAAATTTTTTCTCGAAAATCAAAAAGTGCTGGGCCAACTTCACAGTCACTGTTGCCAGGTATACTGGTTCTTCCTCCACCCTACTGATTTTTCTCATTTTTCCCCATATAAGAAGAAAACTGATGATTTTTCTGAAACTTTGATCAGCACAAGTTGGCACAAATAGAGTACAATCATATGAAACATTTTCGTCGAAAAAAAATTAAAGTGCTGGGCTAACTTTTTTTTAATTTCTTTATTTTTTTGGTGAATTAGCAAGATATTTGTGAAAATAACAACAGCACAACTTTGCCTGAGAGTAGAACAATTTTTTGAGCATGTTCTTTTAAAAAAAAATCGAAAGTGCTGGGACAACTTTTTTTTTATCTTCGTAGTTTTCTGGAAAACAGAAAGGATTTTCGTGAAAACATTTACGGCACAAAGCAGCACAAATGTAGCACAAATTTTTACATTCTTTTGTGAGAAAGAAAAACGAAAGTGCTGGGCTATCTTTTTTTCTTAAATTTGGATTTTTCAGGGGAGGGACTTTCGAGAAAATTCGAACGGCACAACTCAGTACATGTGTAGCACAATTTTTATCAATCATTTAAATCCCATTTTCCGAAAAGTGCTGGGCTAGCTCATTTTTTCGGTTTTGAAATATTTCGAAAACCACTTGGAAAGAAAAAAAAATATCAGCACAAAGCAGCACAAACCTAGCACAACTCAGCACAACTTTTTTTTTCGAAAATCAAAAGTGCTGGGCCAACTTCACACATATGAATTGGGGACTGAGTTACTCAACTAATGGTGGGTTTCATAAATCGTTGATTGAACAAATCACAGAATTATTCGACGAAATTGTCAAATTAACCAATAGGATTTCTAATTTTCGAATTTTTAGCATACAATTGCTTGATTGAGTGAGTTGTGAGAAACAATGCAGACTGGAAATAACATAACAATACAGTTGATTTTTATTCTTTACAGTTTTCTGATAGTTAATATCATGTGTTAAAGATTTTTGTAACGTAGGAGGTATGTTGCATTCTCGGAAGATGTCATGTTATAATATTCGTTAAATTCAATTTTGCATTCAAACCATTAGAATTAATATGTGTAAACAAGTTAAATTTTTTCTTCAATTTTTTTTTATATCGCTTATCTCTTGAGTCGAGTTCTTCATAAGATGTATTTTCGAAGTTCGTTATTTTCCATCTTAGCCGTTGCACAGTTGAGTAAATTAAAATTTCGACAAACAGCAGAGTTTCAAGAAAACCAGCATTTTTGAATTTATTTTGATAGCTGAATTAATTCTGCTGATTAAGGCGTTAGCAATTAAATTTGGAGAGCCAAGTCGAATTTTATTCAAACTGCAATTGATTGAGAAATCCTCGACTACGAGGATAAGTTATATTCATTGTAAGTTACCTACATAGAGATCTATGCAAATTATATTCAAAATAGTAAATCTTTTTTTCTAATTTCATTCTCAGATTTTTTTTACGTACTGTAATTTTCACCTTTGGACACATTAAACCCGTTCGAGTTTTGGCAAGGAAATTTTGGGTGAATGGTGCATACTTCCTGGTTCTTATGATTTTGTGGCTCATAGCTTGTCTGAGAAAGGTTCACTCTGGTAACGCACTCAGCGAACTATATTGTCCGCCACCAGAGGGAGCAGTGACTAGAAAGAAGTGGAACCTAGCCTCTGCGCGAGGGACGAGAACGACCGATGCAGCGACGCAGCGGAAATAGGAATTCGAGCTTCAAGATCTGACAAGACGTTACGCAGATACGGCCATTATCGTACAAGTTCTGTAGCGCCTGTTCCAATTTCCATGTCAGTTTTCTAATATACAGTCCACTTATTTCGAGTTTCAATTAAACCAGTGCAAGTTATACCATAAAATTGGTCCTTCTACCGGATTCAATAAGCCGACGATCCACAAAATTGGAACTTCTACTGGATTCAATAAGCCGACGATCTACAAAAAGTCAAGTCACGACGCCCTTTCGAGAAAGTACAGAGTGAGTCCTTTCCAATCTAAGCCTTTTTACGAATTTATTTCAATTAATTGCCTCACGTAAATTAATATTGCCTATTACGAATTATTTCCTCTCTATTCATCGCTTTTTCATTTCGATTATTGCCTGTTAGGTACTTCTATTATTCATTGTAAAAATGACGTCTATTAATGAATTACGTTTCAAGCGAGGTTTGAGCAAGGGAGCTCTAACAAGATTTCAAAATTTCATTGATAAAATCCAATTAGATAATCTCGATGTCAAAATAGTTGAACAGCTCAAGGCGAGGTTAAGCATGCTAGAAAACACCATAGACCTAATAAGAATTAATAATAGAATAATAAGATTAACAATAGTATTATAGATCTATGGAAAACACATATTGCGAGTTTTCAAAATATCAAGACCTAATTGAATATCATTTACAAGTAGACGAAGCACAGGATGTTGAGGCTATTTCACGCGAACAAGATGAGCGCGAACTGTTCGAAAACAATTATTTTGATTTACTTTCATTTGTCAAATCCATATTAATACAATTTGATGAAGACACCAATGATAGTGTCAACAATGTCAATACTAGAATTCCAAGCAATGATGAAAGTATATCATCAGCATATTCAGATAACAATTGGCCAATTGCCAGCACTTGTGTTACCCCAGTTTTCAGGTTCAGTAGAAAATTGGCTGGAATTTCGAGATATCTTCATTCTTTAATAGAAAATAACAGATCTTTGGACGACGTTCAAAAGTTTTATTATTTAAAGTCATGTCTAAAGGGCGAGGCATCCCATATCATTGAATCAATTGCTATTACTAAAGACATTACAAGATTGCATTCAATTTGTTAAAGGAAAGATATGAAAATAAAAAACTGATTGTTGAAAGGTATATCAACATTTTATTGCATGCTAGTCCGATTCAAAAAGAAATTCCACCGAGTTAAGAAAACTGCACGATTCGTTCATAAGCACTTTACGTTCCTTAAAAGGTCTAGGTCAGCCCACGGAACATTGGGACACATTCATGGTGTATTTGCTTGTTTCAAAATTCGATAGTATAACTCGTAGAGACTGGGAAAACCTCAAATTCAAGGTGAACTTCCCACGTTGAAAGAGATCAGTTCCTTCCTGAAAGAAAAATGTGATATATTAGAAAAATACTCCAAATCTGATAAACATTTTGAAAATACGTATAAAACGACACAAGTAAGATAAAAGAGTTAATGCATTTGTAGCAAATGGTTTTACTTGCTACCTGTGGCAACGGCAGTCATGCTATCTTCAAATGCGATAAATTTCTAAAGCTTAATGCACACGAAAGAATGAACGAAATTCAAAAAATGAATCGTTGCAAAAGATCTACCTGCAAAGTTTGTCAAAGATTTCACAATACTCTGTTACACCGTTCGAATTCCAAACGCTCTGATAAGGGTGAGATAGGAGCATCGGTTACAGCAAACGCTACGGTCTACAACGACACAAGCAACGTCGCATCTGGCGACTCTGTCATAGTTCATAGGGCAGTTGAAACTACAGATCTCGCAAATTGTTTGAATATTTCGTCCAATGCTGCTACGGCCGGCGGCACAATTCAATTCTGTCGACGGCGAAGTAATGCAGTCGAATTGTGCTTTTAGGAGGAAAGTTTTGGGGTTGTTTAGATTTCTTTCATTTTTTATGTTTTTTGTGGTGCTGAATCCGAATTTGAGGTTTGCTAACAAAATTTCCAGACGGAACATAGAAAAAAATACAAGAAAAGAATGAAAATCTCATTCTTGGTCAGTTTTTTGCATATAACTCTGACACTATCAACTTTTCCTAAAATACCTTTCCATACAAAATGAAAGTACATAAAATTTCCTACAAATTGTACTACCACAGCTTGTTTTGCGACAAACCGTTCTGGTTCAAATAATAGTTGAAAATGAGGTATTTTCTATGACTCAATAAATGAAAAAAAAATTAATTCTATGGTTCCGATGATGCGATCCTCTTGAAATTGTGCATGAACATTCAGTATATCAGTCGCGATTCACAAAAAAAATAATCGAATCGGACATTTTGTTATGGAAATATAAAGATTCTTCTTTTCAATATTCCAATTGAATTTTCTATGGTTCTGTTCACACTATGGTCACACAATTTTGCATAAGGCTTATTATGAGCATCTTGCATTTGGCCGCAACATTTCATTTCGATTGGTCTCGTTTTGTCTGAGATATTGGGGAACAAAAATTTAGAATGGCCTTGTTTTATGAAACAAAATACGGCCATTCAAAATGTTTGTTTCTCAATATCTCAGATAAAATGAAACCAGCCGAAATGAAATGTTGCGGCAATATGCAAGATGGTCATAATAAGCTTCATGCAAAATTGTGTGACCATAGTGTGAGCAGAACCATAGAAAATTCAATTGGAATATTGAAAAGAAGAATCTTTATATTTGCATAACAAGATATCTGATTCAAGTGAATTTTTTTATGAATCGAGACTGATATGCTGAATGTTCATGCAAAATTTCAGAGAATCGCATCATCGGAACCATAGAATTTAAGTTTTTTTCATTTATTGAGTCATAGAAAATACCTCATTTAAAACTATAATTTGAGCCAGAACAGGTGGTCGCAGAACAAACTGTGGTAGTACAATTTGTAGGAAATTTTATGTACTTTCATTTTGTTTGGAGAGGTTTTTCACACGAAAAGTTGATAGTTTCCGAGTTATGAGCAGAAAACTGCCAAAGAATGAAATTTTTTTTGTATTTTTTCCAATGTTCCCTCACGAAATTTTGTTAGCAAACCTCAGATTCGGATTCAGCACCCCAAAAAACATAAAAAATCAAAACTACCCCAGAACTTTCCTGCTAGGGGTTCTTTTGAGCACAAATTGACTGGACTAAAGGTTGAAATAAATAATAGACAGGGTATTCGTCGAACCGCGCGAATGTTACTAGACGCTGGCTCTCAGAGCAACTTTATCACCGAAAATCTTGCGAACAAGCTAGGTTTAAGGAAAATCCGGTCAATTATTCCATAACTGGAATCGGAAAAATTCTGTTTCACGTTCAAGCCATAAGGTGAATTTACGACTATATTCTAGAATAAGTAATTACTCGACTGACATTTCTTGTTTGGTTTTACCAAAATAACTGATTCTATACCGAGTTGTCATTTAAAACCTAATTTATTCGAAATACCCCAGGAAGTAGTGTTGTCGGATGATAAGTTTTATGAAAGTGAAGAGATAGATATTTTATGTGGCGTGGGAATTTTCTATGATATCCTGATAATGGAACGAATGAATTAAATAATGGTTTTGATTTTACAAAATACAAAATTTGGTTGGGTTATAGGAGGTGAATGGAAGTTACCTACCTGTAAATCAAATCGCGATACAAGTAGTTACCTATGTATTAATTCAAGGGTCGATGAAGACAGCGTTCTTAATGACAATTTAAGAAAATTTTGGCAAATTGATGAATCTTTGGAACCGGCTATCAAAATGAATTTTGCGAAAAACATTTCGTTGAAAGCTATTCTCGTCAAAGGGATGGCAGATTTAGGGTCAAAATTCCTTTTGAAGAGAACATTAGAAAATTGGGTAAATCAAAGCAAATGGCTCTTAAAATATTCGAGGGTTTAGAAAAACGTTTGAAACAGAATCACATTTGAGGGAACACTATATAAATTCATGCAAGAATATTTGACATTGGGTCATCTAAAGCCAGTTGAAGGCGATATCGACGATTTGGCGGATGATGGCACAGTGTATTACGTCCCGCATCATGCGATTTTCAAGAACTCTACTACTACACCATGTCGCGTTGTGTTTGATTTTTCGGCAAAAACCGACAGCGATATATCATTGAATGATGCGCAAGAAGTAGGTCCGACAATTCAGAAGAATTGATCGAATTTTACTGCGATTTAGAATGCATTCATTCGTAATGAGTGCCGACATTGCGAAGATGTTCAGGCAAATCTGGATACAACCTGATCACACAAGGTATCAGAGAATATTTTGGCGATTTTCAGAAAGAGAAAGGTTACAATGTTTCGAGTTACTGACAGTTACCTATGGGAACGCGTCATCACCATTTTTAGCGGTAAGAGTTCAAGGAACTTGCAAATGACAATGCTATTTCAAACCCACGGGTTAGTCGTTCCATTTCCGAAAGTTTTTACATGGACGACTATCTGGAGGGCGAAGGTGATGAAGAAAAACTTATAGAATTGCAAGTTGAAGTATCGAGAGTTTTGCAAAGAATCTGGTTTCATTTTGAGAAAATGGCCAACTAACAACCTTTCCTTGATCAGTAAGTTTAAATTTCATGAGAATGAAACATCTAGTGTAAAATTGAGTGACAATGAGAGTTCGAAGACATTGGGAGTATCATGGAACGCGTCTTTGGATACTATTTAGTACAATTAGCCTATTCGTTTTGAGATATTTCGTGCTCCTGAGTAACTCAAAAGCTCGAAATACGGCTTGCCATTGGCTGCGCACAGGTACTGGAACAGCTCAGGAGCACGAATACTGTAAATTTTGGAACATTTGATGTTTCTAAACCGGTTACTAAGCGGTCTATTTTATCTTCTATTAGTCAGCTGTTTGATCCTATGGGACTGGTTTCTCCTATTGTAATCGCATGGGCCCATACGTCCAAACCATCGATCATTAAAAATTCTTCTCAATTATGCGGAAACCTGGGCAGTTGAATGGCACCTGCCCCATCTTGCTGATACCAGATTTGACTGTAATTTTGAAGAGGCAAACGATCAACAAACTCTTCTACAACATGTCTTATTATACTGATATATCTCTCAGAATTTAGATTTTTATCATAAATGAAATATTCTAGTTTATTATCCATCAACAAAGGAAGAACATTAAACCCAAAATTAACTTGGTGCCCATATTTTCGTTCAACATCTGGATTTTCTGACGCCCAAAAATGACGATTTCTTGTATTAACATTCCCCCCCTAGTAAATTTTGACTCGTCACTCCAGATGATTTTAGATAAAAAATTTGGATCTTCCAGGATGTGGGTATTAATTCTTTCACAAAATACCATTCTCCTGTGAAAATCTTCTGGCCTCAGTTCCTGAACCCTAACATAGTTGAAATCACGCATTCCATGTTCTGATAAAATCCTTTGCACTGACGATTTACTTATTCCCAATTCTCTTGAGGCGTATCTTATAGATGCTTCAGGATGAACTTCGAAAAACATTTATTTGGTTATCTTCAGTGTTAACTTCTCTGGGTAAAACTTTATTTTGTTCTCGTAATTTTGATCCAAATTGTAAGAAATTCTTCTCAATCTTGCAAACTTTTTCCTATTCATTCGAGGAAATTGTGGATATGTTTCATTGAATTTTCAACATGTTTCTGTCGACAACTTTGTCACATTCGCCAAAAATTTCAAATAAATTCCTTAAAGCTTCATGTGTATATCTTTGCAAAATTACTGATTTAAATCTCAAATATTGAGCGAACTAGAGTCATTTTCGTAATACGCCAATTTGATCTAAAATTTCGAAAAAATAATTAATAACTCAAAACCGTTAAAGATAGGGATGTAAAAGTGAATAGATTTAATATTTTATGGAGTATCATAAAAAAATAGAAATACCAGATGTCCCATTTAAAATAACCAAGTTGTTGCCAAATTATCGTACATCCGGCAACACTGGAATGTGAAATTATTTTAAAAATGTACCTTACATGGCCAAATATCTATCTACAAAATTTGAAATCTTTACCATCAATAGTTTCCATAATAATCTAATAGGCCACTCACCTTGGGACAACCCTATTACTATGCATCATTTTGGAGTAGTTTTATTATTTAAATAGAGAATTGTTATTTAATTTTTTTTAATCAATTAATATTAAATATGTATGTTTTTTATGTGACACTAAAGTATATATATATAATACATTTTTAGTAATAAAGATGGTTATAATGATACATAATATTACTACCCCGATTAAAAATATTGATTGAAAAAAATTCAAAAAATTTACTACATGCAAATATAAAAATCTATAAATGTAAACAGAGAAATTGAAATCAATGAGGGCTACCGCGTATGAAATTCCGCTAGAGGCGCTAGTGTTGCGTGAGGTCCACTAGAATTTGAATTGTCAAATATTGAAACGTAATTGTGAATCTGTATCTGTTTATTTTCAATCTTTACGAGGATTTGAGGAGTTTCACATACATATTCAGATTAATAACAGCAAATATGAATCACGGATCAATGAATATCACTGCTTTGAAAGCGGTATTACAGAAGATAGTTGCCCAATTAAGCGGGCTAAAAGGAGAGCTAATTCAAAAGTGAGTTTTTTCAGAGTTTCAATACGCATTTCTTGCGGAAGTATGCTTATTTATTGAGTTTGGAGTTATGGTTTTTCTTTTTACAGATCCAAATACTATGATAGGAATGATAATTCCAGTGGAAACGCATTATCATGATTTGAAATAAGTTTATTACAGAAGTAGATTATCATTTCAAGAGAATTGCTTTTTATCCTACTTACATGATACCTGTGATAGCTGAAAAGTGTTAAAACTTGGAGTAGAACAATAAAACCTCACACAATCCTTTCATTTATCATTATAAGTGAATATACATAGAAAAAACAGTATGTGCGAAAAGGAAAACCTCAGAGATCAATGTATACTAACTAATCACTATTCATTCATTTAAAGTAGGGTAATTTATTTATTTACACAAGTTCTTGATATGTATTTTTACAGTAAATATTTTCCTCGAGTTTAGTGAGTTGATTGATAACAAACATGAAATGTTTGTAGTTGTAAAATCCAGAGTAAAATTGTATCAATTAGATTTTCAATTCGAAGTAGGTATGTTTCTATTACTCTCAAGTTCCGACAAAAAAGCATATCAGTTGAGCTCTTTTGACTACATATTGATTTTCCTCTACAGTTGAAACGATTCTTGCATTTTCAAATTTCTTTCTGCCTTCAAGAACTCTCTCTACTAGTATTTTATTCATATCTGTCCTCACCTTCCTGGTACCCAGAAAATTGGCTAGTATTGATTTCAGTTTTAATTTAGGAATAGCTGAAAAAATTTCAACAATATATTACAAGTCATACAACTATGTATAACTAGATTTATTCAATTGTAAAAGTAAGTGTCTGAAGCAACATAATGTAAAATATTATTAGGTACTCACGGTTTTCTGTATTAGGATCGTTAGGTCACGTATTATAACCAGGGTTGAAATGTTTTTCACAAAATAAGAATGTTTGAAGGCGTAACATCATCTGCTTTAGGACAGTCTTATCGTTCCCTTTTTTCTAAACAATACGTAACTGCACAACCCTGCGGCATGCTCGATATTGTACATATTCAAGGAATAGAATGTACACTTTTTCACACGACTTATAACACCGAACACTTAAATATGAATTTGTTATAATAATAATAAATCAATGACAGTACAAGAAACTTTGACAGGACCTCACGCACAGAGGCGCCAACTAGCGAGGAAAAAAACGGTAGCCCTCATTGAAACTATAGGAAAAAATTCAAAACCCATAAAAGTGATTTTTTTTAATCATGGTAATCTTGCAAATTTTATTTTTATTATAAAAAGACAAAATAAGAAAACAACAATTAAAAAATTACTTCTATTTTTTGTAAAAAATTAAAAATACAAAGAATTTTTTTAAATTATTCAGAATCCGAGTCATCGGACATAAAACTACGATCTTCAACTTCTGAATCTTCTACGTAATCACTCTCTGTTTCGGTTTTTTCGACAATGTCTTCTATCTTCAAAGGTGTATGATCCCCAATGAATACTACTGGTTTTAAATATTCATCTAAGAACCATCAATTACAAAAAAGTTATGTGTGTCGAAAATTAACAAAACTATAGGTGAATTTTACTAACAATTTTTTAAAAATGAAAAAATATAGAAGATGTATTAGCTAAGATAATTTTGAAGATTCAATTATTATGTACTTACTGTATATTCAGCACTGAAATTAAGAAATTCTTCGTTATTTTTTTTATTCAAAACGGGCACTTTTTTGTAGCACGTGGTATGATAACCTACAAGTTGAAGAGACGCACTGGATAGCTCAACAAAATTGTATTTAAAGTGTTTTTTTTTACGAAAGCTAACTTTAATACAAAGTTTTTTTGAAGCTTCGTCATAAAATCAATTATTTCATCATCCGATCCACACAAAAACACTTTTTTGCCATTTTTTTTCCAACAATAAATAGTAGCAGGTTTTTTCAATTGTATTTATAGCGACACTATACTTCAAAATGATGCATAGTATATAGGAGTCTATCGCTATCCTTTTTTTTTCAAGCCCAAATATCATGCACACTCTCTTTCTTTAAATGGGCGGACTATCGCATGGGATGGTCGGTTGGGACCTCTCAGTTGCACACATTCTCTCGGAGCAATATTATACTTTTTAAAATTCAACAACCGCAATTCTGGACTGATTTTTTTGCAGGCAACACTATACCACCGTGTACAGAATAAAATAATCTTCAGTTTCATTAAAATTTCATTCAATAAACAGACCGTTGCAAAATGCTAGTACAGATTTACCTGTTCATACCTGGCAACCCGATAGTTGTGACCGGAAAAGAACAGGCAACCTAACGTTTGCATATTCTATGGGCTTCATACTTTCGATTGGTATAGAATTTATCTAATAATCATACCGGTGAAATGTTTAAAAAAATAATTTTTTCAATTATTAATCAAACATACTCTGCACTGAAATTTGCTAGACAACCCATATGGATTATATTTATTGACATATTGAATTAAATATAAAATACGTTTCATTCAATAAGCATTTCGGTGAAGGTTGTTTTATATCGGGATCTTATACTATAGGGATTATTGGTAAGGTTATAACTTTTTATGAAAGTTTTTGTCTAACAATCAGTATATTCGAACTTTATAATTATCGATCGAACAAGGCTTCAAAGTTTGTAACCTTAAAAACTCCCTTGAGTAATTTCACGACGAAATCATTCAAATAGTTGCTAAATATTGATTTTTTCGTATATTTTTGGAGTCTGAAAATAATCAACTAATTTCGACTTCATTATTTTCGTCATTTTTTAAAAAAATCTCAGAGGAATGTATTTAATATCCCTATAAAATAATACCATATAAGAAGAAAATAGTCCTGGTGAATACATAAAATAAAGTCGGAACTAGTTGTTATTTTTTCGAGAATGCTGGCTTTCATTACATTGGCGTTTGTATGTTTGTATTCTCTGTTGTCTGTTCTATGTCATGATGAAAAAACAGTAAAATCATAATATTATTTCGCAAGCGTCATTATTTTTCATCGATGGACCATGAGCTCATCTGAATGTATTGACAATGCGAAACAAGCATTCGAGGCTGAAATAGTGAACACAAATTATCTCTAATAGAATGCAATAATTGTAATTTTCACGGTAAAATCAATTGGATAAATGTTGCGGTGTTATTAATCGAGTCAGTTTTGATCAGACTGAATAGCTACTTAAGCCATTAATCTAGATGATTGCACTACCACTGAGAATAGAGATCGTTAATTGAGACACTTGAGGTTTGGTTATCAAAACATAGAAATAGCGTACATAACGAAAAAACTAACTAACCAAATTCATTCAAAATATCAGAATTATATTCGGAATTTGCAAATTCTGTCATATGTAAACCAATCCATAGAGTTGGAAGAATTATCTGATGCCCTTAACAAAATGATTGTTGGCTTCCACTAACACTCATGCCAGAGAAAACATACAGTTAACAGCATACGATCAGCTGTGAGATAATGAACTCATTGATTGTAGGTGTTGCGCTGATCAAAGATGTAGTTATCCAGTGGTTGACTTTGTGCTGTCTATTGTATGCAATCTCTGGGGTGCGTGTATGTAGAAATCAACAATCATTTTGTTGGGGGCATCACATATACTTTTCAGCTCTATCGATTGGTTTCCATAATTCACCTTGGTAATGTTGGCTTCCCGCTGACCAGCTATAAGGGCACTTTTCATTTCACCACTGTGAAACTAAATTTCAAAATTTTCGTAATTTCAGTATCACCTGATAGATGGGATGAATGGAAGGCTTGTTGAGGATATTGATTAACTATACAGTGTGTTTGGTCATGACATAGCGATAATTTGAGGGCATCAAATATACCTAATTTTATCGACAGTTTTGGAGGAGCTCTCTTTTTAAATTTACTATTTTATTTTAGTTGACTCTTCCTGGTAATATTGATATCTTTGGACATAAAGGTCCTACAGAAGTGAAAAAAATGTTTTTTTAAAGATGATACTACCGCCTTTTATTATAATGAAACAATATAAAAACATTCAACTCAAAAATGTTATAAAAAAATTCTTTAAATAAATTATAGTAAAAAATGTACTGATTTTCTTATTAAATAGTACAAGAACTAGCACATTGAAGTATAATTTTTCATCAATGAGCTAACACGCAAGGATATTAGCTACAAAACGATACCAACATAATTACATATATAGAAAGTAATTGCTGTTCGAATATGACCCTTATGAAAATTGATAAAATGAATAAATCTCAGTACTGTACTTTCGATAATTTTTAATGATCAAACAAACAAATTAATCATAAAAATTGCTCAAAATGGCCGCCTCTGCACTGTAGACAGGCAGTGGCCTTCATGAAGACCTGTCTCGTGTCTTTTGCTCGCGTAGTGATCATGTTCGAACAGCAATAACTCTCAAATTATGTAACTTACAGAAATGATGTGAGTGATGTTTTGTGGATAATATCCTTGCGTGTTAAATCAAAGAAAAAAAATTATACTTCAACGTCAAAGAAAAAAAATTATACTTCAACGTGCTAGTTCTTGTACTATTGCGGATTCACTAAGAAATCAGTACATATTTTACTAAAAGTTTTTTAAAGAATTTTTTATGGCGTTTTCAAGTTGAATTTTTTTATATTGTTAAGCTGGGTTTAGACGAAGCGCACCACTCGCGAGTCAAACCTCGCCTCCTACTCGCGCACCAAAACTCATCCTCGCGCTAGTGTTTTACACGACGCGCTGGATTCGCCTGGAAGGGCGAGCCAGGATGAGAAGGCGAGGTAGTTATCAGCCTCGTATAGAGTCGTACAGTTCAGCATGGCTACACCTTCAATTACCGCGTCGTTTGCTTTCCTAGCAATGTGTCACTTAAAAAAAATGAGATTGAAAAAAATGGGAAGGAGCGTCGGTGGTGGGCTAAGGAATTATTTCGCCGGCGATTGCAGTATGGTTGCAGATTGATGGCCGATATGGTGGTAGACCCTGCTGAAGAAACCATAAAAAATTTCCTGCGCATGACGTTTGAAGATTTTGAACACCTGCTAGCTGTTATTTCGCCGATAATTGCAAAAATGGACACAAATCATCAACCCTTTCATCTTTGCCTTTAATGCAGGAATCGGAATTGACAGAACAGAACTTATCTCATTCTATGCATCCTGTCTTTTATTTTTGTTGTGGTACATTTTTTCTTCGGGATTCCACAATACCACCCGCTGTTTATATAGTTCGATAAGTTCCAGGCACTGCGCTTGGTCCATTTTCCCTGCGTACAGTGGAATACTAAAGCCGGCGCACTCGCTAGTCTCGACTAGCTCCAAATTCAAACGACAGAGTGAGGTTTCTTTGATGCGCGACTGAAAACCGACCGGCGACGGCTCGCCCGAGGACGAGGGGCCTCACGGCGAGGAGCATGTTTACACGATGCGAGGGAGCGGAAGCGAGGCTGGTGCGCGAGTAGGTGCGCTTCGTCTAAACCCAGCTTTATACTCCAATGAAAGATGGTAGTATCATCTTTCAAAAAACATTTTTTTCACATCTGTAGGACCTTCATGACCAATGAGATCGATATTATTTGGAAGGGTCAACGAAAATAAAAAAGTAATTCAAAATGGCAGCTACTCCAAAACTAAGAGGGTAAACTTCCAAATTTGGGTATTTTTGTCATAAGTAATATCATTTCTCATTCATTTCTAATTTCTCAGAAAAGAATCGAAAAAACACGTTGCTAAGTAATATTTTGACAAGAAGCATGAGTGCTGGTGGCAACAAAAATCCGAGTCGAATACGAGGATTTTTGCACCTGCACGAATGCTGCTTTTTGTCAAAAATATTACTTTGCAATGTTTTTTCGATTTTTTTCACAGGAAAAATTAGATGCCCGAATGGTATTTGACAAGACTATTTCCTGAGTGACAACAACTGTCAAGTTTTGCCGCGGCTAAACGCGAATAAACTGCTGGCAGGTCCTGCCAAACAGTTTTTCCACCTAAAACCATTTGTAATTCAAAATTGCGCGTTTCTGATTGGTGCAAATTACGACGAGGGAAATAGTCTATAAAATTAGGTATATTTGATGCCCTTAGATTATCGCTAAGTCATGACCAAACACACTGTATAATATCAATTTGAGGTACTCATAGAATAAAGAGTCCATTCAAAAGTTTTGACACGTCCAATCTAATGCCGACCTATCTTACTTTGGTGAATTGTGCAAATTCAGAATGACGGATCAGGTAAAAAACTTATTGTTGATTATAAAGTAGGCGTTCGCAGGTTCGCTATTATTTCACAATTTTTTGACAAAAAATATTCACTCTTAAGGCCCAGCTTCAAGAACTGAACTATAGGATCTCAAGCGCACCGAACACATTTTCGTAATTTTTGCTAACTCAAAATGACCGTCCAATATTATTTCAAATTTTTTCCACAAAAATACTCTGAAGATCCATCTTCCAGAACTGAACTGTAGGATCTCAAGCGGACCGAACATATTTTCGTGATTTTTGCTAACTCGGAATGACAGGTCAATATAATTTCACAATTTTTCGACAAAAAATATTCACTTTTGAAGCCCAGCCCCAACAACTCTGTAGGATCTCAAGCGGATCTTTCATATTTTCGTGACATATTTTCGAATTTTTTCTTGGCCGGTCATTCTGATTTGCAAAAATCACGAAAATATGTTCGGTAAGCTTCAGATCCTACATTTCAGTTCGTGGAGCTTGGCCTTGAGGATCAAGGAAGGCCTGCCTTCATAATGAACATTGAAATTTTTTCTCGCTGATCATTCTGAATTTGAAAAAATCACGAAAAAATGTTTCGTGTACGTGAGTTCATACATTTCAGTTCTTGGAGCTGGCCTTAGGAGTGAATATTTTCTGTCGAATAATTGTGAAATAAAAATTAACGCTTGTGTTTATAATAAACAATGAAATTTTTTCTTGCCCAGTCATTCTGAATTTGCAAAAATCACGAAAATATGTTCCTTGTACGTGAGTTCCTTCATTTAAATTCTTGGAGCTGGGCCTTAAAAGTGAAAATTTTTGTTCGAAAATTGTGAAATGAAAGCTATCGCCTCATTTTATAATGAGAAAAAAAATTTTTTCCTGGCCAGTCATTCTGAATTAGCAAAAATCATGATGGTATGAACAGACGGCATTAGATTCGCCTTAATCGTTCTATGAGTATCTTGAATTGATTTATCCTGAACAAGCCAACCATTTACTCTCAGTATCAGGCCATATGAAATAACGAAATTTAGTTTGACCGCGCTGGAATGAAAAATGCCTGTGAAGCCGGCCATGACCTAACATTTAGCCTATTCGTTTTGAGATATTTCGTGCTCCTGAGTAACTCAAAAGCTCGAAATACGGCTTGCCATTGGCTGCGCACAAGCAAGGGAAGAGCTCAGTAGCACGAAACTCCTCAAAACGAATACTGTAATTACCGAGTTCATAATTCAGTATTTAAATTCCAAATAAATTTCTTGTATTCGTAAAGGGTAGACCATTTTCGACATTTTTGAATATGGAAAGTCTCAATTATAAGATGAGCAGAATCTGATGGCGGTGTCTGAAGGATATTTCTTATGGAAACTCAATTGTGAAAACTACACCTGTATTTCTATGACCGCTTCACATTTACCGGGTATTTCACGAACATGGATCTTTGAAATACTGCTGTCACTTTTTTTTCTGGAAAAAATTTATGTTTCTGTAATAGTAATTTACGTAACAAGTCCGGAAAATAGGGTTTTTTTGGACGAATAGACAAATTCTAGGACGAGCGCAAGCGAGTCCTAGAAGTCTATGTATGTACAGGGTATCCCATTTTGGGCACTTTTACGGGATATCTCCGTTATTTTTAACGTTAGCGGGATGCGGTTTTCGCCACAGTGTGCTACTTTTTTGTGAAACTAAAGATGGCGCAATCTTTTTTGCATAGCCCTCTTAGTTTTTGCTATACAGGGGGAAATGAAAAGTTTCACTTTTTAATCACCCCCTTCATCTCAGTTGTGCTTAAACTTGGAGGAATGGTTGAAACGCATTCCTATAGATTTTTTTCCGTAGAATTCAGTGGCGTAGTCAGTTTTTCAATTAAACTTTCCGTTTTTTGAGTTATTGAGCAAACATATGTTTTTTAATAGGACACCCTGTATATTATTTTTTATTCTGATTGAGCACAATCTCAGCTTTTCAAAAACATATTATTTTAGGCATTTATTTTCTAAACCAAGCTCAGAATTCAAGATTTTGTAATTCAATTAGCAGTAGTAGGCTATGACTGTTTATTATAAACAAAAAAAAGTGTCAAGATTTCGTTAGAAATCGAATAATGTTAACATAATATCTACATCACATGATCTAATATTTAACTTAATTTAATTTGCAATTTCTTGAAAATTCAAATAATTGAATCATTAATATAATATAATAAATAATAAAAACTGAGAGAACTGTAAACTTTTAAACCAACCGACAAAGCTTTGACATTTATTATTTGTTTTAATAAAACAGTCATAGAGCCTTCTACTTAGTTATTGACAATTGAATTACAAAATCTTGAATTCTGAGCTTGGCTTTGAATTAAATGCATGAATGATATGTTTTTTGAAAAGCTGAGATTGGCTTAATGAGAATAAAAAATAATATACAGGGTGTCCATTTAAAAAACATATTTTGCTCAATAACTCAAAAACGGAAAGTTTAATGAAAAACTGACTACGCACTGGATCTACGGAAAAAAATTTCATAGGAATGCGTTTTTTAAACCATTCCTCCAATTTAAGACAACTGAGATACGGTGGGTGCTAAAAAGTGATACCGAGGGGTACTCACTCCCGAAATCGATGTACTTTTGAAGTCCGAAATCCCGAAATCATCATCCGAAATCCCGAAATCATCCACCGAAATCCCGAAATCATCGTCGAAATCCCGAAATCTTCTCCGAAATCTCGCAATCATCACCGAAATCGTCCTTCTCGCAATCAATAGAGTGTGCGCACTAACGTATTCGATCTTGCGCTTGCGCGTGCTCTACTGTTGTTGAGTATTTTTAGGTTATGGTACATACATACCTACAGTTTACCTCGAATTCTATATTTCTGGAGTGAAATTAGCAATAACTCTCAAATCATGTAACTTACAGATATGATGTGAGTGTTGTTTTGAAGCTGATATCCTTGCGTGTTAAATCATTGAAAAAAAATTATACTTCAATGTGCTAATTCTTGTACTATTGCGGATTTAGTGAGAAAATCAGTACATATATTTACTATGAACTTTTTTAAAGAATTTTTTTTCGGCGTTTTCAAGTTGAATGTTTTTATATTATAATTCAATGAAAGGTGGTAGTATCATCTTTCAAAAAACATTTTTTTCACATCTGTAGGATCTTTATGTCCAAAGAAATCGATATTATTTGGAAGAGTCAACGAAAATAAAAAAAGTGCATTTAAAATGGGTGCTACTCCAAAACTAAGGGGGTTGTTTTTGTCGATAATATTAGGTTTATTTGATGACCTTAAATTATCGCTAAGTCATAACCAAACACACTGTATATGTACCTATTGAAGGTTTTCAACTATAAACATGAAAAAAAATGTGCATTATCTGCATCGATTGTTATCCTTAAGTCAGTTCAAAAGTCCAGACTCGGATTTAGAAATATAAAAGAATAAATACCTTGTTTGCGTAGATTTTCATGTTATTAAGAATATTATAAAAGATTCTGAAATTTGAGAAATACCAGACGTTTCTTGAACCCAATAATATATTGAGATTTGGCGAATCCGGTCCTGGATATTACACCCTACTTATTTAGGGTCATGAAAGTTCGACCATGAGTATTCATACAATATGGCATATATTCTTTGATTCCATGTTGGTTAGCGAAAATTTGTAAATATTCAAATGTCTGAAATTTCTAATTCAAATCAAGTAAGTTAGTTGATGAAAAATACGCGGGAAAATGAAAAGTAGTATTCTGTTGGTTTCAGATTTTTCTGGTATTCCCAAATATCAAAGTTCAATACATATATCTCAAAAATCCAAATATACAGGATGTTTTCTGAGTATTCTCATGCATTACCTATTTTTGTTTATCCGGACCTGGATTTTTTCAGTTATTGAAACTCAGGCCGCTGGTGTAGAAATACTTGAATATGATTAGCAAATTTCATTAAAATATTCCGGTTAGTTAGTAAGTTATGAACACACAAAGTAGAAAATCAACTATTTTTTATTGTCAACATGCATAAACCTGAGAAGTGTATTATTTAAAAAGATATTAGACAAAGAACATGCGCGAGAATGAAAATTACATAGTTTACTTCAGTTTTTTGCGCTGTTTCAAAACATCAAAGCGTATCTCGAAAATACAGCGTGTTTATTTCGGGATGCGAAACATATGAAAATTTTTGTCAATCCGGACCTGGATCTCCAAAATGGCAGAATGTCAAGTCGCGTATTTACGGGGGCGGTACTGTGGGTAATTAATAAGGAATAGAAGTATATTATTAACAAGCCTATTTATTACTTGTTCAATATTCTATAAGAAGCAATACTTTTCGAATTAATTGAACTCTGTTTGACGGTTTTTCATTCGATGCTATAATGTATAATCGTTCGAAGTCACAAAAAATCACTCGCAATCATCCGAAATCACTCGCAATCATCCGAAATCACTCGCAATCACCCGAAATCACTCGCAATCATCCGAAATCATTCGCAATCATCCGAAATCACTCGCAATCATCCGAAATCATTCGCAATCATCCGAATCATCACTCGGAATCATCCGAAATCATCATGATTTCCGAAATCGCTGTACATTTTTCATAGAGTGAGTACCCCCTCGGGATACTATCATTTCCCCCCTGTATAGCAAAAACTAAGAGGGCTATGCAAAAACTGATTGCGCCATCTTCAGTTTCACAAAAAAGTAGTACACGGTCGCGAAAACCGCATCCCGCTAACGTTAAAAATACCGGAGATATCCCGTAAAAGTGCCCAAAATGGGATACCCTGTACATAAATCTATGTTTATATCGCGCAGTAGTTGACACAGAGTATGACTTTTTTATGTCAAAGCCTGATTAAATCAACTAAAAAAAGCCTAATATGCTTAGTAGAGTCGTTCACTGTTGGCTTGCCGCCACTGTACATATGGATCGAACAGAATAATGTTATATTCATAGTACTCTGGTTCAACTGAAGTATGACTAAAGTATTTAATTGGTTAAGTTTATTCCTTTTTATTGGAAAAAATATCGGTTATAAGAAAATCATATACTAAAATAGTTTGAAATATTGGATCAGATTCAGTTTTGATACCTAATGAAAACTGGTATTATATTTCAAAACAGTTACTTTTCCTTCTTTAGATTATCAGTGATGCTCTTTCGATGTTGACGTGAAATTCTTGATGATGTTATACTTTGCAAAATATTTTTTTTTGTTTTTCCATTAGTTTTGCTTTTCGTAATAAACGTTTCGACCGACAGGAAAACATTTGAATCTTTCAACTTTCAGGAAAGCAACATTCGTTACACTCTGGAAATGTTTGTTATTTTGACAGTTCTCAGAAAACAATCATCGACAAAGTTCATCTATTTTTTTTGGTTCATTGATGTTCTCAAAAATCATCATCCATCTGTAGATATCAAAACAATCTATGCTCCGTTTATAAAAGCCAGTTCAAAAAGATCGAGTGAGTTGTTCGACAACTGATTCAACCATAGACTTAAAAAGGATGGACAGGACGTGTGAGAGAGAACATTGACTTCAGAATAGGATAGAGTTATTAGTGCGGTGCACAGAACATATAATAAAAAATTGTATCGCATTAGATATTTTTATGTTCTGTCAGTTTCCCAACATTATGAGAGAGATACTGTGAAGGATGGAGTAATATTAGTTTAGTTTAGTCTATGCACCACACTAATATTACTCCATCCTTCACAGTATCTCTCTCTCTTATGTGGGATCACGAAACTTAGTGCAAAAGTCACGTGACGCCCTGTCCATCCTTTTCTATGTCTATGGATTCAACCAAAAATATATCGAAGTAATCGATGATTATGCCAAAAATTAAGAACATCTTTAAAGTTGAGTGGTGTATATATGCTATCATATGAGTGCACTGCATTTTATATAGGTCAGACTGGTCGTTCTCTCGGAGTTAGAGTTGATGAACATAAAAGTTCTATACTACAAAATAAATCAACAACAGGTTTCTCCACTCACTGTATTACTCTCAACCACTTCATAGGCTTCAATAATAAAAAAATTCTACATAAAGGTGATGAAGGTAGACCTTTAGATCTCTTAGAAATGTTAGAAATAGCCTCAGCTCAGAAACAAAACGTTTAAACGATCAATTAGATTTCTGCCTGTCACCGATTTTAACATGTGTTACCTGATATGTGTATGAATATGTTCTTTCTGTGTTGATATGTATTCAGTTTTGAAAATGGGATAAAACCCGAAACACGCGCGTCAACAAATATTTTAATAAAAATTGTGAAACTTTGTCAAGTGTTTTTTATCTTCTTTTTATTATTCATCTTTGAAGAGTTACGAAAGTTATTTTTTTAATTGTTGATAGTTTTAGTGTTTATTGACGACAGCTGGCTATTGTTGACTGAAAAGTTGAACAAGAAAAGCATGAATGCTGAAAAGTAGCATAAATAATATTCCAATTACAGTGATGTTTTCAATAATAAGAAAAAGAATAATGACATCATTCAATCAGAATGTCAATGATTATATTGAATAAGAAAATTTTTCCAGAATAAAGATTCATTGCTTCATCTTATTCTCTCGAGTGCTCCAGTTGACCATCAGCTCCCTTAATTAGAGGTTTATAGAGCTTAAAACATTCAGCAGCCAGGAATATTCAACCCAGTTCGTTTACAAGAAATTTTCTGCACCTTTTTTTGAAGAAGGACAAATAAGAGAACTGTGGATTATCGGTAAGTTTGTTATTTTTCATGGGAGTTTTTGTCTCGTGATCTGTGAATTAATCGTCCACTTACGATCTATAAAGCATGAAAAGAATTTTGAGTTTTGTGTTGATTATTTTTTTGTCAAAAAAGGAACATTTTTTCACACTTAAATGAAAAATATTAGGTGCCCCTAAATACATATTTTAGTTGGTGTTTTACCATTTCGTAGTGGGTTCTTGCTAAAATGATTTACTTCTTTATTATGATTCGACTTCATAATTTCGAAAGAAACTCTTTCAGATCTAAATATCACTTCTACTACAATTCCTTTCAGTATTGGAACATGCAGAAGACCTGCAATTCATGCCCATATAATGTCGTCCGCAAAATTGAACTTTTTTTTCCCTTTTATTTTCATAATGTTGCAAGTTTTAAGTGTTTTCCTAGAACGCCTGGGGAATGCTGACCGAAACGTTGAACGAAAAAATCGAAATTGATGAAAAATAGCCCAAAAAATATTTCATTGAAACTGATGAATGAAAAAAAAATAAAGACATTAATTCATTACTTCATCTTATTTCCTCGTGTGTTTCAGTTGAACATCAGCCCCTCTGATAAGAGTTATATCTTAAAACAGTTTTTTAGTCAGAAAGGAACAACTCAGTACGTTGACAACAAAATGTTTGCACTCGGAGTCGAAGACGAAAACATTATAATACTAGGGATTATTGGTAAGGTTATAACTTTTTATGAAAGTTTTTGTCTAGCAATCAGTATCAGTACTTTATAATATAATAATGTCATGATGAAAAAACAGTAAAATCATAATATTATTTCGCAAGCGTCATTATTTTTTATCGATGGACCATGAGCTCATCTGGTTATATTGACAATGCGAAACAAGCATTCGAGGCTGAAATAACAAATTATCTCTAATAGAATGCAATAATTGTAATTTTTACGGTAAAATCAAATGTTGCGGTGTTATTAATCGAGTCAGTTTTGATCAGACTAAATAGCTACTTAAGCCATTAATCTAGATGATTGCACTACCACTCAGAATAGAGATCGTTAATTGAGACACTTGAGGTTTGGTTATCAAAACATAGAAATAGCGTACATAACGAAAAAAGCTTACTAAATAAATTCGTTCGAAATATCAGACTTATATTCGGAATTTGCAAATTTTGTCATATGTAAACCAATCGATAGAGTTGGAAGAATTATCTGATGCCCTTAACAAAATGATTGTTGGCTTCCAATTACACTTATGCCAGAGAAAACATACAGTTAACAGCATACGATCAGCTGTTGAGATAATGAACTCATTGATTGAAGGTGTTGCGCTGATCAACGATGTAGTTATCCAGTGGTTGACTTTGTGCTGTCTATTGTATGCAATCTCTGGGGTGCGTGTATGTAGAAATCAACAATCATTTTTCTGGGGGCATCACATATACTTTTCAGCTCTATCGATTGGTTTCCGTAATTCACCTTGGTAATATTGGCTTCCCGCTGACCAGCTATAAGGGCACTTTTCATTTCACCACTGAAAAACTAAATTTCAAAATTTTCGTAATTTCAGTATCACCTGATAGATGGAATAAATGGAGGGCTTGTTGAGGATATTGATGAACTATACAGTGTGTTTGGTCATGACGTAGCTATAATTCAAGGGCGTCAAATATACCTAATTTTATCGAGAGTTTTGGAGAAGCTTTATTTTTAAATTTACTATTTTATTTTAGTTGACCCTTCCTGATAATATCGATATCTTTGGACATAAAGGTCCTACAGAAGTGAAAAATGTTTTTTGAAGAT
>CM024247.1:22241464-22311128 GCA_013421045.1 Propylea japonica | reverse complement strand
TTTTTGTTGAAATATCAATGGTAAATACTTGAGTTCAAGGAAAAAGAATGTGAATACTCTATGGACATGTAGATCCCAAGTTGACATGCGTCAACTCAAAAAGCCGTTAGGCTTGGCTTCCCAAAACTCTCTCTTGTATTAACCGTTGAATGAACAAGTACCGTCAGTGTAAATAGTTAAGTGTTAGAATAAATTCCTTAAAGTATCTCTGTTTCATTAAAAATAAAACACATAATCACAGGTTATGGGCCCAGGCACCTAAGTGAAATAGAAGAAATTAAAGTGTTAAATAATAAAAATAGTGAGTTAACGTCTAACAAGGAACAGCCATTTTGTGAAATATCGAAGCGTCCCCTCGACTGTCAAGTAATAATCAAAATGGAACAAACTACGATACCGTCGATGAAGCTCAATGAAGAAAATTGGGCTGTATGGAAATTTCAGACCATCGTTATGATGAAAGGACGAGAGCTGTACAAAACTCTGACGGGAGAAATAAAAAAACCTGAGAGTGGAACAAAAGAAATAAATGATTGGGAAAGGAAGGATGCGAAAGCCCAAGAACTGATCGTATCAAGAATGGATCAGGAACCAATTACTCATATTTTATCATGTGACACTGCAAATGAGATGTGGGAAAAATTAAAATCAGTTTATGAAAAGGAATCTGTTGTTAGCGTCCATCTGCTCCAACAGAGATTCTTCTCCATGGAATTTGGAGATGGCACTGTATCTATGTTCATCTCTCAGATAGAAGACATAAAAAATAAACTTAAACAGGCCAAAGAGGAAATATCTGAGAAAATGATAATGACAAAGGTCTTGATGTCCCTTCCAGACAGATTTAAACACTTCAGATCTGCCTGGGAATCAGTTCCTGAATCAAATCAAACCTTGAAAGAGCTGACCTCAAGGCTTCTTATCGAAGAAGAGAGAATTAGGTCTAGCGAAGAAAATACCACAGCGTTAACCAGTGTGAGTGCCAAAGGAAACGGAAAAAGGGATAAAGCGGGAAACATGATTTGTCACAAATGTAACAAGCCAGGACACATAGCTAAAAATTGCTACTCAAGAAAACCCAAAATCTGCACGTACTGCAAAAAGGT
Organism: Propylea japonica; assembly: GCA_013421045.1. Taxonomy (NCBI): domain Eukaryota; kingdom Metazoa; phylum Arthropoda; class Insecta; order Coleoptera; family Coccinellidae; genus Propylea; species Propylea japonica. Next base: position 22,310,022 of record CM024247.1, on the reverse strand, counting down.
GGGACATGAAGCGTCATCGTGCTGGTACAAAAAGGGTAAAGAAGAAAGAAATAGGAAACCCAAAAGTGATGAATACTCCAATGCATTTATTGGTGAGTTAAGCAGCCAGATGAAACCAAAAGACTGGGTGATGGACTCAGGAGCAAGTGAACACATGTGCTGGGACGAGTCTTTATTCAGTGGGATGATAGTGAAGGAGTCAGACAAGAACGTTAAGGTTGGAAACGGCAATATATTGGAGGTAAGAGGGAAAGGAAGAGTTGAGTTAGTTGCCATAGTTAATAATACATCAATAAAAACAACTCTAGTGGATGTTCTCTATGTGCCACAGCTGAAGTTTAATCTATTTTCTGTGAGTACTGCCTTAGATAAGGGATATAAAATCACCATGAATAACGAACACTGTAAAATCCTCGATAAAAATGGTAACACTCGGGCGTTAGCAACTCGAAGTGGCAAACTCTATAAAATGAATTTCAAAACATGCACAGAAACTACGATCGGCGAACATAAAAGTAGCCCAAATGTCGCATTCCCTAGTAGATCTAAAAATAATGACGTTTCAGACTGTCAGATAGTTGAGACAGTTGAAAATGTAAATATTTGGCACGAAAGACTTGCACATCAAGGTATTTCTCATGTAAAAAGAATACTCATGGATAAGAATATAAAATTCCGAGATAATCCAAAAGACGCGGTTTGTGAGCACTGCTTTGCAGGGAAGCAACATAGACTCAAGTTTGAGAGAAGTGGATCCAGAGCCACCGAACTATTGGAAATAATCCATGCAGATGTATGTGGTCCATTCAGCACCACATCATTAGGAGGAGCTAGATTCTTTTTGCTCCTTAAAGACGATTTTTCTTCGTATAGGCACGTGTTCTTTTTGAAACACAAATCAGAAGTGAGAAGTAACATCGAAAAGTTCATCTCACTTGCTGAAAGAGAAACAAACCAGAAAATCAAAGTGTTGAGAACTGATAACGGAACAGAATTTTGTAATGATTATTTGAAAAATGTTCTAGAGAGAAAAGGTATTCGTCATCAAAAGTCAGTAGTTTACACTCCTGAACAGAATGGCAGGGCAGAAAGAGAAATGCGAACCATTGTTGAGGCAGCAAGATCCATGATCAAGAATTGGAACAAAAATTATGGGCAGAAGCAGTAAATACAGCTGTTTTTGTCATAAACAGAACAGGTCCCAGCAATACGCCAAACAAAACTCCGTTTGACCTATGGCACAAGAGGCAATATGATATAAAAGGTCTAAAAATATTTGGATCCAAGGTATCAGTTCATATACCCAAATCGAAACGTACAAAATGGGATGACAAAAACACAATAGGTACATTCGTTGGATACGATGAAAATGTGAAAGGTTTTCGAATATTATTTCAGGACAAGAAGGTGGAAATTCATCGAGACGTCATATTCTTACCACAAGATACTATTGAAAATAATATCATAGAACAAACAGAAACCTATCAAGAACAACTAGAGGAGGAAACAGTAACTGAAGATAATGGTACAGAAGACATTCAAAGTCCTGACGAAAATGTAGAGGTAAGCGCTCCTAGACACTATCCTCAACGAAATCGTAGAAGACCATCATACCTTGATGACTACGAGCTGGATCCTGATACAGTTCTGCTAGCTTTATGTTCAGATGAGGATCCCAAAACTTATGAAGAGGCCATGCAGAGCAATGAATCATCCAAATGGAAAGAGGCAATGGACAACGAAATAAAGGCACTAGAAGAAAACGAGACCTGGTCCAATGTGAAAAGTGATAGTGGTGATGTGAAAAAGGTCATTCAGTGTAAGTGGGTGTATAGGAAGAAAGTAGACCAACAAAATGAGGACGTTAAATATAAGGCACGTTTAGTCGCTAGGGGCTTCCAACAAACAGATCTATCAGATTTTGATCTATATAGCCCTGTAGCAAAACTACCATCTATAAGAATTTTCTTAGCGGTATGTAATCATATGAATATTCCTATTTTCCAATTAGACGTTTGTAGCGCCTTTTTGTATGGAGATATCAAAGACGATGTGTATATATCCATTCCTAAAGGATTTAAGGAACGTCAAGGATCTATTTTCAAGCTGAGGAAATCCTTATATGGTTTAAAAATTCCCCTAAGAATTGGAATGAAAAATTTCACAAAACAATGTTGTCATTGTCATTTCAGAGATCAGAGTCCGAGTATTGTCTTTACGTCAAAAGTACAGAGAACTGTAAATTATTTGTATTAATTTATGTTGATGACTTATTGATAGCAGGTACCGATACTGGTGAAGTACAACATATTAAACACACGCTATCAAATTTCTTCAAGATGAAAGATTTAGGCTTGATAAGATACTTTCTAGGTATGGATATCATACAAGATACTGAGAATTCCCAAATAAAATTAATCAAACAAACTATCTTAAAAATGTGTTGAAGAAATTTGATATGCAAAATTGTAATCCAATAACAACTCCAATGGAGATAAACTTTCAACATGACAGCTTGAAAAGAGATAATTCAGAAACACTTGAAATAGAAAATAGATGTCGGAAATTAATTGGCTGTCTTATGTATGCAATGTTATGTTCAAGACCTGATTTATGTATAACAATCAATATTTTAAGCAGGTACCAAAGTTGTGCTAGTAATGATTTGTGGAAAGCTTTGAAAAGGGTGCTCAGATATATTCAGGGTACTCTTAATTATAGTCTTACCTATGATAGAAATGATATGACTATCATAGGATATGCCGATGCAGATTGGGCCGGTGATCGGCTGGACCGAAAGTCCACCTCGGGATACATATTCAAGATAAATAATTGTACGGTTTCTTGGTTATCTCGAAAACAATCCTCAGTTGCTCTTTCGTCAACTGAAGCAGAATACATAGCCCTCAGTTTGGCTGTCAGTGAAGCCTGTTGGTTGAAGGCACTTTTGAAAGACTTCAAAATAATAAATGAATCTCAAGTGATTGTGATTTACGAAGATAACCAAGCAGCTATTAAAGTCAGCAAGAACCCCGAATTTCACAAAAGACTAAAACACATAGACATAAGATTTCATTTTGTAAGAGATAAAATCAGACAAAATATTGTACATATTGAATATATTCCGTCTAACGAACAGTTGGCGGACATATTTACAAAACCATTGAGCTCCATCGTGTTTGAAAAACACAGAAAAAATTTAGGCTTAGAGCGGATTTACCATTGAGGGGGAGTGTTGAAATATCAATGGTAAATACTTGAGTTCAAGGAAAAAGAATGTGAATACTCTATGGACATGTAGATCCCAAGTTGACATGCGTCAACTCAAAAAGCCGTTAGGCTTGGCTTCCCAAAACTCTCTCTTGTATTAACCGTTGAATGAACAAGTACCGTCAGTGTAAATAGTTAAGTGTTAGAATAAATTCCTTAAAGTATCTTCTGTTTCATTAAAAATAAAAACACATAATCACACTTTTAAGTAGTGTGACTACAAATCTTAACTTTTGTGATGTTTATCGACAAGTAGAACTTTACAGTTGATTCAGCCTTGAAATAATTTTCGGTTCCAAGGTCTACTGGTAGTGTCCCAGCCGTGGTACTATGGCAGACTAGTTGCTGGACACCCCGTATAAGGCATGGTTCACACGAACTAGTTCAAGAATCCTTGTTATAACCTTTCTAAATAGGTAAGAATTGTTGTGGGAGTATCGAAACAATGGTATGACGTAAGTGATTTGAGTATTGAAGCCTCTTTATTACATTACTATGATATAATTACATAATACATTACGCAATATGAAAGTAGAGAATAATAGGTTTGTTCCAACTCAAGAATTGACCGTACAATGATCGTCAGGATTCTGCGCAATAGATAAAAATGTGTTCCAACTGAAAATGTATATATCGTTTGAGAACGGTTTCGTTTTTGTTCCATCCTGCTTCGGGACCGTGAGTGGAACGGTTTTGTGATCGTCATTTCGATCCCTGGTCTGGAGCAAGTACTAGGTTTGTTCCAACTCAAGAATTGACCGTACAATGATCGTCAGGATTCTGCGCAATAGATAAAAATGTGTTCCAACTGAAAATGTATCGTTTGAGAACGGTTTCGTTTTTGTTCCATCCTGCTTCGGGACCGTGAGTGGAACGGTTTTGTGATCGTCATTTCGATCCCTGGTCTGGAGCAAGTACTGTTTGGACGGTTCTTGTACGGTCAAGTTTAGACGTGCGCATAAGATGATTACTAACAGTTTCGTGACCGTCAAATTACCGTACAAAAGTCAGCTGTTGGAACAAACCTCATGTTTGGACGGTTCTTGTACGGTCAAAGTTTAGACATGCGCTTAAGATCGATTACTAACAGTTTCGTGACCGTCAAATTACCGTACAAAAGTCAGCTGTTGGAACAAACCTAATATTAATGCTTTCATTGTAAGTATTCTCACTTGCGTTATCTGCGTTAATCCGTTTGCCTCAATTATTGTCAGCCGCTTCCACTGCCGCTCGTGCTGCCTGAAATAATTCCCGAAATAGTTCTGCAGCAGTATCGAAGTCAGGGAGCATTCATACTTTGCTGCAATGACGGACGAAGAAATTCCACAGCAACCTAGTAATCACTGATTGCCGCTTGAGCTGCCGGTCCTTGACTTCCTCCGAAAAACCGCCAATTTAGCATAGGGCATTGCTAGTGGTAGCGGTTTTAGCAGTAGAAGTGTAGTGATTACGTCCTCGTGTTCTGAGTGTAATCGGGGTGTTTCATTTTGTATGTTCACTACGTAAGGATCCTCAGAGATGGCGTTGTTTCGGTATTCGTACAAATAATACCCGAAGCAATATATCAGATCATGAAGAATCCAAGAGTGCCTCATTCAGAGTTTTGGGTACGTTCAGAAGCACTCAACTGTTGGCAACAGTTGAGTAAGTTGAGAAAGCGATAGCGTTCAGCAAAATCGCTGACAAATCGATGTTTCTCAGCAGATGTCGATTTCTGGCAGCGGTAAAAATTTGCGCTTTGTAACTCATCTGACCGCTGAGACATGCGCATATACCTATTTTGTGATTTGTTTATACTTTATGTTAAGGGTTTTTAGTTGGAGTTTAGTATTGTTGCATTCTGTGAGTTGAAGTTTATTAGGGAGTATTTTGGTATTCCAATACACTTCAATTTATATTATAATATGCAAGTTCAATCACAAAAAGTTTCTCAATTGGGTGTCAAAAAATAAGGTCATCCCGTAATTAGACCAACAAACTTCTAGTGGACATTATAGATCGTATTTTAGACAGATTCGACCCAAATCATATAATGCAAAATTGCTTCGTTAAGGAGCTAGTGCCCTTGAAGATGACGTCCTGTCCACACTTTTTGCCACATATTCGCAAAACGGAGTCACATAAAGTGCTGAAAGTTTACACATTGGCTAATATCAAAAATACGCATCGATTAGATTGAATGCATTTCTTTCATGACAAGCACAATCGTATCATTTGGGGGGGGGGGCGAAGGGTATTTTTAGTTGAAACTATTTTAACTTTCATTATTTCGCGAGATTTACATCATATTCATAAACTCTAATGTTTTTTCTTGAAAAAAGATGATCTTTATAATAACGCGAGAAAATTTCAAATCTATTTTTTTCAGAAATGGTGCATCTGTTCGTTATTATACAAGAGCATCTTTTTTCAACAAAAAACATCAGAGTTTATGAATATGATGTAAATCTCGCGAAATAATGAAAGTTGAAAAAGTTTCAACTAAAAATACCCTTCGCCTCCCCCAAATAATTGTGCTTGACATGAAAAAAATGCACTCAATCTGATCGATGCGTATTTTTGATATTAGCCAATGTAAATGTGTAAACTTTCAGCACTTTATGTGACTCCATTTTGCGAATATGTGGCAAAAAGTGTGGACAGGACGTCATCTTCAAAGGGCACTAGCTCCTTAACGAAGCAATTTTGCATTATATGATTTTGGTCGAATCTGTCTAAAATACGATCTATAACCTTGCTTTCCAAAATGGCTCAGAAATAATAATTAATTGGATTCACGTCTGGTCAATTCGAGAGCCACTGATTTCGAATCGTTGTTTTTCAACCATTTTCAGTTCACTCGCACTTTGTAAGCCGGTGTAGAGTCTTGTTGCCAACGGCTTCAAAGCAGGCTCAAGAACACTTTCCTGATAATATGCTGCATTAACTTTGACCATACTTTGACGCCAGGCTCCATGAAAACATGGGGGAGCGCCTATTTGCGGTTACAGCGGTTCAAACCATTATTTGTGGCGTGTGTAATAAGTGAGAATTCTCACGAGATGGATATCTTCGGGTTATAGTACTGGAACCTATACATCAGATCGTGAAATCCTGAATTGCCCCATATAACTCAGAGCTATCACGATTCTGATGAGCCGGAGCCCCGATAGAGCGAAATAGTTGTCTGTGGTGCTTTGGGTGATATAACCCCCATGTAGGTTCTTCGAAAGTTGACGAAGCTGGCTCCTAACAATGAGCTTGATATTTGTTGGTTTTTGTCGATCATTATTATTCTCTACTTTCATATTTCCGTTTGCGTTTCCACACTTAACCTTTTTCATAATAATATATGACATTACATATATATATAGGTAATGCACATGTAATTGGCAGCTCTTATAGAATTATCCGATTTTATGAATCCCGATAAGTATCCAACTACTTAATTGATAACTGCATCAAGAATACATAGGTAGGTTTGGAAATTCACATCCGAAAGAACCGATATACAGTTGAACAGTTCTATATTCGAGAGATTGATGTGCTGTAACTGACTGAATGCAGTTTTCCGATTCCAATAATCCTGCGCAGTACGCGTATCGGATTACAGTGAAACCTCTCTTGGCAAACACTTCTCATAAGCGGACACTTTCCTCAAACGGACAATTGAACCGAGAAATTTTTTTGTAATATTATTATCAGGCGCCTAAGAATTTTCTGACGTTGAAAGAGAAGACAAAGCTGATAAATATGTCAGAAAAGGATAACTCATAGTTCGCAATAAATTACCAGAAATAAAATCGAACAGCAAAGCTCTGAATTTCATACGAGAGTTGAAAATATTTGGCCGAGAAGATTTTGTGACCTTTCAACACCTTGCAACCTTGAGGTCCACTTTCAAACTAGCCTACTAATAACAAAAAAATGACACAATCCAAAATAAATGATTTTTTCTAAATTGTGCATCTAATACTAATAATTTCGTTTTCTATGATAGGTCCATATTTCCGAATCCATTTTTCTTTAAAAATTTCATGAGTATATTCCAATTAATAATTTTTTTTGTTTTAATTTCTCTGCGTATTTATTTTGCACCTTCCCAGATGCGTACACCTCCCAGGTCCGGATAAAACAGCTGGAACCAACAGTGTCTGCTCTTGGGAGATTTCACTGTATTCAATGTGCCAGGCTGTCCGTGTTACTCTATTCAAGTACTCACGATTACTGATTACTGTCTGAATTAAGTCACTCCCACCGATTAGAGAGAGATAACACTACATTATTGCAATCGGACAACTGGAACTGGATTCAGTCAGTTACGGAAAAATTCTCTGTCTGATATATTAGGTATCGTATCTTTTCGATGTGTATTTCCAAACCTGTCCAGATCTCAAATTCGAAGATACTAAAGAGTTCAGTAAACTGAAATGAATTATTCACCTCATACAATTTCTTCTTGAGACATCATCATTTCAAAATAAGGTTCTGTATCATTTTGTTGCAAGATACACTTTGTTTCGCCAAATTCTCTAATGTTAATCGAAAATTTTTAGAGTTTCGGTATCACATTTGCAATACAAATCTACTGAAAAGAGAAGCTGTCAGCTGATGATCTTTCACACAAATCTTTACAAATTTTTCATACAAAGAGTGTGAGATCAGGGTTTCTGTAGAACCTACTAACATCTTCTTTCACAATGACATTAATACAATTCGTGATCACAAAAATGATACGTTACAGTGTCCGCATCGAACCTTGTTCGTCATGCCATGACTTAGAAGAAAAACACCTTCATATTGTAATAATGGTGTTCATGAGAATATCATTCAGTTATAGTCCATAGTCAAGTGGATAGAAGGTATCACTTGAAAAGAGAAATAGAGAATGTAACGAATAGCTATATAATATTTCTTAAGAATGGAATGTATATAAATAATTAATATTATTATACTTCCTTGTCAGTTAAATTGAAACTGCTCGTGTCAAGGAAATAGCTACCTATAGTCCGTTCACGAAAGGTTGAGCCGTCGGTTGGCCATGGAAATTTGGCATATTCCACTGTGTATATTAAAATTTAGGTTATGTTCTTGTCAGATTGATACGCAATGTTGTCAATATTGCATAGAGTTGTCTGATAACTCGCATTCTCGTCGAACGAGGCCGGTTACATTCGGCAACGTTGACTTTATTTTACGTTATGACAGCAAATACTGGCAACTTCAGATAAATAAAAAAACGCCTACTATGTGCTCAACCTTTCGTGAACGGACTATATGTTATGTGTGCAGTTCTATACTTTATTTTACGATAGTATGAAGTGAGTGAAACCTTAGCCCCTCCTTCTCCATAGAACATTCGATAGTTGTCGTTCATATTCGATCGCGACCGGAATTTGCCGGCAGTTGATTGGACTGTATTGAAGAGAGATAGATGCCTACTTTGCCTCGTTCCCGATAGATAGAGAGGTCATAGCGATAAAAGGGCTAAGAAGTTTCCTTCACTTCATACCCTCGGCCTCGTGAAATAGACTGTAGGTAATATCCAGTGACCAAAGCCGTAGTACAGGATTAGAACATTTTCCTTTAAATTGAAAATTGACATTTTGCCAGTGGGTGGACCCCCCGAAATTTTTTTCTGGCTACGGCCTTGTCAGCGACTTCTGTGAGACAAATATTTTTCTATTACATTTTTTATTGTCGAATTTAGTTTAGCGATTATCCCTATTTTACGATTTGAGCATCAGTAGACACGAATACGTCTTAATTCGAGAGACTGACAAAGGGAAACTAATTTATTGTTTTGGAATATTTGAAAAGAAAAAATTATTTGTCTCTACCTAGAAATTCAACTAGAATCAATTGAGCACGAAATTATATACAGTTTGTCCCAAAATGTTTCATAGAGTCAAAATCGCAGCCTTCAGACATGCTAGAAGTTCAAACAAAAAATATTTCAAATGACAGCAAAATTTCATCAGAATCCGTCGTTGAAATTTCGTTTCTGATTACCACCCCTACGAAAATTGTCCCGGATAATTTTTTTTGTATTCTTATATATTTTTTTAAAATGATTCTCCAGTGAAACAAAAAATATGTTGAAACATGAAACAACTAAAAAAATTTCACTGATTCGCAAAATTGCGAATGCGCAACGATTTATAGCTGTTATTTTTAATGATTGAATTTACGTAAAATGATAAGAAACTATTTCAACATATTTTATCGTTTACTAAGCAATCACATTAAGGAAAAATCATAAGAGTGTACTTGTACTCAAAAAATAGCCGGTGTATTTTTTAGCGATAGAGATATGGACGGAGTTCTTGATGCCATTCAAAATACTTTTTGTATGAACTTTCTATCTTGTATAACAATTTCTCTTGTTGAAGTCATTTCTTACTGATTTATGAAAGAAAATATACATTAGCGCGATTTCTTGGAGTTTTTAATTATTACAGCATTTTCCATGAAATTTGATACCATTAACACCAACTAAAATGGAACTCATGTGAGAATTGTGAAATCTTCAGTGATTCAACGAAAATATGGAATTCTTGCAGTAAGAATGGAAGCATAATATGAACATGGTGAAATGAAAAATAAGAAGAACGATTTTTTCTTCACAGCAGTATACGAGTATGGTTGTAATAAATGTACCTAAAACTCGAAGATCTATCACTTTTTCAGTTCGTATTGAATTTTATAGCCTAAATAAGCAATTGGGCACGATAACAAGTATTAACTCGAAAACATAGAATTTAGCGTACAAATCTCCAAGACGCTCTGGATCCAATGAAACAGTGAAGAATCAAAACATGAGTGCGATCACGATACACAAACACCGGTATGCCAGATTCGTGGTCTAAACTCGTCCGGCGCGAGCATCTACGTCATTGGGAGAATATTAGGAAACAAATTCTAATCAATTCTCTCTCTCTTCTATCACGCAAATGCTATGGAAATGTTCCCAGTGATGTCACTCTCGATGCGCGTCGGCATACCGGTGTTTGTGTATCGTGAGTGCGATGCCATATCAATCACGATACACTTACACCGGTATGCCGACGCGCATCGAGAAGTGACGTCACTGCGGAGCCTTTCCATTGCATTAGCGTTAGAACTCCAGAGTCTCCAGAGAATAATTGAAATAATGCAATAATCGCAAGTTTCATTGAAAATGCAATTAACTAACAATTAATTTCAAATGAAATTTCTCCGATGTCTTTGTTTGTAGATTCTAAAAGATATCAATGAAATTAAATATAAATATGAATGTACCTAAGTGAAAAGTATGTATTTGTTACTACAGAATAAATTATTGGAGGTTCATCAAAAAACTTCGAATAAGTGAAAATATTTTCATCATTTCTAGGGAAATTTCAATGAATTTCACTTATAATTCGTGAATTTGAAAAGTTTTTTGTCCACTTTTTTCTTCATATTCTGAAAACTGATCTTCTCATTTAGATCCCTGTTTTAAGTTGGTACGGATTGTGCTCAAGCAAAGAATAACATCGAATGAAATCTGAACGTCATTTTTCAGTTTTGCAACCGTGTTATCTTCTAACACTTTGAAAATATTTTCTCCGTGATATCAATTAAAAATCTGGTCACCGCGAACGGCCGCAGGCAAGTGGTAGTGGGGATCTGTCGGGTGTTGCTTCACGAACTGCGTGCACGATGGAATCAGTCGCAAACCAAACGTGATTTGTGTTAGACCATAACGGTTTAATTCGAATGTTATTACGACAATTTTGTTGTGTGTATGCGAGGTATTTATTTGCCACAACAAATGCAACAAATAATTTACTCAGTGTAAATCAAGTTATTTTTCGCCATAACTGGTTTGAAAATAAATGAATGAACAAAAAAACAAATTTGAATTAAATGTTCAAATAATCCACTTTGTTGAGCCAAACAATAGCTAAACCAATTATAAAGAGATAATCTCATTTCTCTGAGAAGATTCGGCATAGTTGCTATTTTGGCACAAAGTTCGATTACTTTGGACTTTAATTCAACAAGATTTATCGCTCTGTCAATTTCATGACCATAAAAAATTTTGAAGATATCCCCAAGGAAAAATATGATTGATGGGAGATAAATCTGATGACCTGGGAAGCTATTTTGATCGTACCATTTGTAGAAACGGCTCGGTCAGAAAATGTCGTCCTGAGATATTGTGTGACTGCTCGTGCGTTGTGACTTGGACAGCCATCCTGTTGAAACCAAAAAGATCGAAGTCAATAAGTAGTTGTCGAACTGTCGGAATAATTATATTTCCTAAAACTCCAAATATTTTGCAGCGTTTAGGTTACCGTCGATGAAAAATGGCCCAATGATGTAATTCCCCAATATTCCATTACAAACATTAAGTTTTTTAGGATACTGGGTACGCTCAGGAATATTCGGACGTTTATCTTTCTAGACCACTATCTTAATACTACTGATGGGTTATGTTTTCTATCCAAGGAAAACGATTACTTATCAGTAAATAAGACATGGCTCAAAATGAACTATTTTCCATCATCGTTTCACAACATTTCATTCGTTTGATATGGTCTTCCGGAAAAATCTCTTGGTTGTTTTAACCTAATAAGATCGATAATCATTTCTTTTCAAAATATTCCGAACAGTTCTATCACTCATATCGACTTGTTCGGCAATCGATTACTCGATCAAGGTTCACTGGTTTCAATAGCAGCACACATATCTACATGTACCGGGTTTTTCACTATAATTTGACCCCCCCTTTAACTTTGTTACTAAAGGAGATAAAAAAAAAGTTTCGTATACAAGGCCGCTCGCAGACCAAAACGACGCGATCGCGACGCGACCGCGATGCGATTTGAATCGTGGAGATGAGCAAAATCGGTCGTTCACACCAAAGCGACGCTACCGCTATACGATATTCGGTCGCTAGGCTACCTATATTGGCAAGTAAAAAAATATACAGTGTTTTCATATCAGTGATTGTTGTCAAAAATGTCAAGCAGTGATGAAGATGTAATATTGGCTTATTTTATCTCAAAAAGAGAAAGCGTAAACGTAATCATTGGATTCATCCTTATATCAGAACTAATGAAGATCGGAGAATGTTTGTTTGGGCAAAGGAATTTGCTGGTGATGCAGAAAGATTCCAGTCATTTTACAGAATGTCGAAATAAACATTCAATATATTACTAGCTGCGGTTACACCTACAATCCAAAAAATGAATACGAATTAATTCCATCAGAATGGACTCGATTCAAAGGATTTTAAATCGCCTGAGTGCCTTCGTTGGGATATACAGGTGCTGTTCATTTTATGAGTGAAATTTCACAGATCAAGAACTCTTGTAGATACTTATCGACCGAATGATTTCAAATTTCGAAGTCTTGTCACCATCTGCTCTGCCTTTTCTTCAATATTCATTTTCTAAAATCGAATGAATCAGATCCGTACTACGAAAATTTTGGACTTTCATTTCTTCGTTGGATTTTTTCATTTTAATTTCAAAACAAAAATGCAAAATCTTTGCTTAGCAAATCAATGAAAATCAAGAAACTCGAAATCGTTTCCACATAATTTAATCCAATATCTATTCATGGGACATGTTTCGAACATATATATTCCTCTTCAGTTGAAATACAAGATGTTCTGAAAATATTTTAATGATATCAATAATATTTATTTGGATTTGAAATATTTTTAGAACATTTTGTGTTTGATCTGAAGATGATCATAGTATAAACAATGTTCGAAAAATGTCTTAGTTAAATAGTTATTGTATTAAATTGTGTGAAGACGACTTTGAGTTTTTGTTTTATGAACTTGATTTTTCATTTTGAGATTAGACTACTATACCTATTCTTAGAAATAATTGAACTTCATTTGAGAACATTTTTAACAAATAAACTCAATCATACATAATCTACATATCTGTGCGTGATATAGCAAATGGAATATTAATATTTCCTGCAACTTACAAAAAAATATATTTTCAAATATCCGAAAGTGAACCATCGGATAATTTGAATGAAACTCCTGCCCGATTCAAGACTTGTGTCCACATTTTCTGGTATAGGTATTATTATTATTAACAAAGCCATTGTCATTAATGATAAACCAAATAATAATTTCCAAGCATACATAGGGATATCGAGTTTGATTCATTAAATTCCTGCAGAACAATCTCTTTTCATCTTGAATCCACATTTTTTTACTCTATAAATTTTTGTGGCCGCAATTTTCTTTGAGGTTCGCTGGCATATATCACAAATTGTGTACTCCAGATATGAATGATTTTTGTCCAGTTCTTTCAAGGGCTCTAGGTCCATAATATTTCTCGTAATTTCTTGTTCCATATTGATGTTGCAGTTGATAAATTAATTTTTTTATGTATACTCTTCAAGATTTGTAGGACAAAAACCTGACGTATATCCATTAACTGCGAAACAGTAAACAATTCCTCACTGCCGAAACTGAGTGGCTTTTTCATCTTGAGAATATACTTTTGAACCATCTAAAGCTTCTTCATTATATTGTCGTATACGGCACCACAACTCAAAATATCATTTTATGGGAGCTGAATATTACCTTTTATATCCCAAACAAAGGCACTGGAGGCGATTAAAACATCTTCGTATGAGTCCAGCCTGATGAAATAACATCCGTTTGTCACATGCTTCCTGGGACACCTTGTATTGGATACCTATCCTAGCCGGAGAAAAATAATTGGGGCCTGATAACTTTTTGATCTGACTCGTTTTGAGGACTTGAAGAGTTCAATATCTTATTATTTATTTATTCAATTTTTTCGATACCTACGACTCCTCATATACATTTTTGGAGAGCCTCCGCAATCATCAATAAGAATATGATGATTTTTCATTCAATGAAAAATATTATGGAAGTGAGGAAGGTATCATTTGGAAATGAATTTGAGTCGAATAACTTCTTGAATTGTCCCCGTAGAATATTTTGGAACATATCATAGAACTTGGTACCTAAACGAAAAAATTCATTGCCCCTTTTTCGATAAATTAGCAGAAATATGAGAAGTTTCTGTAAATACGACATATTCAAAAACACCCAGTATCTCAAAAACCAAAGAGGCTTTGGAGATTCATCAGGTGTAACCTTCAGTTTACGAAAACCGAAACGCTCTATATCTATATACAAAATAAGAAAGATAGCAAACACAAGGTGCACCCTGTACATTATAACCACTATTATAATCCAGATCAATGGTAACCAGAGACGTTCTGAATAATGTGAATTCAAGACTACCACATTTTCTTTTATATGGATGTTTTTAGTTATCCAAGCAAAACATCTGAATAAATAAAACTTCATTCTCTAAACAGGCCTCTCAAAAAGTTATTATGTGAATGATTACCATTATCAAAATTCGGTTGATTGAAACATATGGTACATAACGAGATCGGTTCGATCCGGACTATCAAAGAATGCAGATTATCGCTGTCCGGATTATCGAGATGCTATTGCACCAAATCTTTGCAACTTTTCACTTCGCACTTTTCACTTTTCAAATGAATTACATTACACGAAACGCATTCATAATTGAAAAGTGCAATGTGAAAAGTCAAGTACAAAGTGAGAATCACTTCGCAGAAATTAAATATTGGGAGAAATGTTGTACAATATAATTTAATTTTCACTTTTAAAATTTGTCAGAATGCAAAATGCAAAGTGAAAAGTTGCAAAGTATTTTGGTGCAATAGGCCCCAGATTGATATTTTGAAATGTGAAAAAGTTGAAAATTTCACTAGTTTTTTCCTGCTTCGAACGTGAAAATCAGTTTTTTCGGAAATGATACACAATTTCTTGATACGGTACTGCTTTTCAGAAAATTTGCTTATCAAGAATCAACCTTATCTTCAAGATACGAGTCATAATTCAGTCAATATTTTTAAGCACCGGTAGAGCAAAATTGAAGTCCATTGTATTTTTTATTTTGTCATGATTCTACTCATGGTTAAACCGTGAATACTCATTCACCGAACTTTTGTATGAAAAAGAATTTTGCAATAAGTGCACCTATGTATTTGAGAGCCAGTTCATTTTTCAGTCGCGATACAGTCGGCTCGCGACTGACATGTTCAGTCTCCCGAAATCAATCGCTTACATGTATCGTCGCAGTCGCGTCGCTGTATCCCCGGTGTGCGAGCTCCTATTCAAAACAAGGTGCGCGATCTCTCGGCGACTACAATTTGCGGTCGCGCATCGCTGGCGATCGAGATTCTGTCTCCCGAGATCGGCATCTGACAGGTCGCGTCGCTGTCTCCCCGGTGTGCGAGCTCCTATTCAAAACAAGGTGCGCGACCTCTCGGCGATTGGAAATTGCTGTCGCATCGCGGTCGCGTCGTTTTGGTCTGCGAGCGGCCTCACGAAATCAACTGAGGTTTTTTGATATGAGTTCAGAAACTGAAATATAACAGGGTGGCCAACATATGATGGCAAATTCATTTTTCAAATGGAAACCCTGTATATTTTTCCGTGTTTGGCTAGCTCTTTTTCCCCTGATTTCGAATATGTAACATATGTTGGTCTATCTTTTATTCTGAGAACCACAGAGTTTTAAATTTTAAGAACTACCTGCCAAGATCTATAATCATTTACAAGTGGCAGAGTGCGTTTACTGAAAATGCTTATTTTTGGAGTTATAATAACGTCAATGGGAAGATATACAGGGTGAACAACATTGAATGCAACTATATTTTTTCAAATGGGACACTGTCTCTTCAATTTTCAGATTTCAAATTTCTGAAATGATGACACCGAAAAAAAAAATGTGAAATACCTACGAAATTCTTTATATCCAACCAATCTACTTAAAGTTTTGTTTTAAAATGAATACTTAACAATTACTTGACCAATGAAAAATGATAAACTATGGTAGTACGGTAAGAATAACATCAACTAAAGAAATTGCTCAAAAGGACCACCTTCATTCAAACACATAGTTCATATAGTTGTCTCAAGTTGTATAGACTATTTTGATAGCATTATTATGGCTCCGATTCAAGTCATTAAAGCTTCAAAATTTGTTTCTAATCATTACAATATTACCATTATTCTTTGTGCGTTGTCGGGTTAGTTCCGAATTATGGGTTTAATATTGGTTGATTTTATATCATTAAATTATTCCCCGCTTTCATTGATTGTCATTATTGCTGAAGTAATTCTTTTCCTTCAGTAACGTCTAAAAAACGTGTCCAACGGTGTTAAATCGGGACTATTTGGTGGCCATAAAATGGGTGCGCCATTACCAATCCAAAGATCAAATTGGCCACTTAATTATTCACGAACTTCCAAAACGCTATGCCAGATGGTTATTAAAATTTGAAAACTCAGTGGTGCTCAGAATAAGAAAGATAGACCAACATATGTTACATATTCGAAATCAGGGGAAAAGAGCTAACCAAATATGGAAAAATATACGGGGTGTTCCATTTGAAAAAATGAAGTTGCCATCAATATATTGGTAACCCTGTATATATTTCAGTTCCTGGACTAATATCAAAAAACCTCAGTAGATTTCGTGAAACTTTTGTATGAAACATTTTTTGTATCTCCTTCAGTAACAAAGTTAAAAGGGGGGTCAAAATATAGTGAAAAACCCGGTACCTCTCTATTCGGACGTTTTTCATTTATGGTTTTGGTAGGCTTATCAATTCTGCAATGACTACATTGTTGTAAACATCCACATGTTTCGAATTTTTTTACTATTTTGAAATCGCGGATCTTGAAGGTATTGTCCTATCTTCTTAGGCAACAATGAATGAATTTTTGTCTCCTGAATTGATTGACCACGAAATTACCATTTTATTATATGAATTTTTCTTGTAAATTAAACATAATTAACCCAGATTTTTTAATTAATATGGCATCGCACTCATGTTTTGATTCTTCCACTGTTCCATTGGAGCCAGAGCGACTCGGAGATTTGTTAGCTAATTGCTATGTTTCCGAGTAAATTTCCAAACCTGCATAGTAGTTTATGTTCAATAAATGATTTGTCGAACAATTGTGGTTGAAAAGTAGTTGTGCTGGTAATGGAAAATGTCACAGAGTTCCTATGTCAAATGAAAATGGAGTTTCAATTTCAGCAAAGAAATTAAATTCTCATATCATTTCTACAGTACAGAATTATGATTAATCAAGGTTTTGAATATCCTGAGTATTTATTTTCAAATTAAACAAGAAGGCTCGGTCTTGACATGATATGTTTTATTTGCTGGAGGAAATGTTGGTCCAAAGTCTTGAGGATAATATATTGACCTTCAAATATTTCAAAAAGTAAATGAATTATATGTATAAAAAAGACAGGATGTAGTGAAATGAAAAAGCTCTAGTGTCAGCCAGATATAAGCATTTTATTCGACCCAATGTATGAAGTTGTCTTTTGCCTCCTACAGCCTTCGTGTTCACTAACGAATATACTCCGTTCACGAAAGGTTGAGCACATAGTAGGCGTTTCTTTATTTATCTGAAGTTGGCAGTATTTGCTGTCATAACGTAAAATAAATACTCAGTCTCGTCCGACGAGCTTGCGAGTTATCAGACGACTCTATGCAATATTGTCAACATTGCGTATCAATCTTACAAGAAAATTAACATCGAACCTAAAATTTTAATATACACAGTGGAATATGTCAAATTATCATGGCCAACCGACGGCTCAACCTTTCGTGAACGGACTATACAGGGTGAGTCTTTGACTTGTACATATATATTAACCGTATATTCCTGGGGTCGAAAGAAACACTTTTTTCTCTACCATTTTTTCCGATTCGGCCTAAATAAGAAGATATAGCCCTTTTTTGTTTTCAGAATGAGCTATGCCGCCACTGGTAAACTAACCACTGAATTTTTGAAAGTAGGTACGAGATATAGCATTCAAACCTTTGAAATAAGCTATTGTATCAAAGAAACGAGTAGATATACCATTCGAAATTTTCAAATAAGCTGCTGTATTAAAGAAAGAAATATGAACTCACTTTTCAATACCAGTTGTATATTTTCTAATGCAATGATTGATTCATCCAAAATTTTGCTAGTGATGAAATGAGAAAAATCTCTTCTTGATGTATCTTCATTTTGATTATATCGGATTAACTTTAAACCACCTATTCTAGCCATAGCATTCATTTCCATATTTCTTGAAATCTTCCGTGCAAGAGTTTCCGAAATCAAAACAACAAACTCAACCATAACACGCAGACATTTCACGTTCATACTGTACAAGTCGACCTATGTACTTTTCTAATTGAAATAATTGGAATTCTCTTTTCTACCCTAAGGCCAGAAAGAAAACGTTGATCCGTGCTCCCTGCACGAAGAGGGAGTCTTACTGTTAACTTTCTCTGAGGAGTTAGGAAACATAAAAAAAAACACCCATATAAATATATATACAACTAATCTATTGAAGAAGACTCTATTCTGACAATCACCAAAAGAAAAAAACTGTTATCAGTTATGAATCTTGGAAAAGAACTAAAGCTAACAAATGGGAGACTTCCGTTCTACCTGGGAATACACCTAGTGTTCAATATGGGACAGTCCTACCTTTTCCCGTCCTTTTTTATTGACCTGGGAACAAACACAAACGTATGCTCTGCTTTTACACTCCCGAACACCACAATTCGCGAATTTAACTAAGCCTCCGCTCGACGTTTTCCTCGAACGCCCAAGTACCACCGATTTTTCCGACGTGACTCTAAACCCCAAACTCTGACCACAACTCCCTGAGACTCTTCCAATGAGCCTCCTAACCGTCACTGACTGACCTAAAACTGACTCCTCCAACGAGCCCCCTAACCGTAACTCTTGACCGAAGACTTCCTCCCTGAGGAACCTTAACCGAGTACCGCTAAACGATAACTGACTCTTAAAACCTTTTTCAAAAACCTTCTAAGCTCTGTAGCGTCCCCCTTCTTCGAAAATTTCCCCTTTCTCGACATTTTGGACTTTGACCTACCCAATAGAAAAACGCCACATCAACTATTTTCTTCCTTGGGAACCAAGCGTTCCCATGGCCACTTAACACGAAAAAACTGCACATTATCACCCTATTAATTATCGGTCCTTCAAAATATGCTGAAACCAAAGTATCGACCACAGAACATAAAATAATCGACTAAGTGTTCGTACTGTAAACAGTTCGACGGGTCGCACAATAACGAACCCATTTGTTTACCCCAGGATCAAGTTACACGAAATAGGTTCTATGTATGGGGCCATCTGGCTTTTAAGCTTAAATGTTTCGAAATTCTCTTTTCTCAATACTGCGGATAATATTTATATTCCCAGGTATTACATCACTCTCCCCAATGAAAAAGTCTTGGCATTACAGAGCCAATACTTTTCCTCTCAACACACATATACAAAAAAATCAAAATGCTAAAATAACAATTAAAAACACATGACTACACATTACTATTTTCGCAAACTACAGTGGTATGTTCCTTCAGCGCCAAACTCAAAACAAAATCATGCAATTCAAACTATGAACAGATTATCATTACCCATAGATATACTAATACAATATTCTACAAAACCAATACAGAAACCACAGGGGTGTTCATCTTACACCGACACTTTTTCGCAATTGACTTTCACATAAAATTTCACGCACTTCCTTGGTAGAATCTCGTTCCTTCTCGTTTCCTACTATTGTAAAACCATATTATAGAAATAACCTTTAGTAAACCACCTTCTAATAGCAACCCAATATTAAAAAAAAAACCCATGGTTTTTCGTCAGAATGGGTTTTCGAACATTTATTTTATCGTCCATTATTATCGATCAGTTCGAGGGATATATGCACGGCACTGCTCAGTCGATGTCCATTCGAGGTATTTGTCTATCACAAATGGAAATTTGATACACCCATGTCGCACTTCACCGAACTTATAATTGTCTTAACACGAACGTCTTCTCGAACCAGTGGCGTAACCTAACTGAGATTGGCGGAGATTATCTCCCAATCGAACCTTCCACAAAACATATATTGGTATTGTGTCTAAACAGAGTATGATTCATCTCTATATTCAATCTATATTTCTTAACACAATGTCCTCTTTTTCTTCATTCTGAGGTTTCTTCTTCTGTTTCCAATATGCTCAACTCCTCCACTGATTTGGTCATCCTTCTTAGACTGCTTCTACTATAAAAAAACGCTTTTCCGCTTCTCGCTGCCTTCTGAACTATTTCCTTGCTCCATTTTTGTCTTCATAATTGGGATCTCGCGCTTTTCTCAAGGCAATGTTAATTATGAACTGCCTAACTCAGTTATCATTACGACAAATCATTTTACTTCACATTTGGCTCAAAAGTTCATAATATCCGTAAACGTTCGACTTCGTTCGATACACTATTTATAGTCTGTTTAGTTTATGGGCACTAGCACGGCATCACAAATTCGACCGACAGTGTATGGGATACTTTAGTCCCTTGTTTCGGTTTTCACGGGAGAAATATAGATATTGGGTGCTATCTAGGCGGTCACAACAAAGGTTAGTTCCTTGCTGATGGCACGATGACTGGCTTAGGGACTGCATCTGGTAACCTAGTCATCTGAGGTGAATGAACGCACAAACAAAACAACTGGGTCAAATAATTATTGTCTCTAAATCCGAAATTAAAATAACCTATATAAAAATATTTCAAGAACCTCATTTATGTTCGAATATATACAAATATTTTATTCAACAAATCCACAAACATTATGCAACATAATGGGAAAAAAAATCAATAATTGATCCACAAAAAATATAAATTAGCAACATAAGTATGTGTTTTCAAAATCAACTTTTAAATTATCCTATCGCTGAGGAACATAACTACATAGCGTTTTCAAAACGTTGTGCTCTCCTTCACCTTACTATAGTAGAGACCAAAACGATAATTTTTATTCCGTCCATTCATCTCCATGAAACTTTAATTTTCATGGAATTCATTTGACTCTAAAATTCTTCTGAATTTCAATTTAAAAACTGAGAAAAAAAAATCAAGAAAAAATAGGGATGTAGTAATGAAAAAAAAGGGAAGGGGAGTGGTTTAGATAACGGTTCACCGGGTGTGATGAACCCCTAGAATCTACATTGAGCAGGAACCGATTCAAATTTCCTGAGGACTGAAGAGGCGATGTCCCATGCTACCCTTTGATCTAGGGACTTAGTAGTATTCCCAACTCCCTAATCTGTCGGGAGATCTCCTCACTCTACTAGATCTCCTCAGCTGTACTTGTTCAGTTCTGTAGTCATCATCAGAACTTTCCTCAACTTCAACTTCCTCTTCGCTTTCTTCACTAGAAAATCCTTCTTGAACCCGTTCAGAAACCCTGTCCCATTGGGGTATCATCATTGGGTGAAATCTACCCCTTTGATCTTGTTCATCTTCAGATTCCTGTTGCTCCTGTTGCTCTAATACTTCATTATTCCCTATTTGGCGAGCTTCTACCCATTTTTCTAGTGATGAAGCGTTTTAACCTATTCACATGAACAGTCTGTTCATCTCGTCCTCCGCATTGTCTGATTTTGCATGTTACCGGACCAACCATCTCAATAATCCTATAAGGCCCATCCCAACTTTTCATTAATTTTTTCGATAAACCCTTTTTCAAATTCATCATTTTCAGATATACCAAATCGCCTAACTTGAATTGATGCTCAACCGTTTTCTTGTTGTACCTTTTGATTCTCGCACACTTAGCTTCCTCCGTATTTCGGTACACGTCTCTGTACACCACCCTTAACCTCTCTAACAATTCTGCAGCATAATTGTCATCGTAATCATACCGAAGTCTCCCAGACTCTAAAAAACTATCTATAGGGAGAACTTGGTCCCTCCCATGTAAAAGAAAATATGGACTGTACCCTGTCGTGTTGTGAATGCTTCCACGATATGCCATTAAAACAAAAGGTATCCAGCTATCCCAGTCTCGTTGGTTACCACTAATGTATTGGGCCAACATATCCTTCAGAACTCTATGCATTCTCTCTATCTGTCCATTTGATGTGGGTGCATAGCTAGAGGTTTGGATCTTTTCGATCCCCAAAATTTTACACACCTCCTTGAATAGTGCTGACGTGAAATTCGCTCCTCTGTCAGTCAATAATTTCCTCGGGGCTCCATGTCTAATAATAACATGCTCAACAAAAACTCGAGCAATGGTCTCCGCCTTTTGGTCTGGTAAGGGTATGGCCTCAACATACTTAGTAAAGTAGTCCTGGAAGGTGAGTAAGTATCGATTTCCGTTCAGAGAGGTTACAAGAGGTCCTACAATATCCATTGACGTTAAATCCCAAGGTTCAGAAGTAGCTGTAAAATGTTGTAAAGGAGCTTTCTTCTGATGAGGTGAAGTTTTCCTTCGATTACAAGCATCACAACTTGCACAATAATCGATGACATCCGTACGCATATTTGGCCAGAAAAACCTCCGTTTTAGACTACCTAAAGTCTTTTGTTGTCCCTGATGTCCTGCCAAAGGGGAATCGTGAAAATCTCCCATTATTTTCATTACGTATGACCTCGGCACAATTAATTTATCCCCTTCTTGATCGGTACGATACAAGATACCATCCCTTGATAAGTAGTACATGTCGTGTTGTTCTCCCGCGCTTAATAGTCAAATCTTTCCTAATTTCCTGACAGTATGCGTCGTTCTCCTGCGCCCTTTTAACTTCTCCCGATCCCACTCAGGTTCGATAAATTCCGAATTCTGTACTGTAATAGCTGCAATGACTTCCGCACCGGTGTAAACGTCGATTTCCATGTTCGAATTATGAAAATGAATTTAATCATTTCCGATACTTTTTGCCAATCAAGTTTATCCAATCCACATCCCATCCTAGGTATTGCTAAATAGCGGTCCTTATTTTTCTCACAGCATCTTCTTAAATCACGAAGAGCGTTCCACATGCCCCGATATGAAGGTTTATCGAAATAATTCGGTTTTGTCACTAAATAATACACATTCCTTTCCGGTAAATTTAATTCAGCCGTTTCCCCGACGTTTTTGTCCTGTTGACGTAATTTTTCTACTGAGCCAAAAATTTTCTTGAATTGCAATGCTATTCCCGCTCCCATTGCAAGATCCTTCGATACGCAGTGAGCCAAAGCCCAGTGTTCTGGAGCCGAAAAAATATTTCCCTCTTTTTCCGTCAAATTTTCCATATCCGGTACTCGGTGACCCGTCCGGTATTCCTCGAATTCCTCGTACTCCATGTCAATAAAGTGCTCATCCTTATTAAACATCCGACTCAGAGCGTCAGCATTTCCATGAAGTCGACCTTTCCTGTGAATGATCGTAAAGTCGTATTCAGCCAAGGTCATTGCCCACCTGGCCAACCTAGATCCTGGGTCCTTGATTGTAAGTAACCACTTCAGTGGTCGATGGTCGGTGATAACTGTGAATTTTTTCCCATACAGGTAACATCTGAAAGTCTGAATACCAAAAATAACCCCCAGAAGTTCCTTTTCCGTTGTTGAATAGTTCAACTCAGCTTTTTTGAAATTCCTACTCGCGTATGCTATCGGCCGTTCATGCCCATCCCTTATTTGACTAAGTACCGCTCCCGTTCCTAACCCAGAGGCGTCCGTAGCTATTATAAATGGTTGGCTGAAGTCAGGGAATATTAAAACTTTATCAGAAGTCAACACATCCTTCAATTTACTTATAGATTCCAAAACTTCCTGGTGTAATTTCAAACTTAACATCCTTTTTGGTTAAATTAGTCAGTGGCGCAGTTAATTCGGCAGCATTAGGTATAAATCTCCTATACCAATTAACTAAACCTAGGAATGATCTCACTCCCTTGATGTTTTTCGGAATGGGGAAATTGTGAATAGATTCAATTTTTTCTGGATCCGGAAATACTCCTTGTTGAGTAATCATGTGGCCTAAATATTTCACTTCTTTCAGTAAAAGTTTACATTTTGTCGGTTTCAATTTGATATTCGCTTCCCTGAGTCGTTCAAAAACTTTTCTCAATTTTCCTATATGGTCTTCTTTTCCGGTTGAATTGAATATGATGATATCATCTAGGTATACCATACATAGATCTCCCAGTCCCGCTAAGGTAATATTCATAAATCGTTGAAACGTGGACGGAGCATTTTTCAACCCAAATGGCATTTTCACGTACTCGTAATGTCCCTGAAATGTACTGAAACCTGTCAAGGAATATCCTTTTCCTCCATGTCAATCTGATGATATGCCTCTGCTACATCAATAACAGAAAACAATGCCTCATTTCCGGTCTTGTATCCCTGAATTAAGTCTGAAATATTTGGAAGTGGATAATATTCAGTTTTTGTGACTCCATTTAAACCTCTGTAATCGATGCACATCCTTATTTTTTCTTCTCCGTTGGTGATTTTTTCGTAACTAAAACTACAGGGGCGGACCACGGACTAAACGAAGGTCGTATGACTCCAGCTTCTAACAACCTATCGATTTCTTTTTGCAATACTTCGCGTTGATGATATGGAATTCTATAAGGTGCTTTACAAAGGGGTTGAGATCCGGGCTCCAACGTTATGCTATGTTTACCTTGGTAGTGCTAGTCAACCTATCATTTTCGTTCAAGAACAAATCTTGATATCCTGTATCAATTGTTTTAATTTCGCTTGCGTATCCTCATCCAAATGTCCAAAATAGAATCCACTTTTACTCCAATCATCGTTTCCAGATTAATTCCCCAATTAAATTTTCCGATCCTTGTTCAGTTTTTCCCATAACATCACATGACACTGCCTTAGCCAGGGGTTGTCGTTTAATGAGTCTGACCTCGTTCGAAGATAGTATGTACCACCCTAATCCAAACCCTTTCTGAATTTTTCAATAGACAATTTGCAACATGAATCTGTCCGTTCCCTAATGCCTTCGTTTCACAAATCATGAAATTTCCCTGAATGTTTTCTTTCAACTTTCCTCGAATCAAAGCCTCTGTACGCGCTGGAATCGAAACTCCAGCTTCCAAAATAATGTCAGTTTCCCATTTCATTCATTTTCCTGATCAATTTCCCAATTTCTAATTCCTGTTCTATTCTAGTCTCCTCAACTTTTTGTATATTATACCCTAAATTCCCATTTTCCTCCGATCTTTTCTGTGGTTTAGTCTTCATCATACGAGTTTCCGTTGGTATTTCGCCAGAAATAATATTCCTTATGTATTCCCTATATTCACTGGTGTTTCCTCCGTTTGAGTACAAGTATCCACCGAGGCGACCATTATTTTGTCCCCTTCATTTTCCGAAATTTCCTCAAATTATATTCACTTAAATCCCTGTATTCTACTTGTGTGCTAGCGTCCCTTTCTTTCAGCTTCTCAACAATTTTCCTTTCTTCATGCTTTCCTCACTTACATAATTCGGATTATTTGATTGTGGGTTTTTCCAACAATTTTCCGTTGTTGAATGGTGGTACCTATTCGATGCCATTATATTTTTTTCCTCATGATGATAGTTTTCGCCCTTACATAAAAGTTTGAACGTTCTACCCCACATTGAGATGGACAGTTGTTCCCCATAATTTATTGTTGCCTCATTTGCGTGAAGAAAATCCCTACCCAAAATCATTTCAAATTCTCCTAAGGCATTATTGTCGCAAACGACAGCAGTCCAAGTCGTACTCACGGTATCCCCTTCCGGTCCTACGTAAATATTCGCAGTGCCCCACGTTCGCAGACTGTGACCCGTTACACTAGTTAACCGATACCTGTCTATTACATCCTGCCTAATCTGATTTTTGAAACCAGCCATTTCTTCACAAGAGTGATGCTGCTCCGGTATCCACCAAACAAAGTATTGAATTTCCATTCACATTTAATTTAATTAGGTGCCCCTCAGGGGCTCTGGAATGGTAAGTTCTAGAGTACGGGCTTAGCAAACCCGAGGTACCCAAGCTAAACCTGGCAGTAGGTATAAAATGCACTCCCAATGGTCAGGTCAGTCCCAACCTTCACCATTTCCGTTAAGAAACCTTACTCATCTGTGTTCCCCCTCCGACGCTATTAGGTTAACCGAGGGCTAGGAGGTCTCCCTTATACTTACCCTTAACCTATCCTCTTGCTCCTACCCCAGGATGGATTGCATGACGACGAACCGGCAGCTTAAGGACAGGAGGTGTGCGTGCACTGCTCCAAAAATTCAAACTTATTGATGACATGGAAACCAAAAAGGAGAGCACAGTTACGGCGCAAGGGAGGGAAACCCTAGTGCCGGTCGGGGGCGGTGGTAAAGCAGGCCAAGCCCGACCGAGAGCCAGCTACTGCGGGATGACACCGGTGGAAAGCCAGGCCGGTGCATCTATGGATACTACTGGTCAAGAAAAGACGGGTAAAACGCCTTCTGTGGGAGGTCAGGCAGAAGCGTATATGCTAACTACTGACAGCAGTAAGGGAGAGGCTTCAATAGCCAACCCGTTTTCAAGATCACAGAAGTTGAAGAGAACACCTCCGACAGGGTCAAAGAAAAGAAGTGACAACAGCGAAGGAACAAGCACGTCCAGCTATGCTGACTCGCCAAGGCCCTCATGGCCTAGAACCCCATCAAGCGAACTTTGGCATGAACTAAGCAGCCCAATGAAAGTAAGATCAGCACCAGTTTCTCGAGAAGTTTCCTCTAGTGAAGAGGAATTAGATTCAACGCTAGTAAGCATAACACCAAAAGCCATCAATAGGGCAACCAAAAGAAAGGCAATTTCTTCACCGCAATTGGAGGGGCAGGATGAAAAAATCAGATCATTGGAAGAAGAGCTTAAAGAGGCAGATGCGAAAATGAAAATTCTTCTTTTCGATATAAAGAAACTGGAAGAGGAGAAAGCCTTGCGAAGCAAGATAAAGATAGCAGAAGAATTCGAAAAAGAAAAGACAATAACCAAATTGAAAGAAGAAATAACACAAATGAAAGAACAGAAAACCAAAGAACAAACAGAAGAAAGAAATAAAGAGAAACTCGACATGCTAAAGAAACTGAGTGGCTTAATTAGAGGAATCCACAAGAGCAGTGGGGAATGCCAAAAACTAATAGGAGAAAACACCAATACTAAAAGGGAAATAAAAGAGAGCGTGAATCGAACATTCAATATATCTGCACAGTTGAACAGCAAAATAATGATTAAGTTCATAGCTGACATGATAGAAAGGTCCACAAACACATTAGAAGCTTTGCGAGACAACCAAGACAGAAAAATAATATGTCAACGCAGACGGAGCCAACCGAGGAAATACTAAAACTGGGGAGAATTCAAGAAATAAAAGAGTCTATAAAGGAAGAAATGCAAGAAGAGGCAATACTGGACCTGTTGAGAAGGAATTGGCCAGAAGAAGCATTTCAAACAAAAGAAGAGCTATTCACTATTACGGAAGTGGAAGGGGACAAAGATATTGCCCTTATAGCAGACTTTGACATCAAGAAGGACTCAAGATTGGTGAGAAGATTAACTTACGGATCAAAAAAAAAAATAAAAGAACTCATAAAGAAAGGTAATCCGAAAAACGGTGAGGTGATATACAGAAAGATAAGCGGTGAAGTAGGAAACGAAACGGAAGAGATAAGTGAAGAAGTGTACACTTTCTTCACAGGAGTAATGGAATCTATGGAGAACCATACCAAAACAGTAATGAGTCTTTATGAAGTATTGGTGAAGCTCAAGAAGCTCCTTCAGGAGAAAGGAAGAGCTGAAATACATATCACTTGCCTAACTAAAGAGTCACCAGACGCAGTTAGAAAAATAATAGAGTGTGCATTTCACGGATATTCAGGCAAGATAATAATCCACAGTAGCAGCAGTGGAAAGAATAGGGTCGAAAAACAGAGGCCATATAAAAATGACGATGCCATTATCTTCGACACAAACAACAAACTGGAATACGCAGAGATGGTAAATAAAATAAAAGAGGGAATAGCAGAGAAAGACACGGAAGGCAAAATCAAGTCCGTGAGAAAAACGCTAAACGGCGGAGTACTCATACAGACAGAGAAAGGGCAGGCGGAACAGCTAGTGGACACCTTGACAGTACGATCACCTGGGGCAAAACGGGAGTCAGTTTTCATAGTAGACATGGATATAACGTGTACATATGATCAAATAAGAGAAGCGGTGAAATCAACTTTAGCTAAACCCGAGGAAAATCTAACGGACATCGAAATTAAGAACTTGAGAGATCAGAGCCGAGGTCAACTTCGAGCTACCATTATAGGAAACCCGGAACATATTAAAGCTCTAATAAGATGTAGAACGATAAGAGTAGGATTAGGTAGAGGAAAAATTCAAGAAAGAGTAGACGATAATCGCTGCCACAGATGCTGGATGGAAAACCATAAGGCATTCCAGTGTAAAGGACCAGATCGCACGAATTTATGTAGAAAGTGCGGAACAGGGGGGCACTTTATAAGAGAGTGCACAGCGGCTACGTTCTGTGTCATATGTCAGAAGGAAGGTCATATCGCTGGCAGTAGAAGGTGCAGAAGTGAAGGTGACCTGAACGTACAGGAACTGATGAAGAGGGTTCCATCTGAGAGAAATGAACAGTTTTTTTCCAGAAGGTAGCTCCCTCAGCGCCCAGAGCTCACAAACAACATAAAAAGGAAATTAACGATATCAGCGCAAAAGGAAACAAGAAGAGAGAAGAGGTAATAGAGCATATTAGTGTGTTACAATCCAACCTTAACAGGAATAAGCGAGCAATGGACTTGCTAACGGAATTCACTCGCTTAGAAAAAATAGACCTTGCGTTGATATCGGAGCCAAATATAAATATGGTGAAGGACAAAAAAAACTGGATACTTAGTAAAGACGGAACAGCGGCGATGGGGTTCTTCGGCGGAAAGCTGAGAATGGGAGAGAGCGGCAAGAGTACAAGCTGGGTATGGGCGGAGATCAATAACACAACAATATATAGTGTATACCTGTCCCCTAACGACTGCATAAGTAATTTTGAGAACAAATTAGCCCAGTTGGGAGCGGAAATCAGGACAAGAAAGAGACAGGTGCTAATAGCGGGAGACTTCAATGCAGCGTCATACGAGTGGGGAAGTAGCCGAGAGAATGACAGAGGCCGAATTTTAAGCGAATGGATGCTACAGGAGGATCTGATGGTAGTTAATACAGGCGGAACACCAACTTTCAGGAGGCACCACGGAATCTTTCTTGGATCTGACAATGACACATACAAGACATATTGAATCAATGAAAAACTGGAAAGTCAGGGATTGTGTTGAGAATATGAGTGACCACCATTACATCACGTTTAAATGTAGATCGGTAGCACCTGGAAAAGCAGCAGAGAATTCGGATATGAGACGATGGACAGCGAAGGATTTCGAGAGGTTTGAAAAGATTATTAGAAGAAGAGAAAGGGAGATCAAAGGAGACTACCTCAAATTAGATCAAATATGGAGAGAAGCATGCGAGGAGTGCTTCAGAAGGAAGGGAGGACAGAACAAAAACCTGTATATTGGTGGAACGAGGAAATAGCTGCTTCGAGGAAACAATGCATCAAGATACGTAGGCAAATGAGTAGAAGTAGGAAGAAAACGAAGGAGACAGAAAATGTTGAACAACTGCTTGAATTATTGAAAAAGACTCGCAAAGAATTAAAAACGCACATCATCAGATCCAAAAAGAAGAAGTGGAAGGAACTAATAGAAGAGTGGAAATGGACCCGTGGGGAAGGCCATATAAGATAATACGAAAAAAAACTAGGTGTGTTATCCCCCCCAAAACTCAATGAGGAAGAAATGAGGAAACAAATAAGCAAATTATTCCCTCAACACCCGATGCGTGATAGAGAGCAAAGGAAAGATGAACAGAGTAGCGAACCACCGGAAGAATGCACGATGGAGGAGATAGCCTTGGTGATGGAAAGCATGAAGGCGAAGAAGGCGCCAGGGTTGGATGGAATCAGCAATGAAATCCTGAAAGTTACAATCCGAACAATCCCAGAAGCAATAAGGGAGGTGATAAATAACCTAATGAAAAGAAGGATTTCCCTGAGGAATGGAAGGTCGCAAAAATAGTTATGCTCGAAAAACCGAGGAAAGATGGTGAAGAGGTGGCATACAGACCCATCTGCCTACTTAACGGCGTTGCGAAGCTGTATGAAGGAATCATTATGAACAGACTTCAGAAGATAGTAGAGGAGAACGACAGCATCTCCGAAAATCAGTTTGGTTTTCGGAAAAAACGATCCACCATAGATGCCTTGAACAAGGTAAAGAATATATGCCAATATGCAGATTTGGGGAGTGCAAGATCGAAAGAATTCCTGCTGATGGTAACGTTCGATATCGAAAATGCCTTCAACAGCCTCCACTGGGAGACGGCCCTTAATAAAATGAGAACATTGACGTTACCAGAGTATCTCGTAGACATTATAGGATCATACCTGAGCGACCGAAAGATTAAAACAGAAGACGGAGTTACACATGACCAAACAAGTGGAGTACCTCAGGGATCGAAACTGGGACCAACCATATGGAACATATATTATGATTCTATCCTCCGAATCCCATTGGAGGAGGGAGTGTACCTTCTGGCGTACGCGGACGACCTCTGCATGCTCGTCCTTGGGAGAAACGAGGAGGAGATTCGGAAAAAAGCGAACAACACCATAAAGAAAATAATCGAGGAAGTGAAGAGGTTGAAGTTGACACTATGCACGAGGAAAAACGGAGGCAGTACTACTGAAGGGGCGCAGAACAATAAAACAGCTAACAATACAAGTTGGGGATGCAGAAGTGAATACTGCAGAATACGTGAAATACCTAGGAGTCTATTTTGATAGAAATGCGACAATGAAAGAGCATATAAAGAAGATAGCCGCGAGAGTATCGATTATGGTAGGTGACCTAAGAAGAATAATGCCAAGAACATCAGGTCCGAGTACATCAAAAAGACGGTTGATTGCGTCAGCAGCGGTATCAACGCTTCTTTATGGAGCATCAGCCTGGCACAATGCCCTTAAGTGGGACAAATATAAAAACATATATCTCGGAGTGCAAAGGAAGCTACTTATAGGCATAACATGCGCATATAGAACTGCCTCAACCGAAGCTCTGTCAGTTATAGGAGGAATGCTTCCCATACCACTGATGGCCGAAGGAAGGGCCGCGACGCAAGGCCCGGGAGAGAGAAGATCAGAAGGAAACTGAAGACAGGTTAATGACGAGATGGCAACAGCAATGGCGAAACTCCCAGAAAGGAAGATGGACATTTAAACTAATTCCGGAAATAAGAGGTGGTTGGACCTGAGAGTTGATACGAATTACTTCTTGACACAGTTCCTGACCAACCATGGAAGTTTTAAAACGTACCTTAAAAGGATAGGAAAGACGGCAGAATCAACATGCATTTACTGTCAGAATAACGAGGACAATGCCGAGCACCTACTGAGATGCCCTAGGTGGAGCGAGGAACTGCATAGAATAAGAAGAGGATAGGAAGGATATAACAGCAGAAAATTTCCTGGAAATGATGGAAGATGATAAAGAGGGAATAATTGTGGAAACGTTAACAGAGATAATGAGAAGGAAGGTGAAAGAATTGAATGAAGCAGAAAAATCTCTTCCTCACTGACGAAATACGAAAGTGCAACCAGTGAGGAAAGAGATAACATACCGGGTTACGCACCCTTGTGGTGGCGATGATACCCGGGGAAAGAGGAGGGGGTTTGGTGGGTGAGAGTCCCACACACAAGTACACAGCAGTATACCAAGATCTTTCAGACCCGCTGCTGTGGAAAAGGGCATTAGTTTCCCCCTACCTCAGGGTCGAAAAAAAAAAAAAAAAAAAAAAAAAAAAAAAAAAAAAAATTTTCACAATAATCATAATTGGACTGAGGTAAACCCCCATTTGAAAGAAGAATCTCAACATCGAGAACAATTCTCTCTAAATGTTTGGGTGGGAATGATTGGAAATTATTTGATTGAACCATTTTTCTGCCTAACAGAATAAACGCTTATCGGCAATTTCTTGAGGAGGATTTACCTTTATTGCTAGGGGATGTGCCACTTTTGGTTAGAAACATAATGCGGATCATGCATGATGAGGCACCAGCACATTTCATTGGAGAAGCCAGGGAATTCCTGCGTAATACATTCAAATCGATGGTTAGGTCCGGGTGGGCCACAACCATGGCCACCTAGGTTCCCTGACTTAAATAGTTTGGACTTTTCTTATGGGTTATCTCAAGAGTTTAGTTTATACCACTCCAGTGAACACTGCAGAAGAGTTGAGAAATCGAATAAAAATCTCTCGATAAGCAATACCTAAGGAATATTTCAAAGAGTGCGTGATAATATGCGAAGATGGGCAGAGGCCTGTCTTCTTGAAGGTGGAAGACACTTCCAGCAATTTATTAAGTTTTCAATTGTTCTCTTCCTTTTCAGTTTGATATTGAAAAGTCTAAAGTTGAGGCTCAGATGACGAGCTATTAGAATAAAAGCAAATTTTGGGCATATTTATTTATTATTTATTGAGTAAATATTACTCGACAAGTTAAATATCGAATACACCGCTGAAAAGTTCGTAGCTCATTCTGTTTTTACTTTATACATAACAATATAAATAAACTTAAACAATCGTCGAGAGATTCGAATATGACTAATCATCGGAACAGATGTGAACGATATGCGCTCGAAGATTCGAAGATTTAGTCAGGCAGTAGTCAGAGCAGTAGTGATCGAGGGTGATTGCGGTCAGAGTAAACGGTCGAATCAGCTTTGTTTCTCACTAGTGATTTTGAGTGGAGTACAACGTAGGGGTAAACACCATACTATTTATAGTTTATCGAGTGTACAGTGGCGCCAAGCGAAATGTGAACGATTTTTTTCCTATTGTAAATTGGGCTTCATTAAACATGTATGTATATCTATGATTATATCGCGCAGTAGTTGACACAGAAACTTTTTTATGCCAAAGTCTGATTAAATCAACTAAAAAAGCCTAATATGCTTAGTAAAGTTGTTCACTGTTGGCTTGCCGCCACTGTACATATGGATCGAACAGAATAATGTTATATTCATAGTACTCTGGTTCAACTGAAGTATGACTAAAGTATTTAATTGGTTAAGTTTATTCCTTTCTATTGAAAAAAAAACGGTTATAAGAAAATCATATACTAAAATAGTTCGAAATATTGGATCAGATTCAGTTTTGATACCTAATGAAAACTGGTATTATATTTCAAAACAGTTACTTTTCCTTCTTTAGATTATCAGTGATGCTCTTTAGATGTTGACGTGAAATTCTTGATGATGTTATACTTTGCAAAATATTTTTTTTTGTTTTTCCATTAGTTTTGCTTTTCGTAATAAACGTTTCGACCGACAGGAAAACATTTGAATCTTTCAACTTTCAGGAAAGCAACATTCGTTACACTCTGGAAATGTTTGTTATTTTGACAGTTCTCAGAAAACAATCATCGACAAAGTTCATCTATTTTTTATTGGTTCATTGATGTTCTCAAGAAAATCATCAGTCAATCATCTGTAGATATCAAAACAATCTATGCTCCGTTTATAAAAGCCAGTTCAAAAAAGATCGAGTGAGTTGTTCGACAACTGATTCAACCAAAAATATATCGAAGTAATCGATGATTATGCCAAAAATTAAGAACATCTTTAAAGTTGAGTGGTGTATATATGCTATCATGTGATGAGTGCCCTGCACTTTATATAGGTCAGACTGGTCGTTCTCTCGGAGTTAGAGTTGATGAACATAAAAGGTCTATACTACAAAATAAATCAACAACAGGTTTCTCCACTCACTGTATTACTCTCAACCACTTCATAGGCTTCAATAATAAAAAAAGTTCTACATAAAGGTGATGAAGGTAGACCTTTAGAACTCTTAGAAATGTTAGAAATAGCCTCAGCTCAAAAACAAAATCTCCTAATAATAAACGATCAATTAGATTTCCGCCTGTTAGCGATTTTAACATGTGTTACCTGATATGTGTATGAATATGTTCTTTCTTTGTTGATATGTATTCAGTTTTGAAAATGGGATAAAACCCGAAACACGCGTGTCAACAAATATTTTAATAAAAATTGTGAAACTTTGTCAAGTGTTTTTTATCTTCTTTTTATTATTCATCTTTAAAGAGTTACGAAAGTTATTTTTTTGATTGTTGATGGTTTTAGTGTTAATTGACTACAGCTGGCTTTTGTTGACTGAAAAGTTGAACAAGAAAAGCATGAATGCTGAAAAGTAGCAGAAATAATATTTCAATTACAGTGATGTTTTCAATAATAAGAAAAAGAATAATGACATCATTCAATCAGAATGTCAATGATTATATTGAATAAGAAAATTTTTCCAGAATAAAGATTCACTGCTTCATCTTATTCTCTCGAGTGCTCCAGTTGACCATCAGCTCCCTTAATTAGAGGTTTATAGAGCTTAAACAGTTATTCAGCCAGGAATATTCAACCCAGTTCGTTTATAAGAAATTTTCTGCACTTTTTTTTTGAAGAAGGACAAATGAGAGAACTGTGGATTATCGGTAAGTTTGTTATTTTTCATGGGAGTTTTTGTCTCGTGATCTGTGAATTAATCATCCACTTACGAACTATAAAGCATGAAAAGAAATTTTGAGTTTTTGTTGTTGATTATTTTGTCAAAAAAAGGAACATTTTTTCACTTCAATGAAAAATATTTGGTGCCCCTAAATACATATTTTAGTTGGTGTTTTACCATTTCGTAGTGGGTTCTTGCTAAAATGATTTACTTCTTTATTATGATTCGACTTCATAATTTCGAAAGAAACTCTTTCAGATCTAAATATCACTTCTACTACAATTCCTTTCAGTATTGGAACATGCAGAAGACCTGCAATTCATGCCCATATAATGTCGTCCGCAAAATTGAACTTTTTTTCCTTTTATTTTCATAATGTTGCAAGTTTTAAGTGTTTTCCTAGGACGCCTGGGGAATGCTGACCGAAACGTTGAACGAAAAAATCGAAAATGATGGAAAATAGCCCAAGAAATATTTCAGTAAAACTGATTAATGAAAAAACAGTTCTAAAATAAAGACATTAATTCATTACTTCATCTTATTTCCTCGTATGTTTCAGTTGAACATCAGCCCCTCTGATAAGAGTTATATCTTAAAACAGTTTTTTAGTCAGAAAGGAATAACTCAGTACGTTGACAACAAAATGTTTGCACTCGGAGTCGAAGAAGAAAATATTATAATACTAGGGATTATTGGTAAGGTTATAACTTTTATGAAAGTTTTGTCTAGCAATCAGTATCAGTACTTTATAATTATCGATCGAACAAGGCATCAAACTTTGTTACCTTAAAAACTCCCTTGAGTCATTTTCACGACGAAATCATTCAAATAGTTGCTAAATATTGATTTTTCGTATATTTCTGAGTCTTGTGGAATGGTATCGTGTTCAAATTCAATATTAAGTCTCATTTTTGGAGTTTGAAGATAATCAACTAATTTCGACTTCATTATTTCGTCATTTTTTAAAAAAATCTCAGAGGAATGCATTAAATATCCCTATAAAATAATACCATATAAGAGGAAAATAGTCCTGGTGAATACATCAAATAAAGTCATTACATTGGCGTTTGTATGTTTGTGTTCTCTGTTTGTCTGTTCTATGTCATGATGACAAAACAGTAAAATCATAATATTATTTCGCAAGCGTCATTATTTTTTATCGATGGATCATGACCATCTGGTTATATTGACAATGCGAAACAAGCATTCGAGGCTGAAATAGTGAACACAAATTATCTCTAATAGAATGCAATAATTGTAATTTTTACGGTAAAATCAAATGTTGCGGTGTTATTAATCGAGTCAGTTTTGATCAGACTAAATAGCTACTTAAGCCATTAATCTAGATGATTGCACTACCACTCAGAATAGAGATCGTTAATTGAGACACTTGAGGTTTGGTTATCAAAACATAGAAATAGCGTACATAACGAAAAAAGCTTACTAACTAAATTCGTTCAAAATATCAGTTTTATATTCGGAATTTGCATATTTTGTCATATGTAAACCAATCGATAGAGTTGGAAGAATTATCTGATTGTTGGCTTCCAGTTACACTCATGCCAGAGAAAACATACAGTTAACAGCATACGATCAGCTGTTGAGATAATGAACTCATTGATTGAAGGTGTTGCGCTGATCAACGATGTAGTTATCCAGTGGTTGACTTTGTGCTGTCTATTGTATGCAATCTCTGGGGTGCGTGTATGTAGAAATCAACAATCATTTTGTTGGGGGCATCACATATACTTTTCAGCTCTATCGATTGGTTTCCGTAATTCACCTTGGTAATATTGGCTTCCCGCTGACCAGCTATAAGGGCACTTTTCATTTCACCACTGAAAAACTAAATTTCAAAATTTTCGTAATTTCAGTATCAGTATATACCTAATTTTATCGACAGTTTTGGAGAAGCTTTATTTTTAAATTTACTTTTTTATTTTAGTTGACCCTTCCTGATAATATCGATATCTTTGGACATAAAGGTCCTACAGAAGTGAAAAATGTTTTTTGAAAGATGATACTACCGCCTTTTATTAATTATAGTGGAACAATATAAAAACATTCAACTCAAAAATGTTATAAAAAAATTCTTTAAATAAATTTTAGTAAAAAGATGTACTGATTTTCTTAGTAAATTCGCAATAGTACAAGAACTAGCACATTGAAATATAATTTTTCCGCAATGAGCTAATACGCAAGGATATTAGCTACAAAACGATACCAACATAATTGCTGTAAGTTACATATACGAGTATAGAAAGTAATTGCTGTTCGAACATGACCCTTATGAAAATTAATGAAATAAAAAAATCTCAGTACTGTAATTTCGATAATTTTAAATGATCAAACAAACAAATTAATCATAAAAATTTCTCAAAATGCTCAAAAATAGACAGGCAGTGGCCTTCATGAAGACCTGTCTCGTGTCTTTTGCTCGCGTAGTGATCATATTCGAACAGCAATAACTCTCAAATTATGTAACTTACAGAAATGATGTGATTGTTGTTTTGTGGATAATATCCTCGCGTGTTAAATCAAAGAAAAAAAATTATACTTCAATGTGCTAGTTCTTGTACTATTGCGGATTTACTAAGAAAATCAGTAAATATTTTTACTAAAACTTTTTTAAAGAATTTTTTATGGCGTTTTCAAGTTGAATGTTTTTATACTGTTATACTCCAATGAAAGATGGTAGTATCATCTTTCAAAAAACATTTTTTTCACATCTGTAGGACCTTTATGACCAAAGAAATCGATATTATTTGGAAGGGTCAACGAAAATAAAAAAGTAAATTCAAAATGGCAGCTACTCCAAAACTAAGTGGGTAAACTTCCAAATTTAGGAATTTTTGTCGATAAAATTAGGTATATTTGATGCCCTTAAATTATCGCTAAGTCATGACCAAACACACTGTATAATATCAATTTGAGGTACTCATAGAATAAAGAGTCCATTCAAAAGTTTTGACACGTCGAATCTAATGCCGACCTATCTTAATTTGGTGAATTGTGCAATTTCAGAATGACGGATCAGGTAAAAAACTTATTGTTGATTATAAAGGTAGGCGTTCGCAATTATTTCACAATATTTTTAAGGCCCAGCTTCAAGAAAACTGTAGGATCTCAAGCGCACCGAACACACTCTAACTCAAAATGACCGGCCAATATTATTTCACAATTTTTCCACTTCAGAACTGAACTGTAGGATCTCAAGCGGACCGAACATATTTTTGCGATTTTTGCTAACTCGGAATGACAGGCCAATATAATTTCACAATTTTTCGACAAAAAATATTCACTTTTGAAGCCCAGCTCCAAGAACTCTGTAGGATCTCAAGCGGATCTTTCATATTTTCGTGACATATTTTCGAATATTTTCTTGGCCGGTCATTCTGAATTTGCAAAAATCACGAAAATATGTTCGGTAAGCTTCAGATCCTACATTTCAGTTCGTGGAGCTTGGCCTTGAGGGTCGATATTTTTTTCTCGAAAAATTGTGAAATAATAGTTAACGCCTGCCTCCATAATGAACATTGAAATTTTTTCTCAGCTGATCATTCTGAATTTGCAAAAATCACGAAAATATGTTCCTTGTACGTGAATTCCTTCATTTCAATTCTTGGAGCTGGCCTTAGGAGTGAATATTTTCTGTCGAATAATTGTGAAATAAAATTAACGCTTGTGTTTATAATAAACAATGAAATTTTTTCTTGCCCAGTCATTCTGAATTTGCAAAAATCACGAAAATATGTTCCTTGTACGTGAATTCCTTCATTTCAATTCTTGGAGCTGGGCCTTAAAAGTGAAAATTTTCTGTTCGAAAATTGTGAAATGAAAGCTATCGCCTCATTTTATAATGAAAAAAAATTTTTTTCCGCAAATCGTTAGGAAATTGTGACATTCCTGTCAAAATTTCTTGAAGAAAAAGTCAGGACTTCCTTACTGTAAGGAAATGTCATTTCCTTACTGTAAGGAAATGATATTTCCGTACAGTTGTTAGTGTACTACATAAATGATAGAAAAGTAATTTGTTCTTCATGGTAATTTGAGAGTTTCTGGAACAAATATTTTTATCAATAAACGTAATAGAACTATTCAAAAAGGATATTCGTACCTTGTTTCATTTGGATCTGCCCTATTTCGTTCACAATGAACCAAAATTCTCAGGCACTTCCCTCACGTAAACACATCTGACAGTTCTCATTAATTTTCCGATGAGAATGACATCGGAGATGATGCAATTTAAGAAATGTCAAAAATTCGGGAATTTTTTTAAAAATGTTCAATATCTGTCGAATTTTAAACGATTTGCGGAAAAATAGTATGTTTACCTCGTAGGAAAAGCCACATTCCTGGACTCTGTGTTGCTAAGTCTCGGCTTGCGCCTCGACTTAGCAATCTTCACAGTCGTCCAGGAATGTTAAGCTTTTCCTACCCGGTAAACAATGTACTATTGTCTTGGCCAGTCATTCTGAATCTGCAAAAATCACGATAATATG
Organism: Propylea japonica; assembly: GCA_013421045.1. Taxonomy (NCBI): domain Eukaryota; kingdom Metazoa; phylum Arthropoda; class Insecta; order Coleoptera; family Coccinellidae; genus Propylea; species Propylea japonica. Next base: position 22,270,733 of record CM024247.1, on the reverse strand, counting down.
AACAGACGGCATTAGATTCGCCTCAATCGTTCTATGAGTATCTTGAATTGATTTTATATAGTTGTTCAATATCCTGAACAAGCCAACCATTTACTTTCATGTATCAGGCCATATGAAATAACGAAATTTAGTTTGACCGCGCTGGAATGAAAAATGCCTGTGAAGCTGGCCGGCCAGGAGCTTACATTACCGAGTTCATAATTCAGTATTTGGAAATTCCAAATAAATTTCTTGTATTCGTAAAGGGTAGACCATTTTCGACATTTTGAATGGAAAGTCTCATTTAAAACATGAGCAGAATCTGATTGCGGTGTCTGAAGGATATTTTTTATGGAAAACTCTATTGTGAAAACTACACCTGTATTTCTATGACCGCTTCATAATTACCGGGTATTTCACGAACATGGATCTTTGAAATACTGCTGTCACTTTTTTTCTGGAAAAAATTTCTGTTTCTGTAAAAACATTATTTGGGGAAATTTTCAAGCATAATTCAATGACCCTAATTATAGGTTTTCAGCAGATCAGCATCTCGGCAATTTTCGTATCACATATTTTTGTTCGAATAGGACAGTTTTTCACATATACAGATTTGGAAATTCACATCGAAAACATACAAGATACAATGCCTCAGACAGAGAATTCTTCCGTCCAGTTGCACAGATGAATTGTCGTGACAATCACGTGCCGTAACACACTGAATTTAGCTGTCTTATTGCAATATTCTAGTCTTGTCTCTCTCTTATCGTAGGGAGGAGCCTACCATTTAGTATGGTAGGCAACAGTAAATACTTGAATCGAGTATGTTGGGCAGCCTGACAAATTAAATAATTCTATACGTGAACTGCAGGTTCCCTACCATACTGCGATAAGAGAGAGACAAGACTAGGTTATAGCAATAAGTCAACGGAATTCATTCAGTTACAGCACGTGATTATCTCGACTATTCAACTGTGCAACTAGACGGAAGAACTGATGCTCGATGTTTCAGATGTGAATTATCTGTATCTGATGCATTTATTTATCTAGTATGTTTCAGATGTGTTATCATCTATAACCATACCAAATTATAAAGATTAGGCATGATAGAGCAAAACTCCCAGCAAAAACCATAAAAAAAATCACTAACTCAATTCAGTTTTCTGCCTACTTCCTACCCCCTAAGTACGATGACGTGATCATTTTTATCTTATATCCGTTTTTAGGTAACCATCTATTACCTTACTAAATTTCATCAAAATCTGTTCAGCCGTTTAGACGTGAAAAAGCAAAAGTCCCAACAAAAACGACCAAAAATCACTAACTCAATTTAGTTATCTGCCTACTGCCTACCCCCTAAGAATGATGGCGTGATTATTTATAGCCTATGACCATTTCTAGGTTATCATCTATCACTATACCAAATTCCATCAAAATCCGTTCAGCCGTTTAGGCATGATAGAGCAATACTGCCAGCAAAAACCATAAAAAAATCACTAACTCAATTCAGTTTTCTGCCTACTTCCTACCCCCTACGTACGATGACGTGATCATTTTGATCTTATATCCGTTTTAAGGTAACCATCTATTACCTTACTAAATTTCATCAAAATCTGTTCAGCCGTTTAGACGTGAAAGAGCAAAAGTCCCAACAAAAACGACTAAAAATCACTAACTCAATTTAGTTATCTGCCTACTGCCTACCCCTCAGAACGATGGCGTGATTATTTATAGCCTATGACCATTTCTAGGTTATCAAGACAGACAGAGTTACTTTAGCATTTATAATATTAGTATGGATTACTTGTTATTTCGCTGAAGCAATAATCCTCGAGTTATTTTAAAATCCTTTATTCTTGTAATCTATTTATTTATAATTCTTACAGTAAATAAGTGTCCAAGAGGACTGGGAATAAAATGAATCCTTTTTGTTATGCCGACGTTTTGGCTTATATTTCTGCCCTTTTTCGAGGCTCTCAGAGGAAACATAATTACGATTCAATGCATCAAATATGCTTGGTCAGAAAATTGGAATAACGAATATTGTGGTCACTCTCAAAAACGCAGTGTGTTTTTAAGATTGTTCAAGTTTTTTCTACAGTCCTTTTATTCACTTATTTACTGCTCGAATATTTTAAAATCTTCACAACCTAAGCCTCCCTATCGAAGGAGAACAATTCGAAAGCTAAATATTCCAGACATTGCTCCAAAAAATATTGAGATTTTATGTGAAATGGAATATTCTTCGAATAGACACCATTATTTATGTTTTGTACCTTCCGATAGAGCTTGAAGGAACAATTCGAATGTTATGAAAAACTTGATATTTTTGCAACGCGAAAATATTGAGCTCTCGAAAATTTTATTCCTTCGATATCTAAGCTTGAGCTGTAAGTTACAAAAATCCCGAGAATTGCTCCAGAAAAATATTCTTCCTAATATTCAGTTATTTATCTATAATTGTTATTTCAAACTGAATCGGAAATGGCAAAATTATTCATGGTGTTCCATATGAATTAAAAAATTCATACCAAAAACTGATGAAATATTTGCCGAAAACGTGATCAAAGTTATTCGATTCAATTTACAGAAATAATTTCTCCACCGGAAAAAATTTCATTAGAAGAAAAGTCTAAACAGTAATTAAAAAATGCACAAATGCATTTTCGAGAAACTCTCAGTAACTATAAAACGCTCATAGTCATTCTCAGGCGATATTGAAAATTGAAATTTTTTTGAGAATTGGTCCTCTGACACAGTTTTTGTCTACCTTTGTTGAAAATGGTACTTTCCATTCAATAGTGTTGAGATTCGCTCACCCTGTACTTGAACATAGTTGGTTTTTTTGAATTCGTTTTCTTCTGTATTTACCTACGCCATCTCTATGTTATGATGACCAAATGTTTTTCATTATTTCCTTACGAAGTTATAATGCTTCATTACTTCATTTCATTTACTCGGGAGTCTTGATAGACAACCCCTCTACGATCTGTAGCAATGCGATCAACTAGTGTTCAAGACAGAAGTAGTTATTCAGTCGGATCATCATCAATTCAGGTATGAACAACACCGTAATATTTGCAAGAATACAACAGCCCATCGACCAACTTATCAGTACACTGAATGACTGAAACCTGCATCAGTACTGAAAATTTCGAATATAAGCATATTCTATTACAGAGTACAAAGTAGGATCAGAATGTCATTTGAACTTGAGATATTTATCATCAAAAACTTCACCATGTTATGTTTTCTTTCATCTCACATAATTCTGGTTGAGGATATAATAAGTATTAAAGAGGGTGTTACATAAAAGTTTATCACATATCTAAGTATAATTCAAAGAAAAAAGTCCACATAAACATGGGTCCGCAAAAGCCTCGTTACAGAGCTACAGGGTGTTGAAATTTCCAAAAAAAAATGGTTTTTTCTTCATAACTTCTGCAGTTTTGAGTTATTCAGTCCAAATTTGGAATGCGAGCTATTTTCAACAGTCTCAATCATTGCACGTATTAAATCTTAACTAGAATCTTTTCCGGAGCCATGTTTAATTTTTCCCTCTCGAACTTTTTTGTGGTACGCCACTGGTCAGCGTAAGATCAATTTTTGATATCATAGTTCAATCTAGAAACTTTTAAGGCTCCTGTGATTTTTTCGTATGCATCAGCTGATTTGGAAGCACTTCTAATTAAAAATAAATGTATGTAGTAGGCTTTGATTTTTTCATTTATTTATTCTCTTTGACAATTTCTACAATTGAACCAATGTCTGCTCGAATTGTTCATTAAATTAACGTTTACTTTTAAACTTCTGAAGTTATTGCCTTAAAAAAATTTGGTGATTTTACTAACTGGCTGATATTCATTACATGTACGGATTGGCTGACGGAAACACAACAGAAGCTAGGCGATTATATCAGGTGCGCTTTCTAAATCCAGTAACACCATCAGACAAGCGAACATTTTCAAATGTCCACAGAAGGTTGATGGAAGCTGGTTTTACTGCAAATAATAATTTTAAAGGTGCAACTTGAACTATGAGAACACCAGATATTAAGGAAGCAGTTTTGAATTGTATTGATTTGAATCCTCATGTAAGTAAACGAAAAATTGTAAATCAGTTGAATATTTCACATGTTCTTGTTTGGAGGATTCTCCACGACATTTTATTGTACCCGTATCGTATTCAACGCGCCCACATTCTACTTCCTCGAGATTTTCCTTCAAGACTGAATTTCTGCCGATGGTTCTTAGATATTATAAGACAAAATGCTTATTTTGATAGTAAAATAATTTTCACTGACAAAGCTTATATTTCGGGAACCGCTATCAGAAATTTTCACAATAATTGGAATGGACTGAGGAAAACCCCCATTTGACAGAAGAATCTCAACATCGAGAACAATTCTCATGAGGCTACGTTCAGATGATGAGCGCTCAACGCGCGTTGTTTGGGTGGGAATGATTGGAAATTATTTGATTGAACCATTTTTCTGCCTAACAGAATAAACGGTCTCGCTTACCGGCAGTTTCTTGAGGAGGATTCACCATTATTGCTAGGGGATGTGCAACTTTTGGTTAGAAATATAATGTAGATCATGCATGATGAGGAACCAGCACATTTCATCGGAGAAGCCAGGATATTCCTGAATAATGCATTCAATAATCGATGGATAGGTCCAGGTGGGCCACAACCATGGCCACCTAGGTCCCCTGGCTTAAATAGTTTGGACTTTTTCTTATGGGGTATAAGAGTTTAGTTTATACCACTCCAGTGAACACTGTAGAAGAGTTGAGAAATCGAATAAAAATCTCTTGTTAAACGATAAGCAATACCCAAGGAATATTTCAAAGAGTGCGTGATAATATGCGAAGATGGGCAGAGGCCTGTCTTCTTGAAGGTGGAAGACACTTCCAGCAATTCATTAAGTTTTCAATTATTGTTCTCTTCATTTTCAGTTTGATATTGAAAAGGCTAAAGTTGAAGCTCAGATGACGAGCTATTAGAATAAAAGCAAATTTTGGGCATATTTATCGTGTATTTCTAATATTTTTTTATTCGGCCAATAACATATAATCGATCGATAATTTTTTACTCGAAAACAGTTAGGGATGCGAAAAAATTACAACTGTCGAAGAAGTTTTTAAATTGAACGAATTGCTTTTACGATGATCAGTGGCGTACTGCAAAAAAGTGTAAGAGGGAAAAAGGAGACATGGCTCCGGAAAAAAAACACTCCGTAAAGAAGCTTTTAAGGAACCCTGTTTGTATAAACTTTTTTCTTAGAATTACATGTAGATTCACCCGCTCAAGTACTACTATGTAGCACCCTGTATTTTAGATATGTATTGTATTTCCATTGTGATTGACTTGATCAAGTTGGTTTTTCTGTATGCTGTTTCTATGTCATAAGAACCGAACTTTGTTGAATTCTGATCGATATAAAGAAAAGATTAGCATGAAGTGAGGGAATAAAAAATGAAAGCAGAGAAGAATATAATATAATGATATAATAGATTAAATTCAACCAATATTCAACTAATACTTCATAGTTAATCCCGTTAACGTCCAAAGAACAAACAATGTGGTATTAACATTCATAGAATCCATAGATAGCTATTTCGCCTTATCGGTGCTCATTAGTATAAAAAATAGGTCTGAACTATAAAGGCTTACCTTACCGTATGTTTTTTGAAAGTGTACGATACTAGCACCGAAGTATAAGTTCAACATTTGTGGGCCCTCAATTGTTCTATGAGTACCTTAAATTGATATTATACAGTTCTCCAATATACTCAACAAGACTACCATTTATTTCATGTATCAGGCGGTCCTGAAATTACAAAATTGGCTGTGGTTGAATGAAAAATGTCCTTGGAGCTGGCCGGACGGGACCTAACATTACCGAGGTCATAATTCAGTATTTGGAAATTCCACATCAACTTTCTGTATTCGTAAAGGGTGGACCAATTTCGACACTTTTGAATGGAGAGCCTCATTACAAAGATGGGCAGAATCTGATGTCGGTGTCTGAAGAATATTTTTTATGGAGAATTCAATGGTGAAAAAACCTTAATTGCTATGTCCGAACATGAATTTTTGAAGTACTGCTGAATATCTTTTTCTGTAAAAATATTATTTCGGGAAATTTTCAAGCAAAATGCAACGACCGTAATTATGTTTTCAGTAAATCAGCATTTCAACAGTTTTTCTTATGACATAATTTCGTTCGAATGGGACAGTTTTACACATATGGATATAACTTGAAGTTAAAATTCCCAATTTAAAAATTATTCGTTATTTTTTTAAAGCAATCCTCGAGTTATTTTAAAATCCTCCATTATTATAGTGTCCTATTTATTTATAATTCTAAAAGTATAGTAGTGGCCAAGTGGACTGAGGATTAATTAAATCCGACGTTTTGACTTTCATTTCTGGTCTTGCTCTAGGATAAACAGATGGATTGAAACTCCATAGTTTTTCAGAGGGAACATAAATACGATTCAATGTATCATATATGCTCGGTCAAAAGATAAAAAAAAAGAATATTGTGGTCACTCTCCAAAAAGCAGTGTGTCCCATATAAATGAAATACGAAATTTTGATGAAATGTTGATTTGCAGAAAGCACATCAACGTTTTTGGTTTCATTTTCACTTCACAGAAAAAAAATTCAATCGAAGAACAGTTAAAACTCTAATCAGATAATGCACATTTTCGAGAAACTCTCGGTAACCATAAAACGCTTTGACACCGACATCAGTTTTTGTCCATCTTTGTAAATGGTATTTTCCATTCAGAAGTGTTGAATTTGGCCCAACCTGTGCTTGGATATACATAGTTGGCTTCTTTGAATTCATTTTTTGGGATGTACCTACGCCATCTCTATATTATTATGACCAAACATTTTTCATTATTTCTGTACGGAGTTGAAATGCCTCATTACTTCTTTTTATTCCCTTGAATGTCTTGATAGACGTGTTTAGGACAGCCTACTGACAAACACAACAGTTCACTCAAACCCTGTGCATCAGTAGTGAAAGTTTCGAACATAAGGCTCATTCTATTACACAGTAGAGAGTAGGTGTGTGTTGGATCAGAATTTTTTTTGACTCATCAAAAAAAAAGTTTACCATGCACATTTTTGCTTATCTCACATAATTCAAAGAAAGGATAAAGCAGTTATTATATTTCAGATATGTATTGTACTTTCACGTGATTGACATCATCAAGTTGGTTCTTCTCTCTATGCGAGCTCCATATCTATGTCATAAAAATCAAATATTGTTGAATTCTGATGGATATAGACTGCCGATTTACATAAATAGCGTAAGTGAGAATATGCAAAATTAAAGCAGAGAATAATATCAACAGATTATACTTGATACTGCCAACCCCTGAAGACATACAACTGTAGGTATTATCATTCATATAATGCATAAGGGGTTTTCGGAAACTTATGCGATCACTAACCCGGGATGAATTTTGACAGATAAGTGGTTCATTTGCTGTCCAAGTGCAAACCGAATTAGTGATCGAGTATAGGATTTCGAAAACCCCTATAGATAGCTATTTCGCCCTTTCGGTGCCCATCAGTATGGAGATTAGCTCTGAAGGATAGAGTATTACCTAAGCGTATGTTCTTTGAAGGTTGACGAGATTAGCTTCGAAGTTTTAGTTTAATATTGGTTGATTTCAATCGATTAATATAATTCTCTGCTTTCATAGTCTCTCTTCTAACTAATGACAGAGCTGATATAATTTTTCAATCAAGATCACTCTAATCATTTCCCAATTGAAAAAGAAACAGTTATTTCAGCAAGGTCTCACTCTGAAAAAATGATCCATCACAAAAAATCTCCTGCCTGCCTTTACGTACAAGATAAATAACTGGATATTCCGAATCACCTATCTTCAGTTTTGTGTGGTACACGTTGCTTCGAATTTGTCACTTCTGTCTTGAATGAAAGGTCCTTCTAAAAAAAAAAATTGATGGCAGGGGTCTGTGGACCAATCTTATCCTTGAAATGATTTAAGACGCATACTCCATATATTTGCCATTCGGTAGAGCTCCAAATAACCATTAAAAATATAAAGCATAAATGATATTTTTTGGAGCAAGTCTCGAGTTATTTAGCTTGAATTTCCTTATTTCAACGAATGTAAGCTTTGGAGGATGGTATATTGATTGAAACAACTTTGATGACCTGGAAAAATTTCCAGTGAAACAAAAAAACCAACGTTTTTCCATTGACGTTACACTTTCGGATCAGCTGAACATTTTCAGTTTCTCATATGGAATATATGTGATATTTATGTGTAATTTTCGCACATATTAATTTTTTCTCATTATTTTCTTTATAGGGTCAACCATTTCATGAACAGACTTGATATGAGATACTGCTGAACTTTGAATCCATTCCCACTAACATTCACAAGCAAACATAAAAAGCCAAGCGAGAATCTGAACAAATGTTGGATGTAATAGTAGAAGTATTTTCACAATAATTGATAGGATTGAAATTCACCTGTTGAACAAGCTTCGGTAAATATCCACTCATACACACTAATGTTTTTCCCCTAGACAAAATGTCATCTGAATGAAATGATGGGGCATATAATTCAGCTTGAATGATGTTTTGATATGGGAATTATGACTACGAAAACCCTCTTGTCCGAACATAATTAAATTATGTTTTGACAAATGAACCTCTGACGAACGAATAAATCCTCTCGTGCTAGGCTGACAGGAAAAATGCTACGTAACAAAATATTCAAGGTTCAACGTTATCTCCATGGTTTATAATTTATAAATCCACAGGATATGCTTCACATTTCTTCTATAAAATAAGGAATATTACCGTCATTCTTTTACGCAACTTCGGTCATAGGAGACCAAACTTGTTTGCTGAACAAGTTTGTTCGACAAGAAACTTTTATTTTCTCCATTTCACCCCTCAAGACAACTGATCGACGAACTTAATTAATATTAACAGGACATTTGAACCTACTGTATCAGTAGGTTTTAAAATTACGAGTTTGAGGCTCCTTCTATTACAGAGTACAGGGTAGATGTGTATGCAGGATCAAAATTTTTTATTCAGATCTCTGACCTACCATCAAAATTTCAAGTTGTTATTTTCGGTAGTTATCTTGTTTATCCGGTCGGCCGTGGCCGAGCATACGTATTTTAACACGAACTCAACTGGGCTATTTCGACCCTTCTTCTACCATGAGAATTTGAAGTCTCTTTCCTTGCGAAAGTTATTGCGCTTAGGGCCAGTTTTTTTTCTCCGTCGGTTCCTTCATCAGTGAGTATGAAACTCACAGATATTTGGCCGAACCCTAGGACTGTCCGCCTGTGAACAAGCGTGCAAAAATGAAATTCAAAATGACCAGTAGATGCTTTGAAACCCACATTTCAGGTTAAATTAAGGTTTTCGTACCATGCCCCTGGACTGTATTCGAAAATTAATTACGTCGTTCCTTAAGTGAATTGAAAATCTACTCAACTTTTCGATTTTTGAAGACAATGGAGTAAATATTACTCGATGAGTTAAATATCGAAAACACCGCTGAAAGCTTCGTAGCTCATTCTGTTTTTACTTTATACAAAAACAATATAAAGAAACTTAAACAATCGACGAGAGATTCGAATATGACTAATCATCGGAACAGATGTGAACGATATGCGCTCGAAGATTCGAAGAATTTAGTCAGGCAGTATCGAGCGGTGATTGCGGTCAGAGTAAACGGTCGAATCAGCTTTGTTTCTCACTAGTGTTTTTGAGTGGAGTACAACGTAGGGGTAAACACCATACTATTTATCGTTTATCGAGTGTACAGTGGCGGCTAGCGAAATGTGAACGATTTTTTTCCTATTGTAAATTGGACTTCATTAACCATGTATGTATTTATATATCTATGATTATATCGCGCAGTAGTTGACACAGAGTATGACTTTTTTATGCCAAAGCCTGATTTAATCAACTAAAATAAGACTAATATGCTCAGTAGAGTCGTTCACTGTTGGCTTGCCGCCACTGTACATATGGATCGAACAGAATAATGTTTGACCAAGTGATTTCCAGCAACTGATATTCATAGTACTCTGGTTCAACTAAAGTATGACTGGGTTATTCAATTGGTTAAGTTTATTTCTTTCTATTGGAAAAAATATCGGTTATACGAAAATCATATACTAAAATAGTTTGAAATATTGGATCAGATTCAGTTTTGATACCTAATGAAAACTGGTATTATATTTCAAAACAGTTACTTTTCCTTCTTCAGATAATCAGTGATGCTCTTTAGATGTTGACGTGACATTCTTGATGATGTAATACTTTGCGGAATATTCTTTTTGGTTTTTCCATTAGTTTTGCTTTTCGTAATAAACGTTTCGACCGACAGGAAAACATTTGAATCTTTCAACTTTCAGGAAAGCAACATTCGTTACACTCTGGAAATGTTTGTTATTTTGACAGTTCTCAGAAAACAATCATCGACAAAGTTCATCTATTTTTTATTGGTTCATTGATGTTCTCAAGAAAATCATCAGTCAATCATCTGTAGATATCAAAACAATCTATGCTCCGTTTATAAAAGCCAGTTCAAAAAGATCGAGTGAGTTGTTCGACAACTGATTCAACCAAAAATATATCGAAGTAATCGATGATTATGCCAAAAATTAAGAACATCTTTAAAGAGTTACGAAAGTTGTTTTTTTGATTGTTGATGGTTTTAGTGTTTATTGACGACAGCTGGCTATTGTTGACTGAAAAGTTGAACAAGAAAAGCATGAATGCTGAAAAGTAGCATAAATAATATTCCAATTACAGTGATGTTTTCAATAATAAGAAAAAGAATAATGACATCATTCAATCAGAATGTCAATGATTATATTGAATAAGAAAATTTTTCCAGAATAAAGATTCATTGCTTCATCTTATTCTCTCGAGTGCTCCAGTTGACCATCAGCTCCCTTAATTAGAGGTTTATAGAGCTTAAACAGTTATTCAGCCAGGAATATTCAACCCAGTTCGTTTACAAGAAATTTTCTGCACCTTTTTTTGAAGAAGGACAAATAAGAGAACTGTGGATTATCGGTAAGTTTGTTATTTTTTATGAGAGTTTTTGTCTCGTGATCTGTGAATTAATCATCCACTTACGAACTATGAAGCATGAAAAGAAATTTTGAGTTTTTGTTGTTGACTATTTTGTCAAAAAGAGGAACAATTTTTCACTTCAATGAAAAATATTTGGTGCCCCTAAATATATATTTTAGTTGGTGTTTTACCATTTCGTAGTGGGTTCTTGCTTAAATGATTTACTTCTTTATTATGATTCGACTTCATAATTTCGAAAGAAACTCTTTCAGATCTAAATATCACTTCTACTACAATTCCTTTCAGTATTGGAACATGCAGAAGACCTGCAATTCATGCCCATATAATGTCGTCCGCAAAATTGAAAATTTTTTTTCCTCTTATTTTCATAATGTTGCAAGTTTTAAGTGTTTTCCTAAGGACGCCTGGGCAATGCTGACCGAAACGTTGAACGAAAAAATCGAAAATGATGGAAAATAGCCCAAAAAATATTTCAGTAAAACTGATGAATGAAAAAAAAGTTCTAAAATAAAGACATTAATTCATTACTTCATCTTATTTCCTCGTGTGTTTCAGTTGAACATCAGCCCCTCTGATAAGAGTTATATCTCAACTCAGTACGTTGACAACAAAATGTTTGCACTCGGAGTTGAAGAAGAAAATATTATAATACTAGGGATTATTGGTAAGGTTATAACTTTTTATGAACTTTTTTGTCTAGCAATCAGTATATTCCAACTCTATAATTATCGATCGAACAAGGCTTCAAACTTTGTAACCTCAAAAACTCCCTTGAGTCATTTTCACGACGAAATCATTCAAATAGTTGCTAAATATTGATTTTTTCGTATATTTCTGAGTCTTGTGGAATGGTATCGTGTTCAAATTCAATATTAAGTCACATTTTTGGAGATTGAAAATAATCAACTAATTTCGACTTCATTATTTCGTCATTTTTTAGAAAAATCTCAGAGGAATGCATTTAATATCCCTATAAAATAATACCATATAAGGAGAAAATAGTCCTGGTGAATACATAAAATAAAGTCGGAACTAGTTGTTATTTTTTCGAGAATGCTGGCTTTCATTACATTGGCGTTTGTATGTTTGTGTTCTCTGTTTGTCTGTTCTATGTCATGATGAAAAAACAGTAAAATCATAATATTATTTCGCAAGCGTCATTATTTTTTATCGATGGACCATGAGCTCATCTGGTTATATTGACAATGCGAAACAAGCATTCGAGGCTGAAATAGTGAACAGAAATTATCTCTAGTAGAATGCAATGATTGTAATTTTCACGGTAAAATCAAATTGGACAAATGTTGCGGTGTTATTAATCGAGTCAGTTTTGATCAGACTAAATAGCTACTTAAGCCATTGATCTAGATGATTGCACTACCACTAAGAATAGAGATCGTTAATTGAGACACTTGAGGTTTGGTTATCAAAACATAGAAATAGCGTACATAACGAAAAAAACTAACTAATTAAATTCATTCAAAATATCAGAATTATATTCGTCATATGTAAACCAATCGATAGAGTTGGAAGAATTATCTGATGCCCTTAAAATGATTGCTGGCTTCCAATTACACTCATGCCAGAGAAAACATACAGTTAACAGCATACGATCAGCTGTTGAGATAATGAACTCATTGATTGAAGGTGTTGCGCTGATCAAAGATGTAGTTATCCAGTGGTTGACTTGGTGCTGTCTATTGTATGCAATCTCTGGGGTGCGTGTATGTAGAAATCAACAATCATTTTTCTGGGGGCATCACATATACTTTTCAGCTCTATCGATTGGTTTCCGTAATTCACCTTGGTAATATTGGCTTCCCGCTGACCAGCTATAAGGGCACTTTTCATTTCACCACTGAAAAACTAAATTTCAAAATTTTCGTAATTTCAGTATCACCTGATAGATGGAATAAATGGAAGGCTTGTTGAGGATATTGATGAACTATACAGTGTGTTTGGTCATGACGTAGCTATAATTTAAGGGCGTCAAATATACCTAATTTTATCGACAGTTTTGGAGAAGCTTTATTTTTAAATTTACTTTTTTATTTTAGTTGACCCTTCCTGATAATATCGATATCTTTGGACATAAAGGTCCTACAGAAGTGAAAAATGTTTTTTGAAAGAGGATACTACCGCCTTTAATTATCGTGGAACAATATGAAAATATTCAACTCAAAAATGTTATAAAAAAATTCTTTAAATAAATTATAGTAAAAAAATGTACTGATTTTCTTATTGAATAGTACAAGAACTAGCACATTGAAGTATAATTTTTCCTCAATGAGCTAACACGCAAGGATATTAGCTACAAAACGATACCAACATAATTTCTGTAAGTTACATATATAGAAAATAATTGCTGTTCGAATATGACCCTTATGAAAATTGATAAAATGAAATAAATCCCAGTACTGTACTTTCGATAATTTTTAATGATCAAACAAACAAATTAATAAAAAATTGCTCAAAATGGCCGCCTCTGCACTGTAGACAGGCAGTGGCCTTCATGAAGACCTGTCTCGTGTCTTTTGCTCGCGTAGTGATCATGTTCGAACAGCAATAACTCTCAAATTATGTAACTTACAGAAATTATGTGAGTGTTGTTTTGTTGATAATATCCTCGCGTGTTAAATCAAAGAAAAAAAATTATACTTCAACGTGCTAGTTCTTGTACTATTGCGGATTTACTAAGAAAATCAGTAAATATTTTTACTAAAACTTTTTTAAAGAATTTTTTATGGCGTTTTCAAGTTGAATGTTTTTATATTGTTATACTCCAATGAAAGATGGTAGTATCATCTTTCAAAAAACATTTTTTTCACATCTGTAGGACCTTCATGACCAATGAAATCGATATTATTTGGAAGGGTCAACGAAAATAAAAAAGTAAGTTCGAAATGGCAGCTTCTCCAAAACTAAGAGGGTAAACTTCCAAATTTGGGTATTTTTGTCTATAAAATTAGGTATATTTGATGCCCTTAAATTATCGCTAAGTCATGACCAAACACACTGTATAATATCAATTTGAGTTACTCATAGAATAAAAAGTCCATTCAAAAGTTTTGACACGTCGAATCTAATGCCGACCTATCTTACTTTGGTGAATTGTGCAATTTCAGAATGACGGATCAAGTAAAAAACTTATTGTTGATTATAAAGGTAGGCGTTCGCAATTATTTCACAATTTTTTGACAGAAAATATTCACTCTTAAGGCCCAGCTTCAAGAACTGAACTGTAGGATCTCAAGCGCACCGAACACATTTTCGTAATTTTTGCTAACTCAAAATGACCGGCCAATATTATTTCACAATTTTTCCACAAAAATACTCTAAAGGTCCATCTTCCAGAACTGAACTGTAGGATCTCAAGCGGACCGAACATATTTTCGTGATTTTTGCTAACTCGGAATGACAGGCCAATATAATTTCACAATTTTTCGACAAAAAATATTCACTTTTGAAGCCCAGCTCCAAGAACTCTGTAGGATCTCAAGCGGATCTTTTATATTTTCGTGACATATTTTCGAATATTTTCTTGGCCGGTCATTCTGAATTTGCAAAAGTTACGAAAATATGTTCGGTAAGCTTCAGATCCTACATTTCAGTTCGTGGAGCTTGGCCTTGAGAATCAATGAAGGCCTGCCTTCATAATGAACATTGAAATTCTTTCTCGGCTGATCATTCTGTATTTGAAAAAATCACGAAAAAATGTTTCGTGTACGTGATTTCATACATTTCAGTTCTTGGAGCTGGCCTTAGGAGTGAATATTTTCTGTCGAATAATTGTGAAATAAAAATTAACGCTTGTGTTTATAATAAACAATGAAATTTTTTCTTGCCCAGTCATTCTGAATTTGCAAAAATCACGAAAATATGTTCCTTGTACGTGAGTTCCTTCATTTCAATTCTTGGAGCTGGGCCTTAAAAGTGAAAATTTTTTGTTCGAAAATTGTGAAATGAAAGCTATCGCCTCATTTTATAATAAAAAAAAATTTTTTTCTTGGCCAGTCATTCTGAATTAGCAAAAATCACGATAATATGAACAGACGGCATTAGATTCGCCTCAATCGTTCTATGAGTATCTTGAATTGATTTTATATAGTTGTTCAATATCCTGAACAAGCCAACCATTTACTTCCATGTATCAGGCCATATGAAATAACGAAATTTAGTTTGACCGCGCTGGAATGAAAAATGCCTGTGAAGCTGGCCGGCCAGGAGCTAACATTACCGAGTTCATAATTCAGTATTTGGAAATTCCAAATAAATTTCTTGTATTCGTAAAGGGTAGACCATTTTCGACATTTTTGAATGGAAAGTCTCATTTAAAAGATGAGCAGAATCTGATGGCGGTGTCTGAAGGATATTTCTTATGGAAAACTCAATTGTGAAAACTACACCTGTATTTCTATGACCGCTTCATAATTACCGGGTATTTCACGAACATGGATCTTTGAAATACTGCTGTCACTTTTTTTTCTGGAAAAAAATTTATGTTTCTGTAAAAACATTATTTGGGGAAATTTTCAAGCATAATTCAATGACCCTAATTATAGGTTTTCAGCAGATCAGCATCTCGGCAGTTTTTCGTATGACATATTTTCGTTCGAATGGGACAGTTTTTCACATCTATATGACTTGAAATTAGAATTCCCAATATATTTATAAATTCCTTGTTATTTCGCTGAAGCAATAATCCTCGAGTTATTTTAAAATCCTTTATTCTTGTAATCTATTTATTTATAATTCTTACAGTAAATTAGTGTCCAAGAGGACTGGGGATGAAATAAATCCTTTTTGTTATGCCGACGTTTTGGCTTATACTTCTGGCCTTTTTCGAGGCTCTCAGAGGAAACATAAATACGATTCAATGCATCAAATATGCTCGGTCAGAAAATTGGAATAATGAATATTGTGGTCACTCTCAAAAACGCAGTGTATTTTTAAGATTGTTCAAGTTTTTTCTACAGTCATTTTGGTCACTTATTTACTTTTCGAATATTTTAAAATCTTCACAACCTAAGCCTCCCTATCGAAGGAGAACAATTCGAAAGCTAAATATTCCAGACATTGCTCCAAAAAATATTGAGATTTTATGTGAAATGGAATATTCTTCGAATAGACACCATTATTTATATTTTGTAACTTCCGATAGAGCTTGAAGGAAAAATTCGAATATTATGAAAAACTTGATATTTTTGCAACGCGAAAATATTGAGCTCTCGAAAATTTTATTCCTTCGATATGTAAGCTTGAGCTGTAAGTTTGAAAAATCCCGAGAATTGCTCCAGAAAAATATTCTTCCTAATATTCAGTTATTTATCTATAATTGTTATTTCAAACTGAATCGGAAATGGCAAAATTATTCATGGTGTTCCATATGAATTAAAAAAATTCATACGAAAAGCTGATGAAATATTTGCCGAAAACGTGATCAAAGTTATTCGATTCAATTTACAGAAATAATTTCTCCACCGGAAAAAATTTCATTAGAAGAAAAGTCTAAACAGTAATTAAAAAATGCACAAATGCATTTTCGAGAAACTCTCAGTAACTATGAAACGCTCATAGTCATTCTCATGCGATATTCAAAATTGAAATTTTATTGAGAATTGGTCCTCTGACACAGTTTTTGTCTACCTTTGTTGAAAATGGTACTTTCCATTCAATAGTGTTGAGATTCGCTCACCCTGTACTTGAACATGGTTGTTTTCTTTGAATTTGTTTTCTTCTGTATTTACCTACGCCATCTCTATGTTATTATGACCAAATGTTTTTCATTATTTCCATACGAAGTTATAATGCTTCATTACTTCATTTCATTTACTCGGGAGTCTTGATAGACAACCCCTCTACGATCTGTAGCAATGCGATCAACTAGTGTTCAAGACAGAAGTAGTTATTCAGTCGGATCATCATCAATTCAGATATGAACAACACCGTAATATTTGCAAGAATACAACAGCCCATCGACCAACTTATCAGTACACTGAAACCTGCATCAGTACTGAAAATTTTGAATATAAGCATATTCTATTACAGAGTACAAAGTAGGATCAGAATGTCATTTGAACTTGAGATATTTATCATCAAAAACTTCACCATGTTATGTTTTCTTTCATTTCACATCATTCTGAATGAGGATATAATAAGTATTAAACAGGGTGTTACATAATAGTATATCACAACTTGAGGGGATGAATCTAAGTATAATTCAAAGAATAAAGTCCACATAAACATGGGTCCGCAAAAGCCTCGTTACAGAGCTACAGGGTGTTGAAATTTCCAAAAAAAAATGGTTTTTTCTTCATAACTTCTGCAGTTTTGAGTTATTCAGTCCAAATTTGGAATGCGAGCTATTTTCAACAGTCTCAATCATTGCACGTATTAAATCTTAACTAGAATCTTTTCCGGAGCCATGTTTCATTTTCCCTCTCAAACTTTTTTGTGGTACGCCACTGGTCAGCGTAAGATCAATTTTTGATATCATAGTTCAATCTAGAAACTTTTAAGGCTTCTGTGATTTTTTCGTATGCATCAGCTGATTTGGAAGCACTTCTAATTAAAAAAAAATGTATAAAGTAGGCTTTGATTTTTTCATTTATTTATTCTCTTTGACAATTTCTACAATTGAACCAATGTCTGCTCGAATTGTTCATTAAATTAACGTTTAGTTTTAAACTTATGAAGTTATTGCCGTAAAAAAATTTGTTGATTTTACTAACTGGCTGATATTCATTACATGTACGGATTGGCTGATGGAAACACAACAGAAGCTAGGCGATTATATCAGGTGCGCTCTCTAAATCGAGTAACACCAGACAGGCGAACATTTTCAAATGTCCACAGAAGTTTGATGGAAGCTGGTTTTCCTGCAAATAATAATTATAAAGGTGCAACTTGAACTAGGAGAACACCAGATATTAAGGAAGCAGTTTTGAATTGTATTGATTTGAATCCTCATGTAAGTAAACGAAAAATTGTAAATCAGTTGAATATTTCACATGTTCTTGTTTGGAGGATTCTCCACGACATTTTATTGTACCCGTATCGTATTCAACGCGCCCACATTCTACTTCCTCGAGATTTTCCTTCAAGACTGAATTTCTGCCGATGGTTCTTAGATATTATAAGACAAAATGCTTATTTTGATAGTAAAATAATTTTCACTGACAAAGCTTATATTTCGAGAACCGCTATCAGAAATTTTCACAATAAGTGGAATGGACTGAGGAAAACCCCCATTTGATAGAAGAATCTCAACATATAGAACAATTCTCTCTAAATGTTTGGGTGGGAATGATTGGAAATTATTTGATTGAACCATTTTTTCTGCCTAACAGAATAAACGGTCTCGCTTACCGGCAATTTCTTGAGGAGGATTCACCATTATTGCTAGGGGATGTGCAACTTTTGGTTAGAAATATAATGTAGATCATGCATGATGAGGCACCAGCACATTTCATTGGAGAAGCCAGGAAATTCCTGAATAATACATTCAATAATCGATGGATAGGTCCAGGTGGGCCACAACCATGGCCACCTAGGTCCCCTGGCTTAAATAGTTTAGACTTTTTCTTATGGGGTATAAGAGTTTAGTTTATACCACTCCAGTGAACACTGTAGAAGAGTTGAGAAATCGAATAAAAATCTCTTGTTAAACGATAAGCAATACCCAAGGAATATTTCAAAGAGTGCGTGATAATATGCGAAGATGGGCAGAGGCCTGTCTTCTTGAAGGTGGAAGACACTTCCAGCAATTCATTAAGTTTTCAATTATTGTTCTCTTCATTTTCAGTTTGATATTGAAAAGGCTAAAGTTGAAGCTCAGATGACGAGCTATTAGAATAAAAGCAAATTTTGGGCATATTTATCGTGTATTTCTAATATTTTTTTATTCGGCCAATAACATATAATCGATCGATAATTTTTTACTCGAAAACAGTTAGGGATGCGAAAAAATTACAACTGTCGAAGAAGTTTTTAAATTGAACGAATTGCTTTTACGATGATCAGTGGCGTACTGCAAAAAAGTTTAAGAGGGAAAAAGGAGACATGGCTCCAAAAAAAAAACACTCCGTAAAGAAGCTTTTAAGGAACGCTGTTTGTATAAATTTTTTTTTTTTAGAATTACATGTAGATTCACCCGCTCAAGTACTATTTTGTAGCACCCTGTATTTTAGATATGTATTGTATTTCCATGTGATTGACTTGATCAAGTTGGTTTTTCTGTATGCTCTTTCTATGTCATAAGTTCCGAACTTCGTTGAATTCTGATCGATATAAAGAAAAGATTAACATGAATAGTTCAAGTGAGGGAATGAGAAATTAAAGCAGAGAAGAATATAATATAATAGATTAAATTCAACCAATATTCAACTAATACTTCATAGTTAATCCCGTTAACGTCCAAAGAACAAACAATGTGGTATTAACATTCATAGAATCCATAGATAGCTATTTCGCCTTATCGGTGCTCATTAGTATAAAAAATAGGTCTGAACTATAAAGGCTTACCTTACCGTATGTTTTTTGAAAGTGTACGATACTAGCACCGAAGTATAAGTTCAACATTTGTGGGCCCTCAATTGTTCTATGAGTACCTTAAATTGATATTATACAGTTCTCCAATATACTCAACAAGACTACCATTTATTTCATGTATCAGGCGGTCCTGAAATTACAAAATTGGCTGTGGTTGAATGAAAAATGTCCTTGGAGCTGGCCGGACGGGACCTAACATTACCGAGGTCATAATTCAGTATTTGGAAATTCCACATCAACTTTCTGTATTCGTAAAGGGTGGACCAATTTCGACACTTTTGAATGGAGAGCCTCATTACAAAGATGGGCAGAATCTGATGTCGGTGTCTGAAGAATATTTTTATGGAGAATTCAATGGTGAAAAAACCTTAATTGCTATGTCCGAACATGAATTTTTGAAGTACTGCTGAATATCTTTTTCTGTAAAAATATTATTTCGGGAAATTTTCAAGCAAAATGCAACGACCGTAATTATGTTTTCAGTAAATCAGCATTTCAACAGTTTTTCTTATGACATAATTTCGTTCGAATGGGACAGTTTTACACATATCGATATAACTTGAAGTTAAAATTCCCAATTTAAAAATTATTCGTTATTTTTTTAAAGCAATCCTCGAGTTATTTTAAAATCCTCCATTATTATAGTGTCCTATTTATTTATAATTCTAAAAGTATAGTAGTGGCCAAGTGGACTGAGGATTAATTAAATCCGACGTTTTGACTTTCATTTCTGGTCTTGCTCTAGGATAAACAGATGGATTGAAACCCCATAGTTTTTCAGAGGGAACATAAATACGATTCAATGTATCAAATATGCTCGGTCAAAAGATAAAAAAAAAGAATATTGTGGTCACTCTCCAAAAAGCAGTGTGTCCCATATAAATGAAATACGAAATTTTGATGAAATGTTGATTTGCAGAAAGCACATCAACGTCTTTGGTTTCATTTTCAGAAATAATTTCTTCACAGAAAAAAAATTCAATCGAAGAACAGTTTAAAACACTAATCAGATAATCCACATTTTCGAGAAACTCTCGGTAACTATAAAACGCTTTGACACCGACATCAGTTTTTGTCCATCTTTGTTAAAAATGGTATTTTCCATTCAGAAGTGTTGAATTTGGTCCAACCGGTGCTTGGATATAGTTGGCTTCTTTGAATTCATTTTTTTGGATGTACCTACGCCATCTCTATATTATTATGACCAAACATTTTTCATTATTTCTGTACGGAGTTGAAATGCCTCATTACTTCTTTTTATTCCCTTGAATGTCTTGATAGACGTGTTTAGGACAGCCTACTGACAAACACAACAGTTCACTCAAACCCTGTGCATCAGTAGAGAAAATTTCGAACATAAGGCTCATTCTATTACACAGTAGAGAGTAGGTGTGTGTTGGATCAGAATTTTTTTTGACTCATCAAAAAAAAAGTTCACCATGCACATTTTTTACTTATCTCACATAATTCAAAGAAAGGATAAAGCAGTTATTATATTTCAGATATGTATTGTACTTTCACGTGATTGACATCATCAAGTTGGTTCTTCTCTCTATGCGAGCTCCATATCTATGTCATAAAAATCAAATATTGTTGAATTCTGATGGATATAGACTGCCGATTTACATAAATAGCGTAAGTGAGAATATGCAAAATTAAAGCAGAGAATAATATCAACAGATTATACTTGATACTGCCAACCCCTGAAGACATACAACTGTAGGTATTATCATTCATATAATGCATAAGGGGTTTTCGGAAACTTATGCGATCACTAACCCGGGATGAATTTTGACAGATAAGTGGTTCATTTGCTGTCCAAGTGCAAACCGAATTAGTGATCGAGTATAGGATTTCGAAAACCCCTATAGATAGCTATTTCGCCCTTTCGGTGCCCATCAGTATGGAGATTAGCTCTGAAGGATAGAGTATTACCTAAGCGTATGTTCTTTGAAGGTTGACGAGATTAGCTTCGAAGTTTTAGTTTAATATTGGTTGATTTCAATCGATTAATATAATTCTCTGCTTTCATAGTCTCTCTTCTAACTAATGACAGAGCTGATATAATTTTTCAATCAAGATCACTCTAATCATTTCCCAATTGAAAAAGAAACAGTTATTTCAGCAAGGTCTCACTCTGAAAAAATGATCCATCACAAAAAATCTCCTGCCTGCCTTTACGTACAAGATAAATAACTGGATATTCCGAATCACCTATCTTCAGTTTTGTGTGGTACACGTTGCTTCGAATTTGTCACTTCTGTCTTGAATGAAAGGTCCTTCTAAAAAAAAAATTGATGGCAGGGGTCTGTGGACCAATCTTATCCTTGAAATGATTTAAGAGGCATACTCCATATATTTGCCATTCGGTAGAGCTCCAAATAACCATTAAAAATATAAAGCATAAATGATATTTTTTGGAGCAAGTCTCGAGTTATTTAGCTTGAATTTCCTTATTTCAACGAATGTAAGCTTTGGAGGATGGTATATTGATTGAAACAACTTTGATGACCTGGAAAAATTTCCAGTGAAACAAAAAACCAACGTTTTTCCATTGACGTTACACTTTCGGATCAGCTGAACATTTTCAGTTTCTCATATGGAATATATGTGATATTTATGTGTAATTTTCGCACATATTAATTTTTTCTCATTATTTTCTTTATAGGGTCAACCATCTCATGAACAGACTTGATATGAGATACTGCTGAACTTTGAATCCATTCCCACTAACATTCACAAGCAAAAATAAAAAGCCAAGCGAAAATCTGAACAAATGTTGGATGTAATAGTAGAAGTATTTTCACAATAACTGATAGGATTGAAATTCACCTGTTGAACAAGCTTCGGTAAATATCCACTCATACACACTAATGTTTTTCCCCTAGACAAAATGTCATCTGAATGAAATGATGGGGCATATAATTCAGCTTGAATGATGTTTTGATATGGGAATTATGACTACGAAAACCCTCTTGTCCGAACATAATTAAATTATGTTTTGACAAATGAACCTCTGACGAACGAATAAATCCTCTCGTGCTAGGCTGACAGGAAAAATGCTACGTAACAAAATATTCAAGGTTCAACGTTATCTCCATGGTTTATAATTTATAAATCCACAGGATATGCTTCACATTTCTTCTATAAAATAAGGAATATTACCGTCATTCTTTTACGCAACTTCGGTCATAGGAGACCAAACTTGTTTGCTGAACAAGTTTGTTCGACAAGAAACTTTTATTTTCTCCATTTCACCCCTCAAGACAGCGGATCGACGAACTTAATTAATATTAACAGGACATTTGAACCTACTGTATCAGTAGGTTTTAAAATTACGAGTTTGAGGCTCCTTCTATTACAGAGTACAGGGTAGATGTGTATGCTGGATCAAAATTTTTTATTCAGATCTCTGACCTACCATCAAAATTTCAAGTTGTTATTTTCGGTAGTTATCTTGTTTATCCGGTCGGCCGTGGCCGAGCATACGTATTTTAACACGAACTCAACTGGGCTATTTCGACCCTTCTTCTACCATGAGAATTTGAAGTCTCTTTCCTTGCGAAAGTTATTGCGCTTAGGGCCAGTTTTTTTTCTCCCTGGGTTCCTTCATCAGTGAGTATGAAACTCACAGAT
The DNA here is from genome assembly GCA_013421045.1 of Propylea japonica. Lineage (NCBI taxonomy): Eukaryota > Metazoa > Arthropoda > Insecta > Coleoptera > Coccinellidae > Propylea > Propylea japonica. The sequence continues at coordinate 22,247,440 of CM024247.1, read as the reverse complement.
ATTTGGCCGAACCCTAGGACTGTCCGCCTGTGAACAAGCGTGCAAAAATGAAATTCAAAATGACCAGTAGATGCTTTGAAACCCACATTTCAGGTTAAATTAAGGTTTTCGTACCATGCCCCTGGACTGTATTCGAAAATTAATTACGTCGTTCCTTAAGTGAATTGAAAATCTACTCAACTTTTCGATTTTTGAAGACAATGGAGTAAATATTACTCGACGAGTTTAATATCGAACACCGCTGAAAGTTCGTAGCTCATTCTGTTTTTACTTTATACAAAAACAATATAAATAAACTTAAACAATCGACGAGAGATTCGAATATGACTAATCATCGGAACAGATGTGAACGATATGCGCTCGAAGATTCGAAGAATTTAGTCAGGCAGTATCGAGCGGTGATTGCGGTCAGAGTAAACGGTCGAATCAGCTTTGTTTCTCACTAGTGTTTTTGAGTGGAGTACAACGTAGGGGTAAACACCATACTATTTATCGTTTATCGAGTGTACAGTGGCGGCTAGCGAAATGTGAACGATTTTTTTCCTATTGTAAATTGGACTTCATTACCATGTATGTATTTATATATCTATGATTATATCGCGCAGTAGTTGACACAGAGTATGACTTTTTTATGCCAAAGCCTGATTTAATCAACTAAAATAAGACTAATATGCTCAGTAGAGTCGTTCACTCTTCGCTTGCCGCCACTGTACATATGGATCGAACAGAATAATGTTTGACCAAGTGATTTCCAGCAACTGATATTCATAGTACTCTGGTTCAACTAAAGTATGACTGGGTTATTCAATTGGTTAAGTTTATTTCTTTCTATTGGAAAAAATATCGGTTATACGAAAATCATATACTAAAATAGTTTGAAATATTGGATCAGATTCAGTTTTGATACCTAATGAAAACTGGTATTATATTTCAAAACAGTTACTTTTCCTTCTTCAGATAATCAGTGATGCTCTTTAGATGTTGACGTGACATTCTTGATGATGTAATACTTTGCGGAATATTCTTTTTGGTTTTCCATTAGTTTTGCTTTTCGTAATAAACGTTTCGACCGACAGGAAAACATTTGAATCTTTCAACTTTCAGGAAAGCAACATTCGTTACACTCTGGAAATGTTTGTTATTTTGACAGTTCTCAGAAAACAATCATCGACAAAGTTCATCTATTTTTTATTGGTTCATTGATGTTCTCAAGAAAATCATCAGTCAATCATCTGTAGATATCAAACAATCTATGCTCCGTTTATAAAAGCCAGTTCAAAAAAGATCGAGTGAGTTGTTCGACAACTGATTCAACCAAAAATATATCGAAGTAATCGATGATTATGCCAAAAATTAAGAACATCTTTAAAGAGTTACGAAAGTTGTTTTTTTGATTGTTGATGGTTTTAGTGTTTATTGACGACAGCTGGCTATTGTTGACTGAAAAGTTGAACAAGAAAAGCATGAATGCTGAAAAGTAGCATAAATAATATTTCAATTACAGTGATGTTTTCAATAATAAGGAAAAGGATAATGATATCATTCAATCAGAATGTCAATGATTATATTGAATAAGAAATTTTTCCAGAATAAAGATTCGTTGCTTCATCTTATTCTCTCGAGTGCTCCAGTTGACCATCAGCCCCTTAATTAGAGGTTTATAGAGCTTAAACAGTTATTCAGCCAGGAATATTCAACCCAGTTCGTTTACAAGAAATTTTCTGCACCTTTTTTTGAAGAAGGACAAATAAGAGAACTGTGGATTATCGGTAAGTTTGTTATTTTTCATGAGAGTTTTTGTCTCGTGATCTGTGAATTAATCATCCACTTACGAACTATGGAGCATGAAAAGAAATTCTGAGTTTTTGTTGTGATTATGTTGTCAAAAAAAGGAACATTTTTTCACTTCAATGAAAAATACTTGGTGCCCCCTAAATATATATTTTAGTTGGTGTTTTACCATTTCGTAGTGGGTTCTTGCTTAATGATTTACTTCTTTTTATGATTCGACTTCATAATTTCGAAAGAAACTCTTTCAGATCTAAATATCACTTCTACTACAATTCCTTTCAGTATTGGAACATGCAGAAGACCTGCAATTCATGCCCATATAATGTCGTCCGCAAAATTGAAAATTTTTTTTCCTCTTATTTTCATAATGTTGCAAGTTTTAAGTGTTTTCCTAAGGACGCCTGGGCAATGCTGACCGAAACGTTGAACGAAAAAATCGAAAATGATGGAAATAGCCCAAAAATATTTCAGTAAAACTGATGAATGAAAAAAAAGTTCTAAAATAAAGACATAATTCATTACTTCATCTTATTTCCTCGTGTGTTTCAGTTGAACATCAGCCCCTCTGATAAGAGTTATATCTCAACTCAGTACGTTGACAACAAAATGTTTGCACTCGGAGTTGAAGAAGAAAATATTATAATACTAGGGATTATTGGTAAGGTTATAACTTTTTATGAACTTTTTGTCTAGCAATCAGTATATTCCAACTCTATAATTATCGATCGAACAAGGCTTCAAACTTTGTAACCTCAAAAACTCCCTTGAGTCATTTTCACGACGAAATCATTCAAATAGTTGCTAAATATTGATTTTTTCGTATATTTCTGAGTCTTGTGGAATGGTATCGTGTTCAAATTCAATATTAAGTCACATTTTTGGAGATTGAAAATAATCAACTAATTTCGACTTCATTATTTCGTCATTTTTTAGAAAAATCTCAGAGGAATGCATTTAATATCCCTATAAAATAATACCATATAAGAGGAAAATAGTCCTGGTGAATAATAAAATAAAGTCGGAACTAGTTGTTATTTTTTCGAGAATGCTGGCTTTCATTACATTGGCGTTTGTATGTTTGTGTTCTCTGTTTGTCTGTTCTATGTCATGATGAAAAAACAGTAAAATCATAATATTATTTCGCAAGCGTCATTATTTTTTATCGATGGACCATGAGCTCATCTGGTTATATTGACAATGCGAAACAAGCATTCGAGGCTGAAATAGTGAACAGAAATTATCTCTAGTAGAATGCAATGATTGTAATTTTCACGGTAAAATCAAATTGGACAAATGTTGCGGTGTTATTAATCGAGTCAGTTTTGATCAGACTAAATAGCTACTTAAGCCATTGATCTAGATGATTGCACTACCACTAAGAATAGAGATCGTTAATTGAGACACTTGAGGTTTGGTTATCAAAACATAGAAATAGCGTACATAACGAAAAAAACTAACTAATTAAATTCATTCAAAATATCAGAATTATATTCGTCATATGTAAACCAATCGATAGAGTTGGAAGAATTATCTGATGCCCTTAAAATGATTGCTGGCTTCCAATTACACTCATGCCAGAGAAAACATACAGTTAACAGCATACGATCAGCTGTTGAGATAATGAACTCATTGATTGAAGGTGTTGCGCTGATCAAAGATGTAGTTATCCAGTGGTTGACTTGGTGCTGTCTATTGTATGCAATCTCTGGGGTGCGTGTATGTAGAAATCAACAATCATTTTGTTGGAGGCATCACATATACTTTTCAGCTCTATCGATTGGTTTCCATAATTCACCCTGGTAATATTGGCTCTCCCGCTGACCAGCTATAAGGGCACTTTTCATTTCACCACTGTGAAACTAAATTTCAAATTTTCGTAATTTCAGTATCACCTGATAGATGGAATAAATGGAAGGCTTGTTCAGGATATTGATAAACTATACAGTGTGTTTGGTCATGACATAGCGATAATTTAAGGGCATCAAAATATACCTAATTTTATCGACAGTTTTGGAGGAGCTCTCTTTTTAAATTTACTATTTTATTTTAGTTGACCCTTCCTGATAATATCGATATCTTTGGACATAAAGGTCCTACAGAAGTGAAAAAAATGTTTTTTGAAAGAGGATACTACGCCTTTAATTATCGTGGAACAATATGAAAATATTCAACTCAAAAATGTTATAAAAAATTCTTTAAATAAATTATAGTAAAAAAATGTACTGATTTTCTTATTGAATAGTACAAGAACTAGCACATTGAAGTATAATTTTTCCTCAATGAGCTAACACGCAAGGATATTAGCTACAAAACGATACCAACATAATTTCTGTAAGTTACATATATAGAAAATAATTGCTGTTCGAATATGACCCTTATGAAAATTGATAAAATGAAATAAATCCCAGTACTGTACTTTCGATAATTTTAATGATCAAACAAACAAATTAATAAAAAATTGCTCAAAATGGCCGCCTCTGCACTGTAGACAGGCAGTGGCCTTCATGAAGACCTGTCTCGTGTCTTTTGCTCGCGTAGTGATCATGTTCGAACAGCAATAACTCTCAAATTATGTAACTTACAGAAATGATGTGAGTGATGTTTGTTGATAATATCCTTGCGTGTTGAATCAAAGAAAAAATTATACTTCAACGTGCTAGTTCTTGTACTATTGCGGATTTACTAAGAAAATCAGTACATATTTTACTACTAAACTTTTTTAAAGAATTTGTTATGGCGTTTTCAAGTTGAATGTTTTTATATTGTTATACTCCAATGAAAGATGGTAGTATCATCTTTCAAAAAACATTTTTTTCACATCTGTAGGACCTTCATGACCAATGAAATCGATATTTTGGAAGGGTCAACGAAAATAAAAAAGTAAGTTCGAAATGGCAGCTTCTCCAAACTAAGAGGGTAAACTTCCAAATTTGGGTATTTTTGTCTATAAAATTAGGTATATTTGATGCCCTTAAATTATCGCTAAGTCATGACCAAACACACTGTATAATATCAATTTGAGTTACTCATAGAATAAAAGTCCATTCAAAAGTTTTGACACGTCGAATCTAATGCCGACCTATATTACTTTGGTGAATTGTGCAATTCAGAATGACGGATCAGGTAAAAAACTTATTGTTGATTATAAAGGTAGGCGTTCGCTATTATTTCACAATTTTTTGACAAAATATTCACTCTTAAGGCCCAGCTTCAAGAACTGAACTGTAGGATCTCAAGCGCACCGAACACATTTCGTAATTTTTGCTAACTCAAAATGACCGGCCAATATTATTTCACAATTTTTCCACAAAAAATACTCTAAAGATCCATCTTCCAGAACTGAACTGTAGGATCTCAAGCGGACCGAACATATTTTCGTGATTTTTGCTAACTCGGAATGACAGGCCAATATAATTTCACAATTTTTCGACAAAAAATATTCACTTTTGAAGCCCAGCTCCAAGAACTCTGTAGGATCTCAAGCGGATCTTTTATATTTTCGTGACATATTTTCGAATATTTTCTTGGCCGGTCATTCTGAATTTGCAAAAGTTACGAAAATATGTTCAGTAAGCTTCAGATCCTACATTTCAGTTCGTGGAGCTTGGCCTTGAGAATCAATGAAGGCCTGCCTTCATAATGAACATTGAAATTCTTTCTCGGCTGATCATTCTGTATTTGAAAAAATCACGAAAAAATGTTTCGTGTACGTGATTTCATACATTTCAGTTCTTGGAGCTGGCCTTAGGAGTGAATATTTTCTGTCGAATATTGTGAAATAAAAATTAACGCTTGTGTTTATAATAAACAATGAAATTTTTTCTTGCCCAGTCATTCTGAATTTGCAAAAATCACGAAATATGTTCCTTGTATGTGAGTTCCTTCATTTCAATTCTTGGAGCTGGGCCTTAAAAGTGAAAATTTTTTGTTCGAAAATTGTGAAATGAAAGCTATCGCCTCATTTTATAATAAAAAAATTTTTCTCTGGCCAGTCATTCTGAATTAGCAAAAATCACGATAATATGAAGACGGCATTAGATTCGCCTCAATCGTTTCTATGAGTATCTTGAATTGATTTATCCTGAACAAGCCAACCATTTAACTTCCATGTATCAGGCCATATGAATAACGAAATTTAGTTTGACCGCGCTGGAATGAAAAATGCCTGTGAAGCTGGCCGGCCAG
>CM024247.1:21891519-22241364 GCA_013421045.1 Propylea japonica | reverse complement strand
AAATTGTTTTCTCGTGAATGATTGAGTTTTCGAAAAGAATTGTAGAAATAAAAGAGTAAGTAAATGAATTGGGGCTTTCAGCCATGTTTTTTTAAAGTAAAATTCTCATTAAAAAAGTTGTGAAAAAAAATTGTTTCCGTTAATCTTTGGAAGGGTGAAACCTTTCATTTTCACCATAGCATCAAACTCTCAAATTTTCTCGGTGTTACCCTGTATTCATTAAACTTTCAATTATTTTCTATTTCTCAGAAAAAAACTGAACGCAATATAAAAGTACATTTTTAGTTTGAAAAAAACTTGTTCATAATTTTCTGCAAAACTTTGATATCTTTTGTTCTCTGTTGTGATTGTTTTTAAAGTTGTACTTAATTGCGAAAAAAAATCACTTATTTTGATTTGTGTTGGTTCCAGAGGCTGTTTATAATCTGTTTCGAGAGTGAAATCCTGGCAGATCTCAACGACACGACCCTAGTAAGGCAATTCAAGACTGGTTACGCCTTGCAAACCAACGATACGAATATGAGAAAACGAAAAGCAAATCCTCACAAAGTGCCGATGCCTATGACATTCTTATTATTTTTTTAATTGAACAAATTGTCTCGACTACATTGGTCATTGATACAATTTATATTTTTGATACATTTGAATTGTGTTTATTTATGTTTTTATATTATGAATATACCTATTTATTTTTTCATATCAGAACTTGTTTTTGCTTTCCTAACTGCTATGAGAGATTTCAACTGTGTAGATAAAAATATTATATCTGATAATTTGCTGGGCCGCACACCACAGAAACATGAAAGGAGAAGCATAAAAACAGTTTTCATTGATAAAATAAGACTCAAGGGTTTTTATGAATGAAATGCATACTTTTGAGGTCTCTCACCAAATCTCCTTAGGATATAAACATGATCTTGAAATGAAAATGTCAAATTGTCTCTTTGAATTGTTGGTGATATGGTATATGTATATAAGATGACATAAGATAAACCTTTTTCATGTCCCTAAAAATCTTTGCATTGTATAATTTTTGACATCTTACTATTGTCAATTCCAAAACAATATTGATAACGTGCGTTCAAAAAATTCGTGGTCAAGTAAGCTGTGGATTCTATTTTTTCTCCTCATAGACTCTCAGGAAAAATAGAATCCACAGCTTACTTGACCACGAATTTTTTTGAACGCACGTTATCAATATTGTTTGGAATTGACAATAGTAAGATGCCAAAAATTATACAATGCAAAGATTTTTTAGGGACATTGAACAAAGGTTTATCTATGTCATCTTATATACGTAGACAATATCACCAACAATTTTCATAAATAATATTCCGCTTAATAGACGTCCAATTTCGATCATGACGGCAATGCTCCATTACACATCTTACTATGTTATATATTAAGAGGTTATGAGTGTGGATTTTTTCGGATCATCTATATATTATCAGATTATTGATCAAGAAAAACGACAAAAATCTAATGATATATAGACATTAGAGAGTCATCACAAATAACATAATCCTCAAACATCTATTACATGTCAAACGTGATACTAAGTTAGGATAAAACTAAAAAAAAACAGAAATTTCACTGGTATAGAAAGACTTACTTTGACGTGAATTAGATGTCTAAAAAAAGTAGTATTTTTCAACGTAAATCTCGCGGACATTTTTACGTCGAATCTAGGTTAGAAATTCAATACATTTTGATGTTTTATAGATCATCTAATAATCTATTTTTATATAGTCTATAAAATGTTTAAAAGATGTGTGTGTGTGTTGTTTGGGAATCTTCGAGCGCATATCGTTCACATCTGTTCCGATGATTAGTCATATTCGAATCTCTCGTCGATTGTTTGAGTTTATTTATATTTTTTTTGTATAAAGTAAAAACAGAATGAGCTACGAACTTTTCAGCGGTGTTTTCGATATTTAACTTGTCGAGTTATATTTACTCAATAAATAATAAATGAATATGCCCCAATTTGCTTTTATTCTAATAGCTCGTCATCTGAGCATCAACTTTAGACTTTTCAATATCAAACTGAAAATGAATAGAACAATTTAAAACTTAATAAATTGCTGGAAGTGTCTTCCACCTGCAAGAAGACAGGCCTCTGCACATCTTCGCATATTATCACGCACTCTTTGAAATATTTCTTGGGTATTGCTTATCGAGAGATTTTTATTCGATTTCTCAACTCTTCTACAGTGTTCACTGGAGTGGTATAAACTAAACTCTTGAGATACCCCATAAGAAAAAGTCCAAACTATTTAAGTCAGGGGACCTAGGTAGCCATGGTTGTGGCCCACCCGGACCTATCCATCGATTATTGAATCTATTATTCAGGAATTCCCAGGCTTCTCCAATGAAATGTGCTGGTGCCTCATCATGCATGATATACATTATGTTTTTAACCAAAAGTTGCACATCCCCTAGCAATAATGGTAAATCCTCCTCAAGAAATTGCCGATAAGCGAGACGTTTTTTCTGTTAGGCAGAAAAAATGGTTCAATCAAATAATTTCCAATCATTCCCACCCAAACATTTAGTAGAGAATTGTTCTCGATGTTGAGATTCTTCTATCAAATGGGGGTTTTCCTCAGTCCAATTATGATTATTGTGAAAATTTCTGACAGCGGTTCTCGAAATTTAAGCTTCGTCAGTGAACATTATTCACTATCAAAAAAAGCATTTTGTCTTATAATATCTACGAACCATCGGCAGAAATTCAGTCTTGAAGGAAAATATCGAGGAGTAGAGTGTGGGCGCGTTGAATATGATACGGGTACAATAAAAAGTCGTGGAGAATCCTCCAAACAAGAACATGTGAAATATTCAACTGATTAACAATTTTTTGTGTACTTACGTGAGGATTCAAATCAATACAATTCAAAACTGCTTCCTTAATATCTGGTGTTCTCATAGTTCAAGCTGCACCTCTTAAATTATTATTTGCAGTAAAACCAGGTTCCATCAACCTTCTGTGGACATTTGACAATGTTCGCTGTTGATGGTGTGTTACTCGATTAATGCGTTTCTTTGGGAAAACTGGTGCGCACCAGAATTGCCCCAGTGCGATCTGAGTGCAAATTTCATGAGCATTTCATTGTTCTGTACCGATAGAACACGAAAAATTGCACTGGGGCAATTCTGCTGCGCACCAGTTTTCCCAAAAGAAAACGCTATAAGAAAGCGCACCTGATATAATCGCCTAGCTTCTGTTGTATTTCCGTCAGCCAATCCGTACATGTAATAAATATCAGCCAGTTAGTAAAATCAACAATTTTTTTTACGGCAATAACTTCAGAAGTTTAAAACTAATCGTTAATTTGATGAACAATTCGAGCAGACATTGCTTCAATTGTAGAAATTGTCAAAACGAATAAATAAATGAAAAAATCAAAGCCTACTACATACATTTTTTTTAATTAGGAGTGATTCCAAATCAGCAGATGGATAGGAAAAAATCACAGCCTTAAAAGTTTCTAGATTGAACGATGATATCAAAAATTGATCTTACGCTTTTTGTGGTACGCCACCGCCACTGGCGTACCAAAACAAAAATTGAGAGGGAAAAATGAGACATGGCTCCGGAAAAGATTCTAGTTAAGATTTAATACGTGCAATGATTGAGACTGTTGAAAAAAGCTCGCATTCCAAATTTGGATTAAATAATTCAAAACTGCAGGATTTATGAAGAAAAACCATTTTTTTCTAGCTCTGTAACGAGGCTTTTGCGGACTCATGTTTATGTGGACTTTTTTCTTTGAATTATACTTAGATTCATCCCCTCAAGTTGTGATATACTATTATGTAAAGGCCGTATGACATTATGTAGTTTATGATATCGTTTTCTGTACAGGGTGGGCATATTTCGATGTTTTAGCACTACAACTTTTAAATCAGAGGAGATAGACAAAATCTGATACCCACTTCTCGATCTCTTTTTCTTAGAAACTAACAACAGTAGTATTCATTTTTGGCTACCTTCTTTTGTTTTCGAATTATTAGCGTAAATTGGAAAAGTGGCAATATCGAAAAAAAATCATATCTCCGCTAATACTGATGATAGACCTCTGAAATTAAAACATTATACAGGCACTTTTTCACGTAGAATCCAGTGGCGTACTCGCCCGTTTTGCACCATTTCTAATTACGAAGCTATGACCCAAAGTTATGTTTTTTTAAATGGAAATACTAGATTTTTGTGACATTTTCTGAAAGCTTAATTTTTTCTGATTTCAAAAATATATAACATTGTATGGTTTGTATCAATATGAGTATAGAAAATAGTCAAAAACCTATTTACATTTGAGTCTCAATATTTTCTATGGTTGACGAGCACAGAAAAATAGAGCTTCCTATAACAAGAGCAGTCTCCTTCCGTCAATCTCATTATTTCTATGCTTACAACTAATTTCTCCAAAAAATTCGAACATGGATATATTTCATAAAAACTTATATCTTGAAATGGATTTGGAAATAACAAAAAAATCCACATGATCCTCCGTTTCAATCGATATACTTAGTTATAATGAGATGGATGCAAGAGAATATTTTTATTGCACTCCAGAATAAATACGCACAAGTGCTTAGTAGTCTATTTCAAATCGCATATGAAATAACGCATATATAGATATGATTGAAGTTATCAATTCAATCAGAAAAGTAATAAAGGAAAAATATTTTTCAATACCTAATAGTGAATACCTACATTAAAAGGTCAGTAGGTTATAACTAAGATGTCTGATTTTAGACTTCTTAGTTATAACTTAGAATGAGGAATCAAGTTTCACAGCAGTTCATCTTGGAGAAATTGAGTAAAGAGCATAGAAATGAAATGAAAGAATACTGGAAAGAGATGTGTGGTAATTATACGATGCTAAATTTTTCTGTGCTCATCAACAGTTGAAACCATAGAAAATATTGAGACTCAGATGAAAATAGGTTTTTGATCATTTTCTATACTGATATTGATACAAACCATACAAGTTATATTTTTGAAATCAGAAAAAATTAAGCTTTCAGAAAATGCCACAAAAATCTAGTATTTCCATTTAAAAGACATAACTTTGGGTCATAGCTCCGTAATTAGAAATGATGCAAAAAGGCGAGTACGCCACTGGATTCTACGTAAAAAAGTGCCTCTATAATGTTTTAATTTCAGAGCTCTATCATCAGTATTAGCGGAGATATGAATTTTTTTCGATATTGCCACTTTTCCAATTTTCGCTTATTCCTCGAAAACAAAAGAAGGTAGCCAAAAATGAATACTACTCTCGTTAGTTTCTCAGAAAAAGAGATCGAGAAGTGGGTATCAGATTTTGTCCATCTCCTCTGGTTCAAAAGTTGTAGTGCTAAAACATCGAAATATGCCCACCCTGTACAGTCGTCAACGTCGACAAAAACTTTACAGTTTCCTGTACAGGAAACTTTATGTCCATTAAATTGTGTATTCAATGTAGGTTTTCGATATTGAAATTAACAAAAATAACGCCTCTGATTGGTGGTTGACCTATCAAGTCAATGTCAAATGATCTCACAGTTCTGTGATAATATTGATATTAGTATTTACGACTTGACTCATTTACTCATTTAATTGATTTCGTTTTCATTTTAAAACTATGTCTTGAACAAAAGTCGCTGTCCTTAAGCGTGAACTTTTTTCGAAATAAACATACAAATTGTTTCGTCTTGGTATAGCTTCCCGAAAATGAGTATCAGATATCTCAATATCTTGTTTCCTCAAATTATATAAATAATCAAATTGTGTCTAGGACATCCTTAAAAATTTTTTATATGCTAATGGATCTTCTTGCAAAAGCTCATTGTTCAACAAAATTAACATTCGAAGTCGAACGACTTGTTCTCCTTTGAATACACGGCCTAATCCATTTTCGTTTTGGCTTTTTCCGATAATTACGTTTGCATATAGTTTGGAATACCATTGTATATCCAACAGCCGCAGCACCTGCATTTCGTTTAACATCATTATAATAGGAAACCAAATAAAATAATTTCAACCTCTGATTTCAATTAACCAAGGAATGAGTTAATTTTAGGCTAAACATAAACACGACACGATATTCGATCTATTGCGCAGGAACTAGCGCAGAAACTGTACAGAAATATAATAATACGGAATGGTATTTCTGTACAGTTTTCGATATCAAAAACTACATGCTTGCAAGGGCGTAGCCAGGAATTAATTTCGGGGGGGTTTTGACATTTTGGCAATTGACTTTGTAGGTGCCGGGAATTGTGAGGGTCGCTTTCTGTAGTAAGTATTAAATGAAAAAATAACTTTGAAACATTTCGGGGGGTGGGGGGTTTGAACCCCCAAAACCCTCCCCCTGGCTACGCCCTTGCATGCTTGTATGACACTATACAGTTTTTGTCAATATTGAAAACTATACAGAAAACGATATGATAAACTACATAATGTCATACGGCCTTAACACCCTGTTTACTTATTATATCCTCATTCGGAATTATGTGAAATGAAAGAAAACATAACCCAAATGACATTCTGATCCTACTTTGTACTCTGTAATCGAATATGCTTATATTCGAAATTTTCAGTACTGATGCAGGTTTCAGTGTACTGATAAGTTGGTCGATGGGCTGTTGTATTCTTGCAAATATTACGGTGTTGTTCATACCTGAATTGATGATGATCCGACTGAATAACTACTTCTGTCTTGAACACTAGTTTATCGCATTGCTACAGATCGTAGAGGGGTTGTCTATCAAGACTCCCGAGTAAATGAAATGAAGTAATGAAGCATTATAACTTCGTATGGAAATAATGAAAAACATTTGGTCATCATAACATAGAGATGGCGTAGGTAAATACAGAAGAAAACGAATTCAAAAAAACTAACTATGTTCAAGTACAGGGTGAGCGAATCTCAACACTATTGAATGGAAAGTACCATTTTCAACAAAGGTATAGACAAAAACTGTGTCAGAAGACCAATTCTCAATAAAATTCAATTTTGAATATTGCACGAAAATGACTATGAGCGTTTCATAGTTACTGAGAGTTTCTCGAAAATGCATTTGTGCATTTTTTAATTACTGTTTTGACTTTTCTTCTAATGAATTTTTTTCCGGTGGAGAAATTATTTCTGTAAATTGAATCGAATAACTTTGATCACGTTTTCGGCAAATATTTCATCAGCTTTTCGTATGAATTTTTTTAATTCATATGGAACACCATGAATAATTTTGCCATTTCCGATTCAGTTTGAAATAACAATTATAGATAAATAACTAAATATTAGGAAGAATATTTTTCTGGAGCAATTCTCGGGATATTTGAAACTTACAGCTCAAGCTTACATATCGAAGGAATAAACTTTTCGAGAGCTCAATATTTTCGCGTTGCAAAAATATCATGTTTTTCATAACATTCGAATTGTTTCTTCAAGCTCTATCGGAAGGTACAAAATATAAATAATGGTGTCTATTCGAAGAATATTCCATTTCACATAAAATCTCAATATTTTTTGGAGCAATGTCTGGAATATTTAGCTTTCGAATTGTTCTCCTTCGATAGGGAGGCTTAGGTTATGAAGATATTAAAATATTCGAACAGTAAATAAGTGACCAAAAGGACTGTAGAAAAAACTTGAACAATCTTAAAAACACACTTCGTTTTTGAGAGTGACCACAATATTCATTATTCCAATTTTCTGACCGAGCATATTTGATGAGTTGAATCGTATTTATGTTTACTCTGAGAGCCTCTAAAAAGGCCAGAAATATAAGCCAAAACGTCGGCATAACAGAAAGGATTCATTTTATTCCCAGTCCTATTGGACACTTATTCACCGTAAGAATTATAAATAAATAGATTACAACAATAAAGGATTTTAAAATAACTCGAGGATTATTTCTTCAGCGAAATAACAAGTAATTTATAAATAAATTGGGAATTCTAATTTCTAGTCATATAGATGTGAAAAACTGTCCCATTCGAACAAAAATATGTCATACGAAAAACTGCCGAGATGCTGATCTGCTGAAAACCTATAATTAGGGTCATTGAATTATGCTTGAAAATTTCCCCAAATAATGTTTTTACAGAAACAGAAATTTTTTCCAGAAAAAAAGTGACAGCAGTATTTCAAAGATCCATGTTCGTGAAATACCCGGTAAATATGAAGCGGTCATAGAAATACAGATGTAGTTTTCACAATTGAGTTTTCCATAAGAAATATCCTTCAGACACCGCCATCAGATTCTGCTCATCTTTTAATTGAGACTTTCCATTCAAAAATGTCGAAAATGGTCTACCCTTTACGAATACAAGAAATTTATTTGGAATTTCCAAATACTGAATTATGAACTCGGTAATTACAGTATTCGTTTTGAGGAGTTTCGTGCTACTGAGCTCTTCCCTTGCTTGTGCGCAGCCAATGGCAAGCCGTATTTCGAGCTTTTGAGTTACTCAGGAGCACGAAATATCTCAAAACGAATAGGCTAAATGTTAGCTTATGGCCGGCTTCACAGGCATTTTTCATTCCAGCGCGGTCAAACTAAATTTCGTTATTTCATATGGCCTGATACCTGAGAGTAAATGGTTGGCTTGTTCAGGATAAATCAATTCAAGATACTCATAAAACGATTGAGGCGAATCTAATGCCGTCTGTTCATACCATCGTGATTTCTGCTAATTCAGAATGACTGGCCAGGAAAAAATTTTTTTTCTCATTATAAAATGAGGCGATAGCTTTCATTTCACAATTTTCGAACAAAAATTTTCACTTTTAATGCCCAGCTCCAAGAATTGAAATGAAGGAACTCACGTACAAGGAACATATTTTCGTGATTTTTGCAAATTCATAATGACTGGGCAAGAAAAAATTTCATTGTTCATTATAAACACAAGCGTTAATTTTTATTTCACAATTATTCGACAGAAAATATTCACTCCTAAGGCCAGCTCCAAGAACTGAAATGTATGAACTCACGTACACGAAACATTTTTTCGTGATTTTTTCAAATACAGAATGATCAGCCGAGAAAAAATTTCAATGTTCATTATGAAGGCAGGCCTTCCTTGATCCTCAAGGCCAAGCTCCACGAACTGAAATGTAGGATATGAAGCTTACCGAACATATTTTCGTGATTTTTGCAAATTCAGAATGACCGGCCAAGAAAAAATTCGAAAATATGTCACGAAAATATGAAAGATCCGCTTGAGATCCTACAGAGTTCTTGGAGCTGGGCTTCAAAAGTGGATATTTTTTGTCGAAAAATTGTGAAATTATATTGGCCTGTCATTCCGAGATGCTACAGTTCAGTTCTGGAAGATGGATCTTCAGAGTATTTTTGTGGAAAAATTTTGAAATAATATTGGACGGTCATTTTGAGTTAGCAAAAATTACGAAAATGTGTTCGGTGCGCTTGAGATCCTATAGTTCAGTTCTTGAAGCTGGGCCTTAAGAGTGAATATTTTTTGTCAAAAAATTGTGAAATAATAGCGAACCTGCGAACGCCTACCTTTATAATCAACAATAAGTTTTTTACCTGATCCGTCATTCTGAATTTGCACAATTCACCAAAGTAAGATAGGTCGGCATTAGATTGGACGTGTCAAAACTTTTGAATGGACTCTTTATTCTATGAGTACCTCAAATTGATATTATACAGTGTGTTTGGTCATGACTTAGCGATAATCTAAGGGCATCAAATATACCTAATTTTATAGACTATTCCCTCGTCGTAATTAGCACCAATCAGAAACGCGCAATTTTGAATTACAAATGATTTTTAGGTGGAAAAACTGTTTGGCAGGACCTGCCAGCAGTTTATTCGCGTTTAGCCGCGGCAAAACTTGACAGTTGTTGTCACTCAGGAAATAGTCTTGTCAAATACCATTCGGGCATCTAATTTTTCCTGTGAAAAAAATCGAAAAAACACATTGCAAAGTAATATTTTTTGACAAAAAGCAGCATTCGTGCAGGTGCAAAAATCCTCGTATTCGACTCGGATTTTTGTTGCCACCAGCACTCATGCTTCTTGTCAAAAGCATACTTAGCAACGTGTTTTTTCGATTCTTTTCTGAAAAATTAGATGCCCTTATGATATTACTTATGACAAAAATACCCAAATTTGGAAGTTTACCCTCTTAGTTTTGGAGCAGCTGCCATTTTGAATTTACTTTTTTATTTTCGTTGACCCTTCCAAATAATATCGATTTCATTGGTCATGAAGGTCCTACAGATGTGAAAAAAATGTTGTTTGAAAGATGATACTACCATCTTTCATTGGAGTATAACAATATAAAAAAATTCAACTTGAAAACGCCATAAAAAATTCTTTAAAAAAGTTTTAGTAAAAATATGTACTGATTTTCTTAGTAAATCCGCAATAGTACAAGAACTAGCACGTTGAAGTATAATTTTTTTCTTTGACGTTGAAGTATAATTTTTTTTCCTTGATTTAACACGCAAGGATATTATCCACAAAACATCACTCACATTATTTCTGTAAGTTACATAATTTGAGAGTTATTGCTGTTCGAACATGATCACTACGCGAGCAAAAGACACGAGACAGGTCTTCATGAAGGCCACTGCCTGTCTACAGTGCAGAGGCGGCCATTTTGAGCAATTTTTTATTAATTTGTTTGTTTGATCATTAAAAATTATCGAAAGTACAGTACTGGGATTTATTTCATTTTATCAATTTTCATAAGGGTCATATTCGAACAGCAATTACTTTCTATATATGTAATTATGTTGGTATCGTTTGTAGCTAATATCCTTGCGTGTTAGCTCATTGATGAAAAATTATACTTCAATGTGCTAGTTCTTTTACTATTTAATAAGAAAATCAGTACATTTTTTTACTATAATTTATTTAAAGAATTTTTTTATAACATTTTTGAGTTGAATGTTTTTATATTGTTTCGTTATAATAAAAGGCGGTAGTATCATCTTTCAAAAAACATTTTTTTCACTTCTGTAGGACCTTTATGTCCGAAGATATCAATATTACCAGGAAGAGTCAACTAAAACAGTAAATTTAAAAAGAGAGCTCCTCCAAAACCGTCGATAAAATTAGGTATATTTGATGCCCTTAAATTATCGCTATGTCATGACCAAACACACTGTATAGGTAATCAATATCCTCAACAAGCCTTCCATTCATCCCATCTATCAGGTGATACTGAAATTACGAAAATTTTGAAATTTAGTTTCACAGTGGTGAAATGAAAAGTGCCCTTATAGCTGGTCAGCGGGAAGCCAACATTACCAAGGTGAATTATGGAAACCAATCGATAGAGCTGAAAAGTATATGTGATGCCCCCAACAAAATGATTGTTGATTTCTACATACACGCACCCCAGAGATTGCATACAATAGACAGCACAAAGTCAACCACTGGATAACTACATCTTTGATCAGCGCAACACCTTCAATCAATGAGTCATTATCTCAACAGCTGATCGTATGCTGTTAACTGTATGTTTTCTCTGGCATGAGTGTTAGTGGAAGCCAACAATCATTTTGTTAAGGGCATCAGATAATTCTTCCAACTCTATGGATTGGTTTACATATGACAGAATTTGCAAATTCCAAATATAATTCTGATATTTTGAATGAATTTGGTTAGTTAGTTTTTTTCGTTATGTACGCTATTTCTATGTTTTGATAACCAAACCTCAAGTGTCTCAATTAATGATCTCTATTCTCAGTGGTAGTGCAATCATCTAGATTAATGGCTTAAGTAGCTATTCAGTCTGATCAAAACTGACTCGATTAATAACACCGCAACATTTATCCAATTTGATTTTACTGTGAAAATTACAATTATTGCATTCTATTAGAGATAATTTGTGTTCACTATTTCAGCCTCGAATGCTTGTTTCGCATTGTCAATACATTCAGATGAGCTCATGGTCCATCGATGAAAAATAATGACGCTTGCGAAATAATATTATGATTTTACTGCTTTTTTCATCATGACATAGAACAGACAAACAGAAAACACAAACATACAAACGCCAATGTAATGAAAGCCAGCATTCTCGAAAAAATAACAACTAGTTCCGACTTTATTTTATGTATTCACCAGGACTATTTTCTTCTTATATGGTATTATTTTATAGGGATATTAAATACATTCCTCTGAGATTTTTTTAAAAAATGACGAAATAATGAAGTCGAAATTAGTTGATTATTTTCAGACTCCAAAAATATACGAAAAAATCAATATTTAGCAACTATTTGAATGATTTCGTCGTGAAAATTACTCAAGGGAGTTTTTAAGGTTACAAACTTTGAAGCCTTGTTCGATCGATAATTATAAAGTTCGAATATACTGATTGCTAGACAAAAACTTTCATAAAAAGTTATAACCTTACCAATAATCCCTATAGTATAAGATCCCGATATAAAACAACCTTCATCGAAATGCTTATTGAATGAAACGTATTTTATATTTAATTCAATATGTCATTAAATATAATCCATATAGGTTGCCTAGCAAATTTCAGTGCAGAGTATGTTTGATTAATAATTGAAAAAAATTATTTTTTTAAACATTTCACCGGTATGATTATTAGATAAATTCTATACCAATCGAAAGTATGAAGCCCATAGAATATGCAAACGTTAGGTTGCCTGTTCTTTTCCGGTCACAACTATCGGGTTGCCAGGTATGAACAGGTAAATCTGTACTAGCATTTTGCAACGGTCTGTTTATTGAATGAAATTTTAATGAAACTGAAGATTATTTTATTCTGTACACGGTGGTATATGGTTGCCTGCAAAAAATCAGTCCAGAATTGCGGTTGTTGAATTTTAAAAAGTATAATATTGCTCCGAGAGAATGTGTGCAACTGAGAGGTCCCAACCGACCATCCCATGCGATAGTCCGCCCATTTAAAGAAAGAGAGTGTGCATGCTATTTGGGCTTGAAAAAAAAAGGATAGCGATAGACTCGTATATACTATGCATCATTTTGAAGTATAGTGTCGCTATAAATACAATTGAAAAAACCTGCTACTATTTATTGTTGGAAAAAATGGCAAAAAAGTGTTTTTGTGTGGATCGGATGATGAAATAATTGATTTTAATGATGAAGCTTTAAAAAACTGTGTATTAAAGTTAGCTTTTCGTAAAAAAAAAACAGTTTAAATACAATTTTGTTGAGCTTTCCAGTGCGTCTCTTCAACTTGTAGGTTATCATACCACGTGCTACAAAAAAGTGCCCGTTTTGAATAAAAAAAATAACGAAGAATTTCTTAATTTTAGTGCTCAATATACAGTAAGTGCATAATAATTGAATCTTCAAAATTATCTTAGCTAATACATCTTCTATATTTTTTTCATTTTTAAATAATTGTTAGTAAAATTCACCTATAGTTTTGTTAATTTTCGACATACATAACTTTTTTGTAATTGATGGTTCTTAGATGAAAATTTAAAACCAGTAGGATTCATTGGGGATCATACACCTTTGAAGATAGAAGACATTGTCGAAAAAACCGAAACAGAGAGTGATGACGTAGAAGATTCAGAAGTTGAAGATCGTAGTTTTAAGTCCGATGACTCGGATTCTGAATAAAAAAATTCTTTGTATTTTTAATTTTTTACAAAAAATAGAAGTAATTTTTTAATTGTTGTTTTCTTATTTTGTCTTCTTATAATAAATTCTTACCTATAGTTTCAATTGATTCAATTTCTCTGTTTTTACATTTATAGATTTATAATTTGCATGTAGTAAATTTTTTTAATTTTTTTCAATCAATATTTTTAATCAGGGTAGTAATATATATGTATCATTATAACCATCTTTATTACTAAAAATGTATTATATATGTATATACTTCAGTGTCACATAAAAAACATACATATTAATAATTAATTGATTAAAAAAAATTAAATAACAATTTCTCTATTTAAATAATAAACTACTCCAAAATGATGCATAGTATATCGGGTGTCCCAAGGTGAGTGGCCTATTAGATTATTATGGAAACTATTGATGGTAAAGATTTCAAATTTTGTAGATAGATATTTGGCCATGTAAGGTACATTTTTAAAATAATTTCACATTTCCAGTGTTGCCGGATGTACGATAATTTGGCAACAACTTGGTTATTTTAAATGGGACATCTGGTATTTCTATTTTTTTATGATACAGTCGACTCTCGATAATTTGAAACTCAAGGGACCAACGAAAAAGTTCAAATAAACAAGAGGGAGTAAGGATGAAATTCAATTAAACAAGAGTTTGATCAGAAGTACATAGGTACTAATGATATTGTAGATGCGATTATGTATTATATTCTACATACATGATCTTTATGTGTATATGATAACATGAGTATTTCATTTCGAAAAGAAGTAAGCAATTTTCATTTGAGTTAGTGACTTCCATCTAGTTTAGCATTGTCCAGGGTGTTTTCTATAAGTTGAGAGCTGAGAAGAATTCATCGTTTGTTTCTGCTGTTTGAGGGCAGAAATCGAGAGCCTGAGCGAAAGACTTTTTCCTCCAGGCGAGGAAATTCAGCTTGACGAAGCCTTTTTTTCCTATACTGGAGACACTTCCAGTGATTCGTTTCTTATTCTTTAAAATCATGGACAATGTAGATGGTAGAATATCGAACTATTTCACAACATCTTTTTCCAATGTGCCATTTTCCACCTCTTCGATAACATTTTTCTCATTGAAAGACCCTCATTCTTTCTTTCACTCATTTTTAATTCGAAAACCGGTTTTAGTTCAACGCAAATCTAAGGAAGACTGCGCAAACTCATTTAAGACAAGTGCAAGATGAACGGATCACAGAAGAGTGGGGACTTCAAATTATAGAGTGAAGACTTCAAATTAAAGAGTGTTATTGAGCAAGATGTCACAGCTACAACTTATTATCGAGGGGTCAGATTGATTTTTTTCGAATTATCAAGTGTTATTCAAGGGAACTGAAAAGAACTTCAAATTATCTAGAGATTCAATTTATCGAGTGTCAAATTATCGAGAGTTTACTGTACTCCATAAAATATTAAATCTATTCACTTTTACATCCCTATCTTTAACGGTTTTTGAGTTATTAATTATTTTTCGAAATTTTAGATCAAATTGGCGTATTACGAAAATGACTCTAGTTCGCTCAATATTTGAGATTTAAATCAGTAATTTTGCAAAGATATACACATGAAGCTTTAAGGAATTTATTTGAAATTTTTGGCGAATGTGACAAAGTTGTCGACAGAACATGTTGAAAATTCAATGAAAGATATCCACAATTTCCTCGAATGAATCGAAAAAAGTTTGCAAGATTGAGAAGAAATTTCTTACAATTTGGATCAAAATTACGAGAACAAAATAAAGTTTTACCCAGAGAAGTTAACACTGAAGATAACCAAATAAATGTTTTACCGTTTTTCGAAGTTCATCCTGAAGCATCTATAAGATACGCCTCAAGAGAATTGGGAATAAGTAAATCGTCAGTGCAAAGGATTTTATCAGAACATGGAATGCGTGATTTCAACTATGTTAGGGTTCAGGAACTGAGGCCAGAAGATTTTCTCAGGAGAATGGTATTATGTGAAAGAATTAATACCCACATCCTGGAAGATCCAAATTTTTTATCTAAAATCATCTGGAGTGACGAGTCAAAATTTACTAGGGGGGGAATGTTTAATACAAGAAATCGTCATTTTTGGGCGTCAGAAAATCCAGATGTTGAACGAAAATATGGGCACCAAGTTAATTTTGGGTTTAATGTTCTTGCTTTGTTGATGGATAATAAACTAGAATATTTCATTTATGATAAAAATCTAAATTCTGAGAGATATATCAGTATAATAAGAGATGTTGTAGAAGAGTTTGTTGATCGTTTGCCTCTTCAAAATTACAGTCAAATCTGGTATCAGCAAGATGGGGCAGGTGCCCATTCAACTGCCCAGGTTTCCGCATAATTGAGAAGAATTTTTAATGATCGATGGTTTGGACGTATGGGCCCATGCGATTACAATAGGAGAAACCAGTCCCATAGGATCAAACAGCTGACTAATAGAAGATAAAATAGACCGCTTAATAACCGGTTTAGAAACATCAAATGTTCCAACATTGTACTCAATAGTATCCAAAGACGCGTTCCATGATACTCCCAATGTCTTCGAACTCTCATTGTCACTCAATTTTACACTAGATGTTTCATTCTCATGAAATTTAAACTTACTGATCAAGGAAAGGTTGTTAGTTAGCCATTTTCTCAAAATGAAACCAGATTCTTGCAAAACTCTCGATACTTCAACTTGCAATTCTATTACTTTTTCTTCATCATCTTCGCCCTCCAGATAGTCGTCCATGTAAAAACTTTCGGAAATGGAACGACTAACCCGTGGGTTTGAAATAGCATTGTCATTTGCAAGTTCCTTAAGAACTCTTACCGCTAAAAATGGTGATGACGCGTTCCCATAGGTAACTGTCAGTAACTCAAAACATTGGGTACGTTCTGAAGCACTCAACTGTTGGCAAAATAAAATCTCTGATACCTTGTGTGAGTTTCAGCGGATGAAAATCTTCTGAACGCTTCGCTAAGTGATTTACAAACGACATATCATGATACATAACCTTATTTTTTATCAACAAAATTGTTGGTTTTCTTCGCCAGATCTAAATTGCAGCCAGAAAATCTTTTTGCGATAAACACTTTCGCAATACGCCAGTAATTAAATACTCCTTAATAACTTCACAAAACCCTAACATAAACAAATCACAAAATAATTGAAAATCGCATGATGCGGTCAGATGAGTTATAAGCGTAAATTTTACCGCTGCCAGAATCGACATCTGCTGAGAAACATCGCTTTGTCAGCGGCTTTACTGACGCTATCGCTTCTCAACTTACTCAACTGTTGCCACATTGGTGCTTCTGACGTACCCATTGTAACCTTTCCTTTCTGAAATCGCCAAAATATTCTCTGATACCTTGTGTTCAGTCACTTCCAGATTGCTGAACATCTTCGCAATGTCGGCACTCATTATTAAATGAATGCATTTAAATCGCAAGTAAAATTTCGATCATTCGCTCTGATTCCGGACCTACTTCTGGCGCATCATTCATGATATTCGCTGTCGGTTTTTTGCCGAAAAATCAACACAACGCGACATTAGTAGTAGTTCTTGAAAATCGCATGATACGTAATATCTTGCAATCCGAAATGTGACTCGCCTTCAACTGGCTTTAGATGACTGTCAAATTTCTTGCGAAATTATAGTGTTCCCTCAAATGTTGATTCTGTTTCACACGTTTTTCTAAAGCCTCGAATATTTTAAGAGCCATTTGCTTCGATTTACCCAATTTCCTAATGTTCTCTTTAAAAGGAATTTTGACCCTAAATCTGCCATCCATTTGACGAGAATAGCTTTCAACGAAATGTTTTTCGCAAAATTCATTTTTGATAGCCGGTTCCAAAGATTCATCAATTTGCCAAAATTTTCTTAAATTGTCATTGAGAACGCTGTCTTCATCGACCCTTGAATTAATACATAGGTAACTACTTGTATCGCGATTTGATTTACAGGTAGGTAACTTCCATTCACCTCCTATAACCCAACCAAATTTTGTATTTTGTGAAATCAAACCATTATTTAATTCCATTCGTTCCATTATCAGGATATCATAGAAAATTCCCACGCCACATAAAATATCTATCTCTTCACTTTCATAAAACTTATCATCCGACAACACTACTTCCTGGGGTATTTCGAATAAATTAGGTTTTAAATGACAACTCGGTATAGAATCAGTTATTTATGGTAAAACCAAACAAGAAATGTCAGTCGAGTAATTATTTATTCTAGAATATAGTCGTAAATTCACCTTATGGCTTGAACGTGAAACAGAATTTTTTCCGATTCCAGTTATGGAATAATTGACCGGAATTTTCCTTAAACCTAGCTTGTTCGCAAGATTTTAGGTGATAAAGTTGCTCTGAGAGCCAGCGTCTAGTAACATTCGCGCGGTTCGACGAATACCCTGTCTATTATTTATTTCAACCTTTAGTCCAGTCAATTTGTGCTCAAAAGAACCCCTAGCAGGAAAGTTCTGGGGTAGTTTTGATTTTTTCGATTTTTTATGTTTTTTGGGGTGCTGAATCCGAATCTGAGGTTTGCTAACAAAATTTCGTGAGGGAACATTGGAAAAAATACAAAAAAAAAAAATTTCATTCTTTGGCAGTTTTCTGCTCATAACTCGGAAACTATCAACTTTTCGTGAAAAACCTCTCAATACAAAATGAAAGTACATAAAATTTCCTACAAATTGTACTACATCAGCTTGTTCTGCGACCACCTGTTCTGGCTCAAATTATAGTTTTAGATGAGGTATTTTCTATGACTCAATAAATGAAAAAAACTTAAATTCTATGGTTCCGATGATGCGATTCTCTTGAAATTTTGCATGAACATTCAGCATATCAGTCTCGATTCATAAAAAAAATTCACTTGAATCAGATATCTTGTTATGCAAATATAAAGATTCTTCTTTTCAATATTCCAATTGAATTTTCTATGGTTCTGCTCACACTATGGTCACACAATTTTGCATGAAGCTCATTATGACCATCTTGCATATTGCCGCAACATTTCATTTCGGCTGGTTTCATTTTATCTGAGATATTGAGAAACAAACATTTGAATGGCCGTATTTTGTTTCATAAAATAAGGCCATTCTAAATTTTGTTCCTCAATATCTCAGACGAGACCAATCGGAATGAAATGTTGCGGCAAAATGCAAGATGCTCATAATAAGCCTTATGCAACATTGTGTGACCATAGTGTGAACAGAACCATAGAAAATTCAATTGGAATATTGAAAAGAAGAATCTTTATATTTCCATAACAAAATGTCCGATTCGATTAATTTTTTTTTTGTGAATCGCGACTGATATACTGAATGTTCATGCACAATTTCGAGAGGATCGCATCATCGAAACCAAAGAATTAATTTTTTTTCATTTATTGAGTCATAGAAAATACCTCATTTTCAACTATTATTTGAACCAGAACGGTTGTCGCAAAACAAGCTGTGGTAGTACAATTTGTAGGAAATTTTATGTACTTTCATTTTGTATGGAAAGGTATTTTAGGAAAAGTTGATAGTGTCAGAGTTATATGCAAAAAACTGACCAAGAATGAGATTTTCATTCTTTTTTTGTATTTTTTTCTATGTTCCGTCTGGAAATTTGTTAGCAAACCTCAAATTCGGATTCAGCACCACAAAAAAAAACATAAAAAATGAAAGAAATCTAAACTACCCCAAAACTTTCCTGCTAAAAGCACAATTCGACTGCATTACTTCGCCGTCGACAGAATTGACATTGGCCGCGGCCGGCCGTAG
Source organism: Propylea japonica (assembly GCA_013421045.1). NCBI lineage: Eukaryota > Metazoa > Arthropoda > Insecta > Coleoptera > Coccinellidae > Propylea > Propylea japonica. Next base: position 22,221,986 of record CM024247.1, on the reverse strand, counting down.
CAGCATTGGACGAAATATTCAAACAATTTGCGAGATCTGTAGTTTCAACTGCCCTATGAACTATGACAGAGTCGCCAGATGCAGACGCGACGTTGCTTGTGTCGTTGTAGACCGTAGCGTTTGCTGTAACCGATGCTCCTATCTCACCCTTATCAGAGCGTTCGGAATTCGAACGGTGTAACAGAGTATTGTGAAATCTATGACAAACTTTGCAGGTACATAGATCTTTTGCAACGATTCATTTTTTGAATTTCGTTCATTCTTTCGTGTACATTAAGCTTCAGAAATTTATCGCATTTGAAGATAGAATGACTGCCGTTGCACAGGTAGCAAGCAAAACCATTTGCTACAAATGCATTAACTCTTTTTATCTTACTTGTGTCGTTTTTATACGTATTTTCAAAATGTTTATCAGATTTGGAGTATTTTTCTAATATATCACATTTTTCTTTCAGGAAGGAACTGATCTCTTTCAACGTGGGAAGTTCACCTTGAATTTTGAGGTTTTCCCAGTCTCTACGAGTTATACTATCGAATTTTGAACAAGCAAATACACCAGGAATGTGTCCCAATGTTCCGTGGGCTGACCTAGACCTTTTAAGGAACGTAAAGTGCTTATGAACGAATCGTGCAGTTTTCTTAACTCGGTGGAATTTTCTTTTGGATCGGACTAGCATGCAATAAAATGTTGATATACCTTTCAACAATCAGTTTTTTATTTCATATCTTTCCTTAACAAATTGAATGCAATCTTGTAATTGTCTTTAGTAATAGCAATTGATTCAATGATATGGGATGCCTCGCCCTTTAGACATGACTTAAATAATAAAACTTTTGAACGTCGTCCAAAGATCTGTTATTTTCTATCTCGAAATTCCAGCCAATTTTCTACTGAACCTGAAAATTGGGGTAACACAAGTGCTGGCAATTTGGCCAATTGTTTATGAATATGCTGATGATATACTTTCATCATTGCTTGGAATTCTAGTATTGACATTGTTGACACTATCATTGGTGTCTTCATCAAATTGTATTAATATGGATTTGACAAATGAAAGTAAATCAAAATAATTGTTTTCGAACAGTTCGCGCTCATCTTGTTCGCGTGAAATAGCCTCAACATCCTGTGCTTCGTCTACTTGTAAATGATATTCAATTAGGTCTTGATATTTTGAAAACTCGCAATATGTGTTTTCTAGCATGCTTAACCTCGCCTTGAGCTGTTCAACTATTTTGACATCGAGATTATCTAATTGGATTTTATCAATGAAATTTTGAAATCTTGTTAGAGCTCCTTGCTCAAACCTCGCTTGAAACGTAATTCATTAATAGACGTCATTTTTACAATGAATAATAGAAGTACCTAACAGGCAATAATCGAAATGAAAAAGCGATGAATAGAGAGGAAATAATTCGTAATAGGCAATATTATTTACGTGATGCAATTAATTGAAATAAATTCGTAAAAAGGCTTAGATTGGAAAGGACTCACTCTGTACTTTCTCGAAAGGGCGTCGTGACTTGACTTTTTGTAGATCGTCGGCTTATTGAATCCAGTAGAAGTTCCAATTTTGTGGATCGTCGGCTTATTGAATCCGGTAGAAGGACCAATTTTATGGTATAACTTGCACTGGTTTAATTGAAACTCGAAATAAGTGGACTGTATATTAGAAAACTGACATGGAAATTGGAACAGGCGCTACAGAACTTGTACGATAATGGCCGTATCTGCGTAACGTCTTGTCAGATCTTGAAGCTCGAATTCCTATTTCCGCCAGTGTTGCCACAGAAAATTTTGAAGTTTCGGTAGAACTGTCGGGGAAAATTCGGTAGATTCCGTAAATTTTCGGTAGATCTATTATTCCACCCATAGGCGTCTAATGGAATAGGGTTTTTGCTTCAAAATTACAATGTAATATTATTATTCTTACTTTTCTTATAATAATGAATGATTATATCGGAATTTCATACCAGAAAACCAAAATAAGCATAAATCCATGCAATTAAATTGACTTCATAAGAAACAGAGAACTATGTTGAGAGTTATTTATAAATTGTAATATACTTAAAGATGCTAAAAAAATAACATTACATAAAAGTAGAAAAAGAATTAAATTAAAAAAAATATAAAAAGGTATAAATATTATATCAAAATAACAAAAATGTTAATATAAAATGCAGATTATGAAATATATCAAATTCTACCCATCATGATTTCATATATTGAACCTTTTTTTATCACTAATTTTTGCGAAATGTTCTGCTGTCACTTGGATATCGTAACAACTATCATTCTTACCAATATAACTTTTGGTGTGTAAAAAACCTGATATGGTTTCAGTGCTTAATTTATTCCTCTGCTTTGTCTTCATTAAGTTTATGGCCGAAAAAATTCTTTCCACATTTGCTTCCGTTTTCCCCATTAACGAAAACTGTATCTAACAATTACATTGTTACATAGGTAGTCTTGGAATATGATTATTTCGATCTAATTTCGAATTAACGTTCTTGTGGATGAATTGATTTATGTTAGTTAAAATCTGGACAAATAATTTTGAGATCGACATTGTCCACAAAATTCGGTAGAAAATCAATTGAAATCGGTATATCGGTAGAAAGTTTCGAAAATCGGTAGATCTACCGAAATTTCGGTAGCTATGGCATCACTGATTTCCGCTGCGTCGCTGCATCGGTCGTTCTCGTCCCTCGCGCAGAGGCTAGGTTCCACTTCTTTCTAGTCACTGCTCCCTCTGGTGGCGGACAATATAGTTCGCTGAGTGCGCTACCAGAGTGAACCTTTCTCAGACAAGCTATGAGCCACAAAACCATAAGAACCAGGAAGTATGCACCATTCAACCAAAATTTCCTTGCCAAAACTCGAACGGGTTTAATGTGTCCAAAGGTGAAAATTACAGTAGATACGTAAAAAAAATCTGAGAATGAAATTAGAAAAGAAGATTACTATTTTGAATATAATTTGCATTGATCTCTATGTAGGTAACTTACAATGAATATAACTCACCCTCGTAGTCGAGGATTTTTCAATCAATTGCAGTTTTAATAAAATTCGACTTGGCTCTCCGAATTTAATTGCTAACGCCTTAATCAGCAGAATTAATTCAGCTATCAAAATAAATTCAAAAATGCTGGGTTTCTTGAAACTCTGCTGTTTGTCGAAATTTTAATTACTCAACTGTGCAACGGCTAAGATGGAAAATAACGAACTTCGAAAATACATCTTATGAAGAACTCGACTCAAGAGATAAGCGATATAAAAAAAATTGAAGAAAAAATTTAACTGTTTACACATATTAATTCTAATGGTTTCAATGCAAAATTGAATTTAACGAATATTATAACATGACATCTTCCGAGAATGCAACATACCTCCTACGTTACAAAAATCTTTAACACATGATATTAACTATCAGAAAACTGTAAAGAATAAAAATCAACTGTATTGTTATGTTATTTCCAGTCTGCATTGTTTCTCACAACTCACTCAATCAAGCAATTGTATGCTAAAAATTTCGAAAATTAGAAATCCTATTGGTTAATTTGACAATTTCGTCGAATAATTCTGTGATTTGTTCAATCAACGATTTATGAAACCCACCATTAGTTGAGTAACTCAGTCCCCACTTCATGTGTGTGAAGTTGGCCCAGCACTTTTTGATTTTCGAAAAAATTTTTGTTGTGCTGAGTTGTGCTAGGTTTGTGCTGCTTTGTGCTGATAATTTTTTTTCCTAATTCCATGTGGTTTTCGAAATATTTCAAGAACCGAAAAAATGAGCCAGCCCAGCACTTTTCGAAAAATGGGATTTAAATGATCGATAAAAATTGTGCTACACATGTACTGAGTTGTGCCGTTCGAATTTTCTCGAAAGTCCCTCTCGTTTCCTGAAAAATCGAAATTTAAGAAAAAAGATAGCCCAGCACTTTCGTTTTTCTTTCTCACAAAAGAATGTAAAAATTTGTGCTACATTTGTGCTGCTTTGTGCCGTAAATATTTTCACGAAAATCCTTTCTGTTTTCCCGAAAACTACGAAGATAAAAAAAAAGTTATCCCAGCACTTTCGATTTTTTTTAGAAAGAACATGCTCAAAAATTGTTCTACTCTCAGGCAAAGTTGTGCTGTTGTTATTTTCACAAATATCTTGCTAATTCACCAAAAAAATAAAGAAATTAAAAAAAAGTTAGCCCAGCACTTAAATTTTTTTTCGACGAAAATTGTTTCATATGATTGTACTCTATTTGTTCCAACTTGTGCTGATCAAAGTTTCAGAAAAATCATGAGTTTTCTTATTATATGGGGAAAAATGAGAAAAATCAGTAGGGTGGAGAAAGAACCAGTATACCTGGCAACAGTGATTGTGAAGTTGGCCCAGCACTTTTTGATTTTCGAGAAAAAATTTGTTGTGCTGAATTGTGCTAGATTTGTGCTGCTCTGTGCCGCTGAAATTTTTTCTATTTCATTCGGTTTTTGAGATATGCAACGAAATGTTTTGTCCGAACTTACCTATGTAGCATTTCCCGAAAAATTGGTCTTCGTCAACTGAAACAGATTGTGGACTGGATATACTGAGTTTAGTACTGACTTCTGCCGTTCAAAATTTTTCAAAAGTCATTCTAATCTCTAAAAAAATCAAATGAAATAAGAAAAAGTTATTTCAGCAAATATGTTTTTTTCCCCGAACTTGTGAATAAAATTTTGCTTCTTTCGTGGTAAATCCATGCTAGTGGAATTTCCAGAAAAAAAAGCCTTAATTTTTTTTCAAACGTCGAAAAATAAATAAAACAGTACATTCTATAGGAAATAAAGAAAACGGCAACTTGACAATAGTGGTTCAGACCGTTGCTTGACAACCGCAATCCTCAGAACATATCGCATTATGATTTATTGTCCCACCAACTGCAAAGGGGGTCGATAGCTCTGTTGCCAGAGTTAAACTTTTATAAGATAATATTGATACAGAAACCTCAGTAATGAATGCGAAATTCGAAGTGTTTTTTGAATATTGAAGATTGACACGAGTCACGACTAATACAGCAAATTTTTTTTACATTTTCGGGAGAAAAAAAACATAATTTCTGAAAATTTTTTTCGTTGATTTGAATATTCTTACAACTACAAGGAACTTGCCTGAAAATTCGAAAGCTCCAACTCAGTACTATCACAATACATTTAAACCATAATCCATTTCAACTGTTGGAAACCCATTTTTCGGAAAATGCAAGGTAGGTTCGTTCAAAACATTTCGTTGAATATCTCAAAACCGAATGAAATAAAAAAATTTTCAGCGGCACAGAGCAGCACAAATCTAGCACAATTCAGCACAACAAATTCTTTCTCGAAAATCAAAAAGTGCTGGACCAACTTCACAGTCACTGTTGCCAGGTATACTGGTTCTTCCTCCACCCTACTGATTTTTCTTATTTTCCCCCATATAAGAAGAAAACTCATGATTTTTCTTGAACTTTGATAAGCACAAGTTGGCACAAATAGAGTACAATCAAATGAAACAATTTTCGTCGAAAAAAAATGAAAGTGCTGGGCTAACTTTTTTTTAATTTCGTTATTTTTGGGGAATTAGCAGGATATTTGTGAAAATAAGAACAGCACAACTTTGCCTGAGAGTAGCACATTTTTTGAGCATGTTTTTCCTAAAAAAAATCCAAAAGTGCCGGGATATCTTTTTTTTATTTTCGTAGTTTGCAGGAAAACAGGAAGGATTTTCGTGAAAATATTTACGGCACGAAGCAGCACAATGTAGCACAAATTTTTATATTATTTTCGAGGAAAAAAAACGAAAGTGCTGGGCTATCTTTTTCCTTAAATTTCGATTTCAGGAAACGAGAGGGACTTTCGAGAAATTCGAACGGCACAACTCAGTACATGTGTAGCACAATTTTTATCAATCATTTAAATCCCATTGCGTAAAATTTCTGGAGTATGATCTGCCAAAGATATATTACCTTGATTAATAAAAAATATCAATTTTATTGTATGTTTTTCGAAAGGAATTGTTCAGTTATAAATGTGCAAGTATCTACCTACGGACTTAGATGTAAAGTTATTATTATTTGTACGAAAACGTGGAACATTTATCCGGAAATTTCATCATCGGCATAAGCCTGATATTCGATTACGTCTTCGAAATGTTCAATATCGACCTGGTTTTCAGCGCTTTTCATTTCGTGGTTCAGTTCCTCTATGGCCCTGAACTAGGGTTGCCACCTTTTTTTTGCAATATAAAGTACAATGATGATTAAAGGTACGAAAAAAAAGTACATACGGTCAAAATTAAGTATTTTTTATTCTTCTTGGGTATTTTGCTTGAACACATATTTTTCATTGCTTTTAGCAAGTTTCACCAAATTATTATTGCAGCTAAATACTTGAAAAGCATCCTTACAATCTATATTCAAATTAAAATACAATAGTAATTCATTTTTGATTATTTTGAGAGACGCTCTGTTCCTTTCGTCCCTCCATTTCCAATTCATCACAGAAAAAACTCTTTCTGTGAATACTGAAGTAGCTGGTATTGACAATAATAACGAAATTATTTTAACAAGTTTATTAAATTTTCATTTTCAATAGCTTTGCAGAATATCTGCTGCCATTTTCGTGCAGTAGATAATTCGGCAAATTCCTCACAATTAGATATTATTTTGTCATACATTTTGTTAATTAAAACAATTTCCTCATAAAGATCGTCTATATATTTAATTTATTCCTTGTAGATGTATTCTACGTCTGATCCAGTGCCGAAAGTTTGTGTATATGTTTATAATATGGTGAATTGGTGTTCCATCGTTTCGGCAAAAATCGGTAACGTAAAATTCGCGAAATAAAGTATTTTTGCGAACTCTACCTATGTTCCTCGTGAAGTAAAGAGTACAATTACCTGAAATAATGTACAATACTTTATAATAAAGTACGGGTGGCAACCCTACCCTGAACCATCCTTGCATGACTGGCATTATATCTTATCTATGATGACTGGTAACCAAAGAATTGGTCCCAGTCTTGATCCCTGCCGGCTGCCCTTTTTCATCGGCCTTGTTATGGCTGCTTGTTATTTCCTCTCTTCGGAAAAGTTCTCGCATAACTTCTTTAGGTTTATGGGCGTTCCCACCAATTAAAGTTCGTAACTGATACTTGGTTGCCATGCACTATTAAATGCATTTTTCAGGTCTAGGACAACAATCAATTGATTGATTGATTGATTGTTACTTGTGTTATTGGCTTAAATTCTATCTACATATTAGGTTATTGCGACGCCTTCTCTGAATCCGAACTGTCCTTCGCTCAGTCCGTTGTTATTTTCGAGCCAGTGTTGCAACCTACGACTGAATATACTATCTAATACCTTACCCAGGGTAGGTAATAGACTAATCGATCTTAGTGATCCGTCTCCTTTTGGTATCCAGACCACTTGTGCTATTTCCCATATTTTTGGAAATTTCCCATAAGCATAACTTTTGTTGAACATGTCTTTCACGATATGACTAGTTTCATTGAGAATGTGAATCATTGCTTCATTGGGGATTCTGTCTTCCCCGTACTTTTCCCTGCTTTTAGTGCGTCTATTGCGCGTTTTATTTCTCTCGTCTTTACTTCCGATTCATTTATTTCTGCATATCGTTTATTTCTTTGCCTGATATGTCTCATTTCTGCCGAATCTTGCGATTCGTCGTCCTCCGGAAAGAATTTGCTCAACAGATACTCATGCTTTTCAGCTTCATTGCAGCGTCCGTTCCATTTTCTTCAAAGATGTTCGTACTGGTTCCCAATTGTTTCTTTTGAAAGAATTTCCATAGCTTGTTCCATGGGTTTTCTTCCGATAAAAGCTCAATATTTCTTTGGATTGCACGGTCTTTTGCAATCTTTATTTCATTTTTTTTATTTGCTTTTGGTTTTTTTTCTATTTTTCCCATTTGGCTTTTCGTTCAATTTCGTTTGTCTCCTTCTGCGCTTCACGTCGCCTTTTATGAGTTTCGCACCGCGGTTCTTGGAGTTCATTGGTCCACCAATCTTGTGAGCTCTTGTATATTCTTTTTGTTTTAGTGTATTTTTTTACATATTTCTGAGCATATTTTTTGGAATTGCTCGGATTTTACTTCCAATTCTTCTTGGTTATCGATATTTCAGCATATATCGATTGTAAACTTATACAGTTCCTCCTCAAACTGTATCCAGTTTATCCTTTGGAGGTCGAATATACGTTTTGTTCGCTCTAGTTTTTTCTCTGAATTTATATTGAACGTTATGTATCTGTGTAGGCTCAACGATTCTTCGTCGAGTTCCTTCCAGTCTTTACATTGACGTTACTTGCTAGGGTAACGTCTATGTGATTCAGTCCATGTTGGGGAGTTTTCAGATCAATAATGAATAGAAAGAAAGTGGACTGTAATTTGAATTTCAAAATATTCCCAACATATTACGAAAAGGATAAGTGAACCCAAACCAACAAAAAACTTCTTACCTTTAAATGGTCGAACTTTACGAATGGATCTGTACTGTACTCACGCTCCAGAAGCAGAGTGATTGAGCTCAACAACGGAACTAGACGTGGAGATCCTTTGGAATGAAGTCCTGTCAATGTAAGTTCGGTTCCCCTTATCCTTGCTGCCTTTTGAACAGCACGCCACTGATACGACTTACGCATAGATTTATAATACTAGTATTATAGGTCCATGGACTTACGTACTTTTCACAAAGGAGTCTTTAAATTTCGAATGAAATATTCAAAGGAAGCAATTTTACTAGTTTAATTAATCGAAAATTATTTCGTGAGGAAGCAGAAAATTAATTGATTTGAAAACTGTAATATAATATCTTTCGCATGAAACGTAAAGATGGATACTGGTTTTTAAAACGAACTGTGTGAATATCACACTCGCTGCGGAACGCGAGGGTAAAAACTATCACAGCTGTTGTTAAATTATTTACTTCAACGGATACAAATAAATAAATCGCGGGTATATTATTATAAGGAATGAAAATTTGAATTTAATTATGAACGAAACGTTCACTTTGGCGTGAACAGTCCACATGACCCCGAGAACGTCAGGGGCTGTCTTTCATCGTTCTTTATTTCATATCTGTTGAAGATAGATCATTCTAGAAGAAGTTTACCTCTTCGGTTTGTTTTATTTCCGCTCCATGTAGTATTGTGAACGTTTGTATCTCCGCCTATTATTTCTTTCTTACTCAGTCCGCTTGCTAAGTATACCAGGTTTTTATTGGTGCCTCCTCCTGGTTCATCGTTTATCGATGATTCAACAATTTCAGCTGTAACATAGTTTTTCTCCGTCAGTTCAGTTCTGGTTATGACATTGACCAGGTTTGCCCTGGTCCATATTTGGGCCTTATGCTCACCCTCGATTTTATGGACATTTACTATGGTCAATGTTGTCTTCGTCGAATTTTTGGTTTAGTGCTAGCGAAGCCGCGTACCCTTTGTCCAAGTTTACTTGGATTATCTTTATGGACATTACTGCTTGTCATAATGCCATAGTAGACTTTCTTTTTGTTAAGTTCGACCTGTTTCACATACAAAGGGCATTTTTTGACTCTGGCCCTATGTTTTCGCAAATTGCGATCTATGTTCGCGGATTTGCGATTGAAAAAGTCTAGTACTGTCCTCTTGCATCATCTGCCCTCATTTTCGAAGCCACATTTGTGACATCGATCTTTGCGTGTGCAGTGTTTCTCTACATGTCCGAACCTATGACACTTGAAACATTGTGCCACACTTATCATCTCTTCCAGGCCCACATCTGTGTGCTCTAGAGAGATTTTACCATTTTTGATAAGGTATTTGAACAAATCAGTCCTTGTTTGGACCTGTATGTTCTCTCGGTATGGGTTTCTGCATACCTATCTTTAAAGAATAGCGGTTTCTGCTTTGAAGTCCATGAACTTCTCCTGCAATTCCCTGTTTTCCTGTTTTTCTTCATCGTCTGTCAAACCTTTGTTCACACCCGTTATTACGAGTGTGGGTTTGATTATCTTTTCCGTTTTTACGGTAAGATCTGTTTGGCAAAGTGCTTGAACGATCACTTTCTCATCGTTTATCGATATGAGTCCTCGTACCGTTGCTTCCTTCAGGATATCCTTGGTCCTCCATTCTGCTGATGACAGCTCGATATTCTTCAACATATTCAATTCCGACGATCGTTTGGAATTTTTCTTTTTTTTCGGGGTTTTCCAGGCTTCGCCCAGGCTTTATGTGGAAAGTGACGCATTTAGTTGGAGTAATGCTCATACCTAACCTCTCTAGGTATGCTTACACAGTGCGTAGTTGATTGGTGGCCTGTTGCATATCTTCGCTGACGATGACTAAGTCATAAGAGAAAGCCAACACTGCTATCTGGGTATTGTACGAGATTTTATACCCGAGCTTTTGCAGTGAAGGCTCGGAAACTGCATTGAATTGGTAAGGACTTGACCTTGCATAACCCCTCGCTGCACTTGTATCTCGAATATCCCATCTCTTGTGGACATTTGTATCTTCACATCCTTGTATGCCTGTTCAATCAGATGCGAAACTTCCGGTGGCGAGCCTTTTCTACGTAACGATTCGTCCACGAAGTTGTGTGGGACTGTGTCAAACGCCTTGGTTATGTCCATTATCGTTTCGACCAGGTTTTTGAGTTGTCCTTGGAGTACCGCAGCAGCTCCACAAGGATGTGAATGTTATTGAAGCACCCCGCCTCTGAAACGAAGCCTTTTTGACGGGGTGTGAAACCGGCCACAGACCTGATCATCTGGTCTATGCAGAAGTGATTCTCTGCTCAAGATGGACGAGATAGTGATAGGTGGCCTCTGTGAGGTCCTTACCTTCTTTGGGGAGCAGTGTGTTCCGGTTCATACTCCATGCTGTTGGCAGCTTCCCAGTAAACAGCAACAGATTTTACAGCAAGTGGAGCACTTCTATATTGCCCTTCCTTAAGGCGGTTGCACGCCTTATGCCGTCAATCTCGGGGGCAGTGGACAGTTTCATACCTGAGATTCGTTTCCGAATCTCGTTCACTGTGAAGTGGGGAAATGCTTGTGAGACCGATATTTTGGTGGTGCTCTTCCCCAGAGCTCCATGTAAAGCTCCTTCACGTCCGCAGGAGAAGGCTGCTGTTGACCTTCTACCCAGTCTACTCCTTGGCGGACTAGTTTGGCCAACTCACCTGGATTCTTCTCATAAATTTCTTGGATCTGAGCATACAAGAAGCGCCTTTTGCTGCGTCCCTTGCCCCGAATCCTGGGATGAATGTTCCCTCCATCGTCACCTTTCGCTGTACGGAAGTGTGAAGTAGCCTTCTGGTGGAGGAAGTCGACTTGACCATGTGAAAACTCATAGTCAGGCTCCAAGGCTAATTGGAGGGCGTCCCGCAGAAAATGGACTGCTTCTGCAGACTCGCCTGGGGTGGCGTTTTGAGGTATTTCATGAGCCAGGACATGCTCTAATATCCTTAATCTTAATATTTCGGTTTCTGGAGATGGCAAGTCTTCAGGTGCTGGAGTCACCTCGATCGCCTGTGCCTGAAGTACAGCAGGTTCGGATCGCTCAAAGATCCCTTCCTAGTCGGCAGTATCGCCCTCCCTTACCGCACCAGGGTGGCTCGAGGGTGCGGTCTGCGGCGGATGGTGTATAAGAAGCTTTATAAGAGGACAGAGCCCGCTTATCCTTTAACTGCTTTGCGGTTCTATTCATAAATCCTTCCATTTTCTAGGCAACACGAGGATCCCCACAAAACCTCCCCTCCAGTTCCAGCATGAGGTTGACTTCCTCCAACGTGAAGCCTTTCTCCCTGGGAGTGCGCTGCCTAGCGACCCCGGAGGTTCCTGCCCTGGTTTCATTTCTTGTTTGGGGGATGAGCCGTTCTCTCGTTTTGGGAATTCCCCATGCGAAAATGAAAGTACCTTTAGCATTGTTCGCACCTGATTGCTTTAGGTGGTGGTACTTTTGTGGCAGTCCCTACATTTAAATGAGGGGGTATGCGATCTGTAAAAGTCCTTAGCATGCCTTATGCCGTCATTGATGTTGAGCACCATTAAGTTCCCGCGCACAGTGTTGAGACAGACACTGCATGAGGCGTCGCGAAATGAAACTCTTATCAAAAAGTTGCCTCCCTCGAATTCTCCAAATAATTCGAGGTTATCGGGAGGACTGTTACTCGAGTCCTGTTCGGCCGAGTCGTTGCCAATGGTTCCCTGAGGAGTTGACATTAACTCCGAGTGGGGAGCTGGTCCTTGGTACAAGTATTGTGCGGCTCTTTCGAAGAGGTAACAGGACATGTCTGGAGAAAATCATCATATTGTATAAAAATTCGAGGGTTTCTACCAGGATGTTTTTGAGACGAGTTTATCTCGTCTGGCCCAGCGGCAGTTGTGCCTATGCTCTTGATAGAATTCATTATCTGTTCCGCGACGAAATGCTGGTATATATTGCATGGGTTTTCAGCTGTCTCAGTGAGGAATGCGTTATCAGGCGATAACGCTGTCTCAAAGATGTTAAGGTATTCTTTTTTTTTCAGGTGATTTTTGACAGGTTTCTAGGTTAGCGATTTAATCACAAAACCAATTTTTTGGAAGAAAGGCCAACTAGTTTCAACTCTATTCTATAATCTTCATCAGGGCTCAAAAATGAAAAAAAACAAAACTACAACAATTTAAGATGTTTGAAACTTAAAATTAAAAGATTAAAATCTTGTTTTTTGAAAAACTTATTCTAAGATAAATACACTCATAAATATACAGGGTGATTTTTTTAAGTGTTTCATTAGACGTTTTCGAGGAAGGAATAGTAATACAGATTCAAGATTTTGGATTTTCGTTTTAGAGTACATGAACTTTAATTGTAAAATATTTTCAACTTTTCAATACTTCCGGTTTCACCGGAAACGAATGTAACTTCGTTATTTCAAATGCAACACCCTGTATATTTATACATATTCGAATTCTTCGTTCAATTCTTCACTGATTTGATGTATGATATGTGCAACCACTCAAGCGGTTCTTGAACTATAGCCTGATAATCAATTTTTTTGAAAAAAAGGTTTTCACAAATTAGTGTCCATATCTTCAAAATCCCTCAATACAAGAATTTCTTTTTACGAAAGTGGAACAAAAGAAAGTACGCTGATACTGTTTCTTGTATAACTTATGAGGAAATATTATACAGGGTGTCTGAAAAAAGGCCTCAAAGTGAGCCTCAATAAAACTATGAAATCTCACCTTTTTCAAATGGCAACCCTATAATTTTGTAATTCCAATCGATTGCTCGTCAAAAACCAGTTATAGTGTCCCGAACGTTTCATGCCTCTAAAATCAGTATTTTGGCCGTTATTCAATAAAATTCGAATTTCACGATTAAAGACTGGTTTCGCACAGTTTGTAAGCTTGGATTTTTGAAGTAAGCTATGTTAGGAACTGTCATTCTTACTTTTTTTACAGATCAAGCACTAAGCATAACATGCAATAATAATATCACTGGAATGATATATCAAGGGTATGTTTTTTATTTGCGGCAAATGTAACAAATTCCTAGAACAGGTAATTAGAAATTCAACGAACGAAATTCACATTTACTGACTTTAACGGAATCAAAGTTCAGGAGGTATCAAAACAATTTTCTCCGTACGGAAAAGCCTTAGCCCTAAACAGACTCGAGTGAATACAGTAATGGATAATAATGAATGACCTGTTACTGTATTCACACGATTCCGTTTTGGGTTAATGCTTCCACTACGGAGAAAATTGATTTGATACTTCCTGAACTTCGATTTTGTTAAAGGTGGTAAATGTGGATTTCTTTCGTTAGAAGTTCTGACTGCCCTTTCTAATATTTTCTTACATTCACCATAAATGAAGAACATATTCAATACATCACTGTTACTGTAATTCATATTTTGCATAGTGCCCGATGAATAAAAAAAGTATGAATGACAGTTCTCTAAAATGCATTATAAATCAACAGACATAGATAGATAGATAGCCTTCTTGAAAATTTCTTTCCTTATAAATCCATGGTTAGACTAAGAAACCTTGATTCAGTCCTGAAATCCGAATTTTATTCAATAACGGCAAAACTACTGATTTTAGAGGCATGAAATGTTCGGGACACCCTAACTAGTTTTTGACGAGCCATCGATTGGAGTTACAAAATTATAGGGTTGCCATTTGAAAAAAGTGAGATTTTATAGTTTTATTGAGGCTCACTTTGGGGCCCTTTTTCAGACATCCTGTATAATATTTCTCATGAGTTATACAAGAAACAGTATCAACGTACTTTCTTTTGTTCCACTTTCGCAAAAATAAATTCTTGTAATGAGGGATTTTGAAGATATGGACCATAATTTGTGACAACCTTTTTTTCAAAAAATTTGATAATCAGGCTATAATTCAAGAACCGCTTGAGTGGTTGCACATATCATACATTTAATCAGTGTAGAATTGAACGAAGAATTCGAATATGTATAAATATACAGGGTGTTGCATTTGAAATAACGAAGTTACATTCGTTTCCGGTGAAACCGGAAGTAGATTCCTCTTGAAAATATTTTACAATTGAAGTTCATGTACTCTAAAACTAAACTCCAAAATCTTGAATCTGTATTACTATTCCTTCCTCGAAAACGTCTAATGAAACACTTAAAAAAATCACCCTGTATAAGTGAGGAAACGGGTTCGGAAATTATGAGAATTTTCAACTTGCATTTTCACCTTTTGTGGTTGTCATAACTGACGTTGTCGTGAATTGAAATTTTGGAGAGAATAACTTCTCTAGTGCTCACATCTGAATCTTCGAAAATACAGGTAATTTCATAAAATTATTAACTTAGATGTTTCGAGAGTATGCGCAGATTAATATGGCAATGTACACCCTAGGCTTGGACAACATCTATTTATTTTTGATTTTTTCAATTGAATAATAATACGCAGTATTTAACTTTTCCATATCATTTTTTTTTCAATGGAATTTTTGTCCTGTTTTAATGGATATCATCTCATCTAATAACTGTTTTTGAGCGCTCGTTCTACTTGAACGAATTCGTGATCAAATTCAATTTTTTCTGTGGGGCCGTCCGTCCGATAGCATGATAACTTTCGAAGGAATCGTTCTAAAGTCTTGAAATTTTCCGGGTGAGTTTGGTTCCCAAATGCCTCGGTTGAGTCCGTTTACCAGCCAAATCGTGTTCCTTGAAATATGGCCATTAAAATATTCTTCCTCAATATCTCAGACAAAACAAAACCAATTGAAATGAAGTGTTGCGGCTGCATGCAAGATGCTTGAAAAAAGTCTCATTCAGAATTTTGTGGTCAAAGTGTTGACAGGAACATATAATATTTAATTGGTATATTGAAAAGAGTAATCTTCATCTAATATATATAAATAAGTGCCACTTTTCGTTGTGTATCAATAACTCAACAACGCCCTCACCGATTTGGCTAATTTTGGGCTTGAATTATTCGTGGAAGTCTAAGCCTTGTTTATGTAACTCTAGTTGTCCAATGAAGTGTAGTTCGGGGAGTTAGCTCACAGAGGGAGCTATAGTTTAGATGTGCCCATTCATAAATTCAATTAGAATTTCACTACGAATACGTTGCTCGCGAATTAAGAAAGTCAAATGTTGCCAAATAGTGTTAACGAAGATGGGGATATATAAAAAAGAAGAGAAAATAGTGAAGTTGATCAAAACTCCCTCTGTGAGCTAACTCCCCGAACTACACTTCATTGGACAACTAGAGTTACATAAACAAGGGTCTAAGGAAGGTATTTTTGTATAGAAAATTCAGAAGAAATCTTGAAAAAGTGTGAAATCAACATTACAGGTTTTATATACAAATTCATTTTCAGTGCCATCTGTAGTCGTTTTCGAGTACTACGAATGCAAGGCAGTTTCCTATTTTTTCATACTCTATATAATCTTTAGTTAAATTGTCATAGATGGCGAACCTGTAAAAAATATTAGAGATTTCAATTTTCAACGAATTGAAATATTAAAATTACCGACATTACACTTCAGTGTATAATCATCATAATGGTACATTATTGTAATAACTAATCACAGGAATCTGAAATATTTATTATTTGAGAGTAATTTCAGAGTTCACAGAACACTAATACACAGAGTTCGTTTTTCATCACTTCTTTCATAAGGCGTTTTCGGATACTTACTCGGGTTAACTCGATCCCTAACCTTGGCGTTCGTTTACCTAACCCGAACATCCAACCCGTGTTCGGAAAGTACGGAAAGTACTCGATCACTGACTCAGGATACATTAAGAAGCAACTGTGCATCACCAATCAGAAACAACTTCAATCAAATCATTATCTTCGGTCGTTATCGTTCGAGTTCGTGAAATTTAAATATCGCGCCAAATTGTCGATGTGATTCAACTTTTTACACAGTAGAGAAATCTGGATTAATTTCTAAAGTGTGCTTTATATCCATTTAGTTTTTTAATTTCAAAAATCTTTAAATAAGTTCATGGACAAATAATAAAATGTAATGTTGATGTATTAATACTGAATGAAACGAAGTTATTCAAAGAAATGTAATTTGAATTTTCAAGTCGAAATGGTAAAAATGATTACCCTGGAGACTGAATACTTTTGGGGTATATATTTGAAAATGGCCAATATTTGTACCCCTCTTCAATATGAATTTCTAAATATTTAGAGACCTAATTCAACTGAATGTATCTGGTAAATAAAAAATATGACATAATCATAGATATATAAATGAAACAAATAAATATATTATATACAATATAAATATAATGAATTCCTATTATTGAATAACAAAAATATATCGGGTGTCCAAGGTGAGTGGCCTATTAGATTTTGTAACTTGGCAAATGATGATTTTTTTTTGTGCATCCTGTATAACTGACAACTATAATTCAAAAGCAGTGACAAAGATCAGATCAATATCTAACGACTTGCTAAATTTTTTACTTAAATCTCAAATATTGAGCGAACTAGAGTCACTTTCGTAACACGCCAATTCGAATAATAGGCCACTCACCTTGGGACACCGGATATAAGTATAAATATGATAAATCACAGCCCCAATAAAGAATTCTTGTAAAAAAATAAATTGAATATACATACAAATAAAAAATCATAGAAAAAATGAGGTGGAGCAATCATTATATTCTCATGAATTATAATTTTGGACACAGGAGTAACATCCAATCGAGGTCCGCCAATGTGTGGAATACTGTCAGGAAATAATAATCTCCGTGGAAATTCACATTCAAATTTCTCCGGGGAGAAATGCTCACTACATATATATACTGTATTGTTTTGCGCCATAATCTAAATCGTACCGTCCAGAAAATTCCAACCATTTTTGAGCCCTTGAAAATCATCATTGAATATTATTATTGTTATTAAAACAAAGTAAGAGAAGAGGCAAAGCATATTGGGCATGAGTGAAAATATGTACGAAAAAACACACCAGAAAAAATTCAACTCTGAGACACAACGTAAATAAATTTTAAAAAATGGTTTAGTAGTTTCAAAAAGAATTCAAAAACTTACCATTTCATGCCTTTTGGAAAATTAAATAACGTGATGCCTGGTTTATTATTTTTACTGTTGTTGCAGTTCATAACAACACAATAATGAACACCCATCTTGACAGTTGAAAATAAACAACATTCAAAAGACCGAAGGCTGTTAAGGCACTTGTAGCGAAGGCGAATTCAGAAATAACCTCACATTACAAGATAAACAAGATAAATGTTGCATAGAAACATTTCAGTTTTGGGTTTTTCCTTTATAACTGGCCCATATGATAATATTTTAACCAGGACGTTTACTAGTGAACCACTAGATGGCGCTCGCGTTACCATAGTCGCTTCGTTTCCCATCTTTATTTCTCCTTAATCTTTGCCGTCAGGCGAGTGGTGTATTTCATCAAGTGTGTTTTGAGCATTACCGCGAATTGAATACTATACTTTATCCACGACTTCTTCAGTAAATTCGAATTAATCTGCATTCAAAAAATTTTGAACAGTTGTCAAAAACGTTGACAACATTTCGTCCAACCCACAGAACATAAATCCAGTGGACTCTGTGGTAGGGAATCAAATCAGATTATCTAACTAATCAAATCAAGTACTTTCGCAACTTCAAAAATTTACGTTTTCCAGAAATAAATCTGGAATAAATCGCTAGAACGTTATCTTGATGGCTGAAATAGATTTCCGGATCGATCCTTCTTTTAATTCATTTTTTTGTAAGCAATTTCATTTTTCCTAGGTATTTTTATTAGCGGGAGTTATGGGCGGGTGTTATTGGTTTCGTGCACGTTTGACAACTGACAGCACATCGGAGGTATAACAACCCCACTTTTCCTATGTAAATCTAGCAAAACAACGAGAGATTTTGGTTTTTCCCAAGTGTTTCAGTTGATTTATTTCGTGAAAATGGACCTATCAAATTGTTTATTAAGTTCAGATCATATTCATCGAGGACGATATGTAGAAAAATATCAGTTTTGGGAATTCACCCTTGTCAACTGTAGAAGGAAGATATTTATCCATCTTACTTGGTTCATTTCAAAGATAAAATGTATCCTGATATGATCAGTTATTCAGTGAAAACAAAGAGTGCTGCTGAAGTGAATCAAATGACATTTATAATATTTATTCTTCAATATATGGAATAAGGAAAATTATCATATTTGTTTATTGAAATGAAAGCCCCTGAATTCCATGATGATTTTATTGATAAAATGAAAAACTTTATAGAAATTAACATCTAAATTTTAATTATTCAGAACGTTGAAAAGGATTCCTATTAAATACAAATTAAAAAAATGAATTAATATTTTGTCGAAAGTAAAGCATTCATCGTTCAATACAAACCAAAAATTTTAGTTTCTTGTATAAATAAAAACCTAATTAATAAGAAATTGTAATTAATTTTACAATACAGAGTTAGAAGTTAGTATGTTTATGCTATTTCCTACAAAATAGTGAATAGCGGAGATAGCAGTTACCTTTTACTTGTCTCATATAAAAAACAGAAGATATTACTGCAATTTGAAAGAACATTCAGATAAGTTTTAGTCCAGTGATATGATTTCGGGTCATACATTCATAAAAAACTTATGTTATCACAACAATTTTGTCTAATAACGAGTAATGTTCATCTCTTTTCTTTAACGAAAGAATTGGAAATACATCGAATAATGTTCTATATTTCCTCCTTTAAGTCCAAATATGAATCCTGAAACATAATCTCTTTGTCTTCTTGATTCTGACTGCACTTTATGTCTCAAATACTTCCTCTAGTGCTAACTGGTGATCAACTAATGAAATACTATTTTATGAGTTTTCAAAACAATTGTTAGAAATTGGTGATGGCAAAATACAAATCGACAGTACCAAAGGATTGATCACCATATTACTGGTAACTCAAAAGGAGAAGTGTGTTTGATACCGCGTATCCCTATGATTCCAACGGATATGCCATTGGATTTAAAAGGTTACAATATCCTGTGCGTTTATCATTTGCGATGTCCATAATCAAGGCCCTAGGGCGAACACTCACGTTTGTGGTGTGAATTTGAAGGATCATGTTTTTCACATGGCCAACTTTATGTTGCCTGTTCCAGAGTCGGTATACTCCCAATTGTTTATTTATTCATGCTGAAAATGGAAAACAAAAATATTGTTTTTATCCAAATGTTTTAGACTAACACTACCATAGTGAGAGTACCAATTCTTTTTAATTTTTACTCTTTGCAGTCTTCATCATTTAGAAGTCGTTGGCAATTGGGAATCGGACAACGTCTTTAGGATGTTTCAACTCGAATGTATATAGTTATGAGATCATCTTCTCTAGGAATTGTAGACGTCAACAGTCAACACCTCGGTCCATCCCAGGAATTGTACTCGAAAGTGTCGACATGCAATTATGCACTTTTAGCTTTCTTTTGAGAGTGGACATTAGATTTAGTTCAGTTAGGAAGTAACTTCCATTAGACTCACTCCAAATCTTAATCTGTTAAACTTATCAATTCTTTATCTGTTAAGTTGTAATTGATATTTTGGAAAGAAATAAATCTTTTTAAAAACAGACTTTAAGAGACGGAAATCATAATTGGCGCTGCGAACAGGATATCGCAACGGGGTTTTAGTGAAAAGTGACTAAAATTAGTTTCCGCTTCGAAAACGTTCGACGTCTCCGAGGAACTCCCGTTGAGTTTTAACTCTTTGTGCGATATCGTCAAAACCACCATCAACATCCAACTTCAACCCGGAAGGAATCAACCTACCCACTTCGACCAAGAAGGAAGGAACAACCCACTATAGGATGCAAATCTTGGTGTAAGTCCTTCAAACCCATCCAATTTTTTCTTTTTCCTTCATCAGTCTAATGACAGATACGAATTCTTCTCAAGAATTAGAGATAATTGCTGAGGATTCAGAAACTTTAGAATTAGGTTCACATATTCTTAGAAATAGTAGATTTCAACCTTACCCTAGAAGAAAAATGAATTCTAACCAAGCTTCTTCTAATACAGTTAACCCAATCGAAGTAATGTCTAGACAGGACTTACAATTGTTATTAAACTCAATTCCGGAATATTATCCCGGCCAAAATCTATCAATTTTCATAAACGAAGTAGATAATTTATTGACGCATCTGCAAGGCAGATTGAATCAAGATCTAACTTACGCACTGAATTTTTCGATAAGATCAAAATTGAAAGATGAAGCTAGGGACTTCATAGCTTTTCAAAATGCCTCTGATTGGCCCAATATCAGAAGGGTATTATTGCAAAGGTATGGAGATCAACGCAATGAAGACTTATTAGTGTCCTCTTTATCACAATGCGTACAACAAAAACATGAAACATATTTAGACTATTATAGTAGGATATCAAAAAATTTGAGCGATTTGTTACAACATTTAACCCTGAACATAAGAGACCAAAACTATTTGTTATACAAACAACAAGATATTCAGAAACTAGCACTCAAAACATTCCAAATAGGTATTCTAGAACCATACAGATCTTACCTTAGTAACTTCAACTGCATTAGTTTAGAAGACTGTATTAATAGATGTCAATTTTTCGACAATAGAAAGCAGGAATGGGAATACTGCGAATTTCTGCGGAAATCTCAAGAACAACCAAAAAAGCTAAATTATAATCGTACTTCACCTCAAAATTCATATCAGACTCGTAATTACCACGAATTCCCGAAAGCTCAAAATCGGAATCAAAATTTCAATCCAAACTTTCCAAGCAATGCTCAAAAATTTTCTAACCTAGTACCAACGAATAACCAAAATTTCGTGACAAATTATAAGCATCAATCTCCTCCTGAAAATTCTGGAAATCCAAACGGCTTTCCTTATTGCATTAACACACCAATTCCTAATAACAGAGGATACCCGACAGCTCGCGAAGTGTTCGGACCAAAACCAGGTTCTAGTATGTCCAAAAATCAACAAAAGCCAACTCCTATGTCTATTTCGACTAGAAACACTTTTAGGCAACCTGCCGCTCAGTCGATCTCGACGAGAAATTTTTCACAAAACAAACCGACAAGAAATTTTATTTCCGAAGAATTATTTAACGTTCAATCCGAAGGTGGAAATCCTGAAGAATTTTTATGATCCAAACGTTAATTCTCAAGATGACTATGAAAATAATCTTACAGAAGAAGAAAATTTTCAGATAGCTGCCCTGGAATTCCCAGAAACATAGATCTAAATTGTGTCAAAATTAAGTCCAAATTGCCCTACATTTATTTACCAAAAATTGACCTCAAAATTTTGATTGACTCAGGAGCAACAAATTCAGTCATTAATTCAAAACCCGCGTTTGAAAAATTCTTCCAATTTTTATACAAAGAAAAATTTAGCGTCTCTGGCTTAGGAAACACAATCACTTCAGATAATAATTTAAATATACCAATTTTATACGAATTAGGAATTTTTGAAAATATTCATTTACATGTAGTTGATTGGCATCAAAAATTTGACGCTCTATTAGGAACTTCTGATCTCCAAAGATTAGGTGCGAAAATTGATTATAAAACTCATACATTAGAAATTAATGATCTAAAAATACCTTTCAACCTCGAATATTCATCGTCCAAACTGAAACCGCGTAATGAAAAAGCAAAAAATTTTATTAAAATACCTGTTTCCATAGAAAACGGAAATGTCCTTCTACCTGAAATAAACTTTCAACAATTTTCAACTCCAGAATGTATTGCTCATGCTAGGAACGGATTTTGCACTATACCAATTTCTCAACCAATAGAAAATGAAGTACAAATTAATTTTGTAGAAAGAATACCTGTGAAATCGATTCACGAAACAGAAATATCAACCCCTCCATTAACACATCAAAATTTTAAACTTGCGAAAAACATAAGAACTGCTCACATGAACTCTGAAGAAAAAAGAGAAATCTTCAAAATATGTAATAAATTCAAGAATATTTTTTATAACGAAGATTCAGATCTTTCATTTAGTAATACAGTCAAACACAAAATTCGAACAAAAGATGAGGAACCTGTTTACGTAAAATCTTTCAGACACCCTCATCACATGAGGAAAATTATTCAGGAACAAATTCAAAAATTACTTGATGACAAAATTATACGTCCGTCAATTTCACCTTATAGTGCTCCGGTATGGATCGTTGACAAGAAAAAAGACGCATCAGGTCAAAAGAAGTACAGAATGGTTATAGATTATAGACGTCTTAATGATAAAACCGTCGAAGATAAATACCCTTTACCGAGAATAGAAGAGATTTTGGATAACTTAGGCAAAAGTTGCTATTTTTCTACAATCGACATGGCAAAGGCCTTTCATCAAATTGAAATGGATCCTGAATCCATAGAAAAAACTGCATTTACTGTAAACAATGGCCATTATGAATACCTTCGAATGCCTTATGGATTAAAAAACGGCCCGAGTACTTTTCAACGTGTAATGGATAATGTTCTCAAGGAATACCTGCATATTTTTTGTTTTGTTTACATGGACGACGTAGTCGTATTTTCAAAATCATTGCAAGAACATATTTATCACCTGAAACTAATTTTTCAGAAAATTCAAGAATATAACCTTAAAATTGAACTCGACAAATGTGAATTTTTGAGTAAAAACGTAGCATTCCTAGGACATGTCATAACACCTGAAGGAATATCGCCAAATCCATCAAAATTAGAAACTATCGAGAAATATCCCCTACCGCGTTCAGTTAAAGAAATAAAGTCGTTTTTAGGTTTAATAGGTTATTACCGACGTTTCATACAAAATTTCGCACATATCGTTTCACCATTTACAAAATGCTTGAAGAAAGGAGCAAAAATAAATTATCAAGATCCGGACTATGTTTATGCTTTCCAACAATGTAAAGAACTATTGACAAACGCCCCAATTCTGGTCTACCCAGATTTTGAAAAACCTTTTAAATTAACAACAGATGCTTCAAATGTAGCCATTGGAAGTGTTTTATCACAGTCAAACCGCCCTATAGCCTACTATTCGAGAACTTTGAACTCGGCTGAAAGAAATTATTCAACAATTGAAAAGGAATTATTAGCAATTCTCGATTCAACAAAACATTTCAGGCCCTATCTTTTTGGACAAAGTTTTACAATCGAAACTGACCATAATCCTCTTGTATGGCTTTACAAAATTAAAGAACCAAATTCTCGCCTCATACGTTGGAAATTAAAATTAGAAGAATTTGATTTTAAAATAATTCATACTAAAGGCAAGGAAAATAAAGTTGCCGATGCACTTTCACGAATTGAAATACATAATCGAGAAAACGAATCACTTTTATCTGAGGATGATCTGAATGTAGAAATATCGTCCATCTTACCAAATGTAAATGAACTTCCCGAACTAGGTGACGAAGAATTAGAAACCATTCTGAACTCTCAAAATAACGAAAACCCTCCTGTAAACGAGGAACATGAAAATCCGAACAATGATAATAACTCTGATGCTACTATTCACTCTACTCAAGAAGACAACGGAAAAGTTATCCCAATTACGGAAACACCTGTTAATATTTATCCCAATAGAATTATTATGAATATTGGTGAACAATTCAATTTGAAATACACTAAACCTTTTGGAAAAAATACGTATTGTGTATCAATAAGACAAAATTGTATGACAAACGATTTTTCGAACCTATTCAAAGAAATTCTGAGACCAAACGAATCTTATGGAATTTATTTCAGAGACAATAAATTGCGTTTACCCCTCGTCAGATTTTGTAAAGAAACATTGAATTACTCTGCAAAACTTGTAATCAGTAATAATTATTATTGGATGTTACCTGTGAAGAAAATCAAAAAGAAATCATTTCAGAATATCACGACAAAAATCACAATGGCATTTCAGAAAGTCATAAATTTTTATCAAAAAAGTACTATTGGCCAAAAATGAAAAACAAAATAACAGAAATAATCAACAAATGTGAATTATGTCTTCAGTCGAAATACGAGAGACATCCCTATAAATTGAAATTCTCTGGTCCACTTCTTGCGAAAAGACCATTTGAAATAATCCACTTAGACACTTTTTCCTTTCTAAATTCAAAGTTTTTGACTATAATAGATCTCTTCTCTAAATATGCTCAGTCATATCTAGTCAAAGATGGTACAGCACTTACAATCCTCAATAAATTACGTCATTATTTTTCGCACCATAATATCCCCAAAAATTGTCTGCGACGAAGGAAGAGAATTTCACAACAAAACTTTCACGGAATATTGTAAATTGAACAAAATTGATCTTCACTTCACAACGGTGAATAATCCAAGTTCAAATTCTCCTATTGAGAGATTTCATTCTACAATCTTGGAAAAACTTCGAATTTTAAAATTGAAAAACCCTAATGAAAATCCTTCAAATCTTATGATTACTGCAACACTGATCTATAATCAATCAATACACTCAACTACCGGCTATTCTCCATTTAATTTACTTTATGGTCCCTACGAAAAACTACCAGAATTTGATCTGAACATGACCGTTTATGAACAGTATAATGAAAAAAGGAAACAAGAAATATTACCATTTTTTGACCATATTTACCAACGGAATAAGGAACGAGGACAGAAAACATTGAATAAATTAAACGAGAATAGAAATGACCCTCCCGATTTAGAACAAAGAGAAGTCTATGTTGAAAGAAACAGGCCCAGAAAAACTGACCCTCCTTTTGAAAAAGTTAGAGTCGATCAACAACAACAAAATAAAATCAGTGGTCTTACCCAAAAATCTAGAGAAACCACAGCTCATATCAAGAAAGTCAAAAGATTAAGGAATAATACTTGTTCTTTTCAGGATACCGCTAATTCTCCTGATACGGACCCCAACCAACCAGGCCCTTCAGGTCAACAAAATAATCAGTAATGGATACTTTGAAGAATCTCTTTGTAATGCCAAAATTCTTGACCACTACCACAATTTCCTTTTTTCATAAACATAACCAATTTACAAATTAATTATGATCAACTCAATTACAATTTTATTGCTCTACAGAAAAATCGTACCATCGATGAATTATCTCACAGAATTTATGTTCAATTGAAATCAAATCTAGTTCAAATCGAACAAATATTACATAAATTTTTCAACAGAAAAATTAAAAGAGGCTTGGCAAATTTCATTGGAAAAGGAATTAAATTCGTAACCGGAAATCTAGATGATGATGACCTAAGACCATTAACGAAAACTTAGAGAGCCTTCATCGAAACAAAAATTCTGAAATTGAAAGAATAAATAAATTAACTTCATTCGCTAACCATTTAACGCAGAGATATTCTGAAGACTTAGCTCTGTTGAACAATAACATTTTTCATACAAAAATACTTTTTGAAAATATCAAATCAACTGAGGAATTTAGAATCATTATCGAATACCAGATACTACAATCAGAAGAACTATTAAATACTTTACTAATGATTGAAAGAACACTTAGTTTCGCAATGAAAGAAATACCAAATTTAGAAATTATAAAACTTCAAGAACTTCAATTAATCGTTACTTATTTGGAAAGAATTTATAAACCACAGCAATTATCACCAATTGATCAAGTTCACCTGTATAAAATAATAGAATTTGCGAAAATTTCTGTCATAGGAACTGATGAAACCATTACATTCCTCCTTAAAATTCCTATCCTCAAAACCTTGATTGCAAACTACTCCAGAGTGTACCCTTTACCTAATAACCAAGATATAGCTGTAATACCTCCAAAGAAGTATTTAATCAAAATCAAGAATGAAGAGTATTGGACCGATGAAGTATGCGACTCCAGATTAGGCAGTTCCATGGTTCTATGTCACCAACAACCAGTCAAAGAAACTTGTACCCTAGCATCACCAGACCGGTGCCAAACTGTTTTAATAGAAAATAACTACAAGATAATTCACATTCTGAAGAATAAACAGCTTCTTACACTGTTCAAGAATCCACAGACAACACTTGAAGATTGTCATGGAATTATTACGAATAAATCTATCCAAGGAACAAACCTGTTGAATTCCGATTGCAAAATTATCATCGAAAATTCAATATTTGACAATACAGTACCAATTTTTGAAATTTACACTGGAAAAATTTCAAATCTCCCATTGAACTACAACTACAAGGTAGATCTTCAATTGAAACATTTATCAGAACCAACTTCAATTCTCCAAGAAGCTGAAAAACTTCAAGACCAGCCCCTGTATTTGCAACCGACATCTCAAATAATCCACATAACGACAAGTGGTATTTTGCTTTGTTGCATTATCACCGGAATAATTCTAATTATAAAGAACAGAGCAAGAATTTCCGAAGTTCTCTTCAGTCCCAGGAAGATCATCCGCATAGACCTTGAAGACAACACCAGGAAAGAAAGCGATAACGAGGACGTTATCTAAACTAAGCGGGGAAGAGTTATGAGATCATCTTCTCTAGGAATTGTAGACGTCAACAGCCACACCTCGGTCCATCCCAGGAATTGTACTCGAAAGTGTCGACATGCAATTATGCACTTTTAGCTTTCTTTTGAGAGTGGACATTAGATTTAGTTCAGTTAGGAAGTAACTTCCATTAGACTCACTCCAAATCTTAATCTGTTAAATTTATCAATTCTTTATCTGTTAAGTTGTAATTGATATTTTGGAAAGAAATAAATCTTTTTAAAAACAGACTTTAAGAGACGGAAATCATAATTATATATATAGTTTTTACTCTTGTCATAGTTGAGAAATAACATTTAATAGTATATCTTTGTGTTTATTGCTGATAAATATAATATAAACATTTACATTATGTTTTTGTAGTGGCCTTTGATGAGCAGTTCCATACATTCGAAATTAGACTAAGTAATAAATTTAATTTTTTTGTTATATTTCTAAGTTTATTACTATGCCTTATACGTAGCGAAGCACGTACCGGGCAGCTAGTATAATATACAAACGAAGTTTATCACAAGAGAAAATTTTATAATCAACATAAATAAATACTTAGATTTACTTAAACATTAGTTTGCCTGATATATTTATTCCCTGAAGGTAATGCAACAACAGTCATAACAGGAAACAGTGATTTTGCTTCCTCATCACTAACGGACGGCTGTATCATAACTGCTTGGCGAGGCTGAAATGAAAAATGTGTTTTTAATACTAATATGATTAAAAGATGTCAAACCTACCTTCCAGTCCACAGGAGTTGCCACTTTCTGTTTGTCAGTCAATACTAAAGCATCCAGTACTCTGAGTATTTCATCGAAGTTCCTTCCTACAGTAGAGGGATATAATATAGAAAGTCTCATTTTTTTCTTATCGTCAATTATAAAAACAGCTCTTGCTGTGAGAGGGATTCCATCCTTATCTTTCTTCTCTGGATCTAGCATATTCAACTGACATGCTAAATCTCTTCCTTCGTCACTAATTATAGGATATGGAAAACCTGAATATTCGGAGAAACATTTTAACATCCTTTATCCATTTATGATGGGATTATACGGTATCAGATGAAAGTGCTATAGGTTTCACTTTTCTTTTGACAAATTCGGGATATAACTTCACAACTCGGGCTAATTCCGTTGTACAAACTGGAGTGAAATCGGCTGTATGAGAGAAAAAAACGCAACACCTGAAGAAAAGAACTAATTTTAAGAATTCTGGTGTTAAAGGGGTGTTAAAAAGTCTATGAAAGTAAGTAAGCAAGTAGGGACAATCAACTACCGAAGGTAATATATGGATTAATTTCGCTTTGCGGATGAAAATTATTTAAATTGGATTTTTATATATTTTTATGATTCGAAAACAAGTGTTGTAGCTACCCTATAGATCAGCCTCTAGTGAATTGATTTCAATTATGTATAATCTTTGTGTTGGGGGTTCATTCAAATTTACTTGACAAATGTAAATAGGCGATTTTCCTTCAGTTTTTAGAGCTCTCATGGGCATACTTCACAATGGCACGCAAGCATGGTTGAATTTGACAAACAATGAATTTAATGGAATGAAATGAAAACACTCTCGACTTCTTGCAGAAAGCAAAAATTGGGTGCTTACCTAATTTTTTCTCTTCCAATCAAATCATCACTGCTAGCTTTATTTTTGGCACTCCATTGAAACATCTTCTGCCACAACACGTTATGATGTTCAGATCCTTCGATGCTTTACCGCTGCTGTTCAATTGATTGATTTTGCCATGGATGAATACATCAAATCTGCCAAGGCTGCTTCAACGAACTAAAAATGCAGATTTTGACTGTTATATTCTACAGCGGCTTCAAGTTTTCAATCAGAAAAACTACTGGAGCTTTTGTTTTCGCTATGGCATAGTATTTAGTTTGCTATTGAGTTAACAGGCGAATAGAGAATGCTTCTTCTCTCTAACTCTTGCTGTAATGTTCCTGGGCTTTATCGTATAATTCGTTTCTCTGTTTCATCTCTGTATCGCTTATTTCTCCATGATGTGAAACTTTGAAGGAATAAGTTACAAATTGTTGATGATTTTGCATTAAATTAGTTGAAATAAAACCATTACTCTACAGAGCTCTCATTTTCATTTCCATGAAACGTACAAAATCCCAATTGAGGTGCTAAAAATAGATGAAATTTTTAATGGTATATTGCATGATTTCCTCAAATAAATCAATCCTAAATTGTATTGTGAATGGTCTCTTTTCGATTTCAAGATGTAAATAAAACATTAAGTCGCGATAAGTTTTCTTGAATTTGAATTAATTAATTCTACGAAATCTGTCTTAGGAAATTCTTAATAACAATCAACTTTCTGTTCAACTGACAATGCAGACTAGTCATCAACATGAATCAGAAGAACTCTATCCTCTCAGAGTTCATTACTCAGGATTATCAATAATCAATAATCAATAATCATCCGACAGTTTCATTAAAGTCAACGTATACGATATTAATTATATGTTCTATACTGGGCGTTATTTATTATTTTAAAAAAGCATAATTACCTCATCCTATTGGTAAACAACTTGATGTTTTCCAATTCGCATGTGGATTTATAGCGTTGTTGAGTGATAAGATTTTCATCAGGCCCTTCAACACCTTGCCCAATGAGGGCACATTTGATAAAGAAGGGCTAAAGGCATCCATCTATGGTCTTACATCTTGTAAACCATTACTGACATCTTCTCAACTCTCTAAATGATTTTTTTTCTGATCCCACGTCAAATACGCAGCTTATGCTACCATTTCATCTAATCCTTCAGGAGTTGGAAAAGAATTTGTTGATGGCTGATTTTTGGGACCTAAAGTAGTACGTGTCAAATTTAACACAAAACCTCCTTCCTTCTTGGTACCTTGTGATGTATTAGGTCCTGGGAAACGTGTCACATCCATCATATGCGGACTCGGTGTTGAAAACAAGTCGTTCTTCAGTGGATCGGATTTTGGACTCGGACCTGTTCGTGAACACATTTCTGGAGCTGACGGTGGACCAGGAGCAGTTAGTCGATGGCATTTATTACCTTAAACAAAAAAATTGTTTTTTTTTCAATTAGGAATGCATTCAATTTGCAGATGATCATTTGATGTAGGGTTAAAATTGGGTATTCGATAACTCGAAGATTTCCATTTTAATATCGAAAAAGATGACGATCGTATCAGAGGTTGTGTTGCAGAGCTATTGTATAGAGAATAAAACACATAGTATCGCTATAGGGCAGTCAAACGATCTGTCATAATCAGTTTTCAATATGGCTGGTGGAAACAAACGGATATCATTCATAAAGTTGAAAGCGGTTGCTTGGTGCGTAATCAATTGTAGAAACAGCAAATCGTCAAATAATATAACTAATTGTTTACAGTTGCTCCCAGTAGCCATTTTGAAAAAACGTGTATCAGCTGTTGGACTGGTTTATTTTCTAGTTATTTTTATTTGATGAAACGCTAAACTAGTCTGTTTTTGATTATGTGATAATGATCATATAATAAACGATATAACTTACCACCAGTGTTGGCTGCAAAAGGAGTGTGAGGGCTAGGTATCTGAAACCGACAGCCTTCTGAAGGAGTTGGAGGAAATCTGGTGCATTGATATTGGTGTATTCAAACTTGAAACTCTCGAACGGGCCATGCCTGTTGACCTGCCTGAGAAAGCGTTTTCCTTCAACGTTGGAGGTAATACCCTGAACCAAAAAGAAAAGATTATTACTTTGAATACTCATCTGCTAAAAATGCACTGGGTTTGAAATTCCAATTATTAATATTAAACCTTCTGAATTTCATATCAATATCCTGAGGAAGAATGAATTCATCTACTATTTTTGGCAGCCATGTTGAAAATCAGACAGTTTGAGCAAAATATTTATTGTGTATTTTGGGTTTCCGATGTTTATAAAAGAAGATTTATCAGAGAAAATTATGCTGGATACTGCAATTGAGGTAGTTTATACTGTTTTCTGTCATGAGCCATTCAATCTATAAGCCATAACTGATCACACTTTCATATTCGAAAGTTTTCCAGGCAGAAAAGATTGACTGCTTACCTGATTTTTCCTCTTTCGAACATATCGAATACCGCTGGATTTATTCTTGGCACTCCATGGAAACTTCTTCTACCATGACTATTATGATGTGCAGTTCTTTCGATGCTTAACCGTTTCTGTTCAATTGATTGATATTTTATTGATGATTCATTCAAAGCTTCCAAGGCGTCATCAACGAACAAATAGTGTAGATCTGAAGTGTTCATAATTTGCAGCTTCTTTGAGTTTTCAATGACGGAACTGTTGCTGTTTTGCTGTTCGCTATGTCATAGTATTGAGATTTCTGTTGAGCTAATTTTAAATAGAACAGCGGAACTTTACTTTAATCTTGCTGAAATGTTTCTTGCTCTGGCATAATTCGTTTCTTTCCTTAGATGAATCTACGTTTCTTCTTTGTATCATTTAGGAGTGTTCGCTTCTACCTCCATAATCTGAAAGATTGAAGAATTATTTACAATTGTTGACAATTCTGCATTAAATAAGTTGAAATAAAATAATTCATCTACAAATCATTTCAATTTTCATAAAAAGTACATTCCTATTGAGCTGGTCAATAAATTGCCAAATTTCCAACGGGTAGTGAGTATATTGCATAATATTATTTAGTCAAATGAATTAAATGAATAAGTCATTAATCGTTTTAGGTATTTTTATTTGCTGTTTTTTTGAAATTTGAATTAGTGAATTCATTCTTGGTTATCATTCGAAGGAAATTTTTAATGACTACTAAACTTAATGTAAAACTACAACATGGACTAGTTATCTAAAACTAGAATAAGTTTATCATCACAGAATAAACATATTCATAAAATTCAATGTATACGGTATGCATGATATGTAGGTATATATATTTTTTCACCTGGTTCAGCTTTGTACTGCATCAGTAAAGCACCTAACTGCATTGAATTCAGTTTGAAACAAGCTGCTGATAAATTCGTAAGATCTACGGGTGTACTTTTTGGAGCTTGGAGTAAATGAGCACATTGTAAAATCTTTGCTAAATGACATTCAGCTGCGAGTTCTAACCCTTGACTCTCTGCCCATGCTTGTAGGTTCCTCAATCTATTGAACATCCTATGTCCAAAGTTTCTAGTACAGAGATTGCTGTTACTGATAATGTGGTACAGTCCTTTCGCCGAAATCCAGTGGAACAGGTGAGAAAACAATTGGATGGTTAATGCTGCGTTCACTCTACATTTTCTCAAGAGATTCATAGCATTGCTCAAGACATTTATGACTTCCCTCGGATGATCATCACCACTCGTCGACACAAAATAGCTCAATGCTCCATTCAATTCATCAGTCAAACATGCGACAAGATTCTTAAAAGCTAATTGCACCGCATCAGCAAGAGTATCTTGCGCTTGAATAGAGAAAGCACTAACGTGTCTGTCAGATTTGAGGAAATGAAGTAGTTCACTTGCATTCGCCAACCAGAAGGCTTGTGATGTCATTTCAGTGCTTCGATCTTGGATGGTGTGCCTTATGAGCATTGCTGCATGTTGAAGCAACAAAGTCAACTTATGTGCCCTTTCCATTGGAGTAAGTTCAGGCCGATAATGGGTCGACGCCCTATATCTAGCACAAAGGTACAGCGTGTTTGCAGGAGCTAGCCGAAAGGTAGGAGTCGTCACATCTAAATGCGTGATTACTCTTGCTAAAAACTGTTCTTGTGGTTCTTCAGGAAATTCTAGCACTGCTGGTAAAATAGGATCTTGACCTCTCGGATAACGTTCCAAGCCGATTACTCTGTTTTCTTAAGATGATCCTACCGATCTACTGTCTTCTTTAGCACCACTAACTAGGGAAATGGTCTCGACATTTCCCTCTATATCAAAAGTCGTCTCAACAATATTTCTTTGATTACTTTCCGACGGGCTTTGTAGTCTAGTGGATGATTTGCTGTCATATATTCTACTATTGGCATCAGGCATACCACCAGCCGTATGCCTCGGCCTTTGACAACACAACGCACGTGTCCGTCAAAGATGCACTTGAAAGGCGAGGAGTGAACAAAACCATTATCAAATGGATGTATGAGGTGTTATCGACGAGAATAGCTGAAACATCGATGGGTGGTAAATCTGTCTCTGTCAAGGCTACTCGTGGGACACCTCAGGGTGGAGTATTATCTCCCCTTCTATGGAGCCTAGTGGTGGACGAACTACTACATAGGCTAACGGAGCTTGGCTTCGAATGTGTAGGCTATGCTGATGACATAGTCCTAATGATTAGAGGCAAATTCGAAGGCACTCTTTGCGACTTACTGCAGAAAGGCCTTAGAATTATTGAGCAATGGTGCTTGTCTGTGGGGCTGAACATCAACCCAAGCAAGACTGTAGTAATTCCGTTCACTCGGAAAAGAAAACTTCCCGACATGAAAACGTTATATTTAAACGGAAATACCTTGGAGTGGAAGTCAGAAGTTAAATACCTAGGAATAACACTGGATAGTAAACTTCTGTGGAATAAGCATGTTGATACTGCTACTGTCAGAGCCAAAAGGGCTCTAATGGCGTGCAGACGTCTATGCGGCAAAAATTGGGGTTGTAACCCAAAAATACTGCGATGGATGTACGTCATGATTGTGAGACCTATAATCACATATGGGGCAGTAGCCTGGTTTGCCAAGGCAAGTCAGGTGAGTACGAGGAAAAGGCTCGATAAAGTACAGAGGCTTGCCTGTGTGTGCATCACTGGAGCTATGAGAACGTGTCCAACTAGGGCACTAGAGGTCATTACGGACCTCACACCTCTACATCTAGTGGTTGATAGGGTAGCCCATGAGGCTATTCTCAGAATATCTAAGGAAGGTGCAGGTAATGAGAGAATAAAGAATCAAAGAGTCTGGTTCTCTCTGAATAACTACATCTCATCTGCGAATCTCCCTAGTGATGCAATGATTAAGAAAGTAATCACTGAGAAAAACTTCATGACATTGCTAAGTAAAAGAGATGATTGGAAACGGGAATACACCGACTATAATCTCAAAGAAAATACCGTAAAATGGTATACAGATGGTTCCAAAACCTCTACAGGAGCAGGCGCCGGGATATACGGGCCAAGCACCAAGTGTGCACTGTCGCTGGGCTCCTATATGAGCGTCTTTCAAGCGGAGATCTTAGCTATTGAAAGATGTCTAGATATAAATCTAGAAAGAAACTATCAGAAGTGTGATATAGCCATACACTCAGATAGTCAAGCTGCTATTAAAGCACTGAGCTCCTACGTCATCGATTCTAAGATGATCTGGGAGTGCCGGAACAAACTCAACGAGGTAGGCAAGAAAAATAAGGTCTTTTTAATCTGGGTTCCCGGCCACTCGGGAATCGAAGGAAACGAAGAGGCCAATACACTCGCCAAAGAGGGCGCACAAATGTCCCTCTTTGGCCCAGAACCCTTCTGTGGTATATCTAAATGTACCTATAAGAAGGAGTTTCTGGAGAAGGAGAAAGCCGAGAGGGAAAAGCTCTGGCGGAATCTCCCAGGGATGGATCATTCCACTAAGTTCCTTCGGAACTTCGAGACAGCGGGATCCAAAAGATATCTGGATCTTGGTAAGCAGCAATTGCACCTCCTCACTGGCTTTCTTACAGGACATTGTCGCCTTAGGAAGCACCTGTTGAGGATGGGATTGTCGGACACTGACGAGTGTAGGTTCTGTGGGGAGGAGGAAGAAACCCCCTTTCACCTAGTCACGGAATGTCTCGGCATTACGAGCCTGAGGAGGAAATGCCTTGGGCAAGAAACTTGTAAGAGTGAGGAACTAGCCTCGTTGAAGTCTTCACAGTTACTAGATTTCATTAGATCTCTGGAACTGGAAGGCGAGCTGTGAAGGTTTTTGGCCAGAACAGCTCTGTAAGGGGGCACAATAGACCTTAAGGTCGCAGTGGACTGTAACCCCTCTGTAAACTATCAACTATCAACTATGCCTCGTCCTTTCTTCTTGTGATGGATCTAAAAACCTGTAGGTGTTGCTGTTGCCAAATTTCACTAAGCTGCCGTGGGTCAAAATAGTTGTCTGGTGTATACGTTGGCCATTTACATATGTATGAGCGTCCGCGTGACATGGTGTAAGGGAAGTTACACCGTCTGCGCTCGTAATAACGCAGTGTCGTGGTTGAATATGGGGGCCGTAGAGTTGAAGGGCTATGCCATTAGCAGAGCCAACCTCCATGACTTCCGTATTCAGCCT
The DNA here is from genome assembly GCA_013421045.1 of Propylea japonica. Classification (NCBI taxonomy): domain Eukaryota; kingdom Metazoa; phylum Arthropoda; class Insecta; order Coleoptera; family Coccinellidae; genus Propylea; species Propylea japonica. Next base: position 22,186,741 of record CM024247.1, on the reverse strand, counting down.
GATGGTTCTTGCAGTGTCGCCAGGATGAGGAGTAGAACCATCCGGACCAAGTTCCACAAGAAGTGGCGCTTGGCTTTCCCTGGAGTCCCTTGGATTGTTGTTGGCACCTAAGGCACCTGGCTTCTTTTTTCTTTTTCGTGGTGCACAATCCGCAGGTCGTCTTCTCACATGAAACATGATTGATCCTGTGTTTGGGGCATTCATCAATATGGAAAGCGGACATTCATCATCCAATACATATTCCGATTCCATTGTTCCATTAGCATTAGCGTTCACTTGCACGAGACACCACTGAGTAGGGTCGGCCCTACTTAACCCGTATTTGTCTAACATTTCACGAACAACAGCACCAGCACAATCCCGAATTGAAAGAAGAAGAGTCTTGTACGGAACGTCTTTACTCAATGCTTCACCGTATATTTTCAAAGTTCCTCCTGTATCTGGTCCTCCGTCTTTGGATCTGAACTGCTGAAGTTTCTTCTCCAATTTCTGCTGCCGTCTTCTTCTCATCACAGCTTCTGGATTAGATATCGACCTCGTAATCGTTTCAGGTAATTCAGTATATAATTTCTCAGCCACACCATCTTGCTTATCATTAATATCACCATTTTCATCATTGCAATATTATCTAACCACTGGGTAGGATTATAGGCCTGCATTGTGTTACTTTCGATGGATTTTTGTCTAAGTATTTTTTAGAACCTGTTTGGTCTCAGTGATACGCTATTATTGAAGGATATCTACCCTGTAAAACTTTATGTGCTCCGGAATCAGCCAACATTGTTGAGGAGACAAATATTTGACTCTGTTGTTGCATATAGGCTGCATAATAGTTGGTTGTTTATTAATGACATTGCTGATCAGAGGTTGTTATATATTTGTTCGATATTTTCAATGGACTGTAGATTTTTTTTATTTGGGGCTGAACTCGCCAGAGGCTTCTTCTTCTACTCCGTGCCCGAAGAACACCATTCACTCGCAGACACACAATCTTTAAGTTTGAAATAACGTCCGATCGTTTTCACGGCGCACTTGTAAGAGTGAAAATAGTTTTCCTTGCGTATAAAACGCGAATTAGATTTTCAATAAATTGAGAAATGATTTCACTGAATTCACAGTTTGAAGCGGCGAATTTTATCTATTTATGTCTTGACACTTAGAGTTTTCAACGGAGATTGTCCACTTCTGTTCAGCCCCATATGGTTCATATGGAAAATGACCCGTGCAGGAACTCGCGAAAATAAACAATTATATACGGGCGGCGCATGAAGTTGCTCCTTCATCCAAAATAAATGATAGGGACGAAACATACCGCCCATCTAAAATTAGGAAATTAATTTTACAGAAGAGGAAAAAAATGGTATATACATATACCCTATATCTCTCTCTGATATCAACTACTGAGTAGGGAGAGGGCACGCCTTACTGACAGGATGCCTGAATATTCCTTTAGTGGTCCGCACTGTAACCACTCTTGTTACTTCATCTGATCCACTGTGCAATTCGATAACTCTCCCCAAATGCCATTTTAGCGGAGGAGACAATTCATCTTTCAATAAAACTAATGCATTCAAAACAGCTTACAACTTCGCAGTGAAAAAAATAAATGAATATTCACTGGTCCTTCTAGGTATTTTAAACGGACTCGCTGGGACTTTGGAATTCTGACAATGCATGAATTGGATTCTGTACTTTCTTCTGTGAACCTTTTCTCACTTTAGCTCTTACTTCCTCGGGGTTTTCCGGCTTCACCAGAGGTTTTTTCTCAGGTGCCTTCACTCTCCAAACAACGATGGGCGACGCAACAGTTCCTTCATGCCTGGAATACTTTGTTGAGGCAACATAAGATGCCTTGACTGTAAGAACAACGGCATTCATCAAAATTCTTGGCAGCCTGAATAAGAGACGTTGCACTGTCCAGCCCTGAAACAATAAGCTCTCCCGAAATATTCTGAACATCTGCCTTGACCTTGGAGGTAATGTTCATTTGGTGACAGTAGAGAGCTATCCTCTGGATGTAAGCGAGCAAATCTTGTTTCGTAGAACTTTCCGGACATTGTTCGGTGATTTGTCTGGTCAGTTTGTCCAATTTCGTACCGGCCTCTGAAATCTTTTTAGCTGCATTTATCACGTCCATTGTCGTTTTCAAAGGTCCACGCCCTCTTGTGAAATCCGCTATTTCCATCATGATCATGCACATGTGCTTCGCTAGAACGATAATGTCGTTACCGGCGTCGTCCCACTTGGCGACTTCTCTGTCGAATTTCAATTTCTCGCTTCTGTAAAACTCGACCTGTTGCAGGATCTTCTGTTTGTCCACTTCGGGCATTTTGCCCATCGCCTCTCTGGCCGTCGTGATTCCGCTTATGTCCGGGTATTCGTCCACGCCATGTTCTCCCGTATGGGCACTAGATTTACTTCTAGTCTCCAAAGTATAATTCTCATCCAACTCAACATCTTCCGGGTCCAGATCCTCATCAGCCCTGTTCGTAAGCACAGCTCTCCTGATCTCTCTAACACCGTCATAAACCAACCTGGAGGCGTCTATAAAATCATTTTCGTCCACCTCCTTCGAAGGATTGCTGGACAAAGCCTCGACGGCCACCTGGATCCTCTGGTTGAACTTGGGCATCACCTTGACAGCCTCCAGCACTCTCTTCGTGTATATGCAGGGCTCGTAATTGTCCATCTCTGCTGTCACAACGTTGCACCCCCTTCCCGATCTACCCTGGATACCTGCAGCAGTCCTATCCAAAGTTTCCGGATCTCCTTCTTGTAGAGCCAGTACGCACTTGTTGACATCCTCCAGGATGTGGTTTTCGGACACCGCCAAGAAGTCATCGATGGTGGTTATATCGTCCACGGCCCCCGTCAAAATGCGAACCTGGTTCTCCCAGAGCCTCCATGTTTTCTTAGGCCACCTTGCTTCGCGGTCTCGCCGATAAGACCTAGCCGCGTTGATCACTTCGGGGCACAGGTTTTCGATCTGGCAAGCGGCGTATCTCACCATTTTGACGCCGTCCTCGTTGTTCGACATGCTGCACACCAGATTGGCGACCTCGGCCAGTTTGTTGGAATGCTCCGTAAAGACGACAGCGTACTGCTCCACTTCTTTCTCGTTGCCGTTCTCGGCCGCCTTGATTAGAAGTAGCAGCGGCACGTTGGTTTCTAGAAAACTATCTGAAACATGATCCACAACAGCTTTACGAAGCTGTCTTCTCAAATCTCTTGTTTTTCTGCCCATGTTGTCGATTGTTTCGCCAATTTCTCACTTTGTCCTTATTTCCCATATTCGACATGTATTCAGACAATAAATCTTGAAGTGCTTGTCTCACAGCGTTGCATTCGGCAACGATTCGTTCTCTTCTCTCGTCCCTGGTACAACTGGAATCTGCCATCAAGGCAGCACCGCTTATGATACTCTCCAACCGTTCTTCCAACGAAGGTCTTGTGTGTACTTCGTTGTACGCCAAAGGTTTCCATCGCCATGTTTTCATCAAAGTCATCGAGAGCAGCAGCCAGCTCTCCAGGACCATCAAAAGGACAAGAGGAATCCGTAGCCCTCCCCTGCGCCACGTCATTGATGGTATTGACAGCTTCACAGACCTGCTTCAACACGTAATCCCTGTTGGCCTTGGCCGCAGCCAACTCGGTATGACGCACGTAAACCTTGGACGCCGTCATCAGCACCGTGGAATGTTTCTTGAGCACCGCCCTGGCAGCGGCCAGATCGTCCCTGAGCTGCGGATCCTTCAGCTCCTGTTACCTCTTCGCCGATTGGTTGAGAAGTTCGTTGGCGTTCCTACGGAGGGCGTTGATGTTGTCTATCAGCTCGCTTTGATTGGTCGCGTTTTTCAGGTTCTCCAGATCGTTCTCCACCACCTGTAAACTCTTGAGAAGAAGATGAACATCAACCATATCAGCGAGTATAAGTAATCTGGTTAATGGAATGAAATGAAAACACTTTCGACTTCTTGCAGAAAGCAAAAATTGGGTGCTTACCTAATTTTCTCTCTTCCAATCAAATCATCACTGCTAGCTTTATTTTTGGCACTCCATTGAAACATCTTCTGCCACAACACGTTATGATGTTCAGATCCTTCGATGCTTTACCGCTGCTGTTCAATTGATTGATTTTGCCATGGATGAATACATCAAAATCTGCCAAGGCTTCTTCAACGAACTAAAAGTGCAGATTTTGACTGTTATATTCTACAGTTGCTTCAAGTTTTTAACCAGAAAAACTACTGCAGCTTTTGTTTTCGCTATAGCATAGTATTTAGTTTGCTATTGAGTTAACAGGCGAATAGAGAAGTGCTTCTTCTCTCTAACTCTTGCTGTAATGTTCCTGGGCTTTATCGTATAATTCATTTCTCTGTTTCATCTCTGTATCGCTTATTTCTCCATGATGTGAAACTTTGAAGGAATAAGTTACAAATTGTTGATGATTTTGCATTAAATTAGTTGAAATAAAACCATTACTCTACAGAGCTATCATTTTAATTTCCATGAAACGTACAAAATCCCGATTTAGGTGCTAAAAATAGGTGAAATTTTAAATGGTATATTGCATGATTTCCTCAAATAAATCAATCCTAAATTGTATTGTGAATGGTCTCTTTTCGATTTCAAGATGTAAATAAAACATTAAGTCGCGATAAGTTTTCTTGAATTTGAATTAATTAATTCTACGAAATCTGTCTTAGGAAATTCTTAATGACAATCAACTTTCTGTTCAACTGACAATGCAGACCAGTCATCAACATGAATCAGAAGAACTCTATCCTCTCAGAGTTCATTACTCAGGATTATCAATATTTCATAATCATCCGACAGTTTCATTAAAGTCAATGTTTACGATATTAATTATATGTTCTATACTGGGCGTTATTTATTATTTTAAAAAAGCATAATTACCTCATCCTATTGGTAAACAACTTGATGTTTTCCAATTCGCATGTGGATTTATAGCGTTGTTGAGTGATAAGATTTTCATCAGGCCCTTCAACACCTTGCCCAATGAGGGCACATTTGATAAAGAAGGGCTAAAGGCATCCATCTATGGTCTTACATCTTGTAAACCATTACTGACATCTTCTTAACTCTCTAAATGATTTTTTTTTCTGATCCCACGTCAAATACGCAGCTTATGCTACCATTTCATCTAATCCTTCAGGAGTTGGAAAATAATTTTTGGGACCTAAAGTAGTACGTGTCAAATTAACACAAAACCTCCTTCCTTCTTGGTACCTGGTGATGTATTAGGTCCTGGGAAACGTGTCACATCCATCATAATATGCGGACTCGGTGTTGAAAACAAGTCGTTCTTCAGTGGATCGGATTTTGGACTCGGACCTGTTCGTGAACACATTTCTGGAGCTGACGGTGGACCAGGAGCAGTTAGTCGATGACATTTATTACCTTAAACAAAAAATTTTTTTTTCAATTAGGAATGCATTCAATTTGCAGATGATCATTTGATGGAGGGTTGAACTTGGGTATTCGATAACTCGAAGATTCGTTGTTTTCCATTTTAATATCAAAAAAGATGACGGTCGTATCAGAGGTTGTGTTGCAGAGCTATTGTATAGAGAATAAAACAAGTAGCGTAACTAGAGCCGACTCATGGGGGGGTTACCTTGCTAGTTACTGGTAAAAAAAAAAAAAAAAAAAAAGAGAGAGAGAGAGTTCTTTTTGACCATTGGGGGGGTTGTATCCCCAATAACCCCCCCTGGGTACGCCAGTGAATAAAACACATAGTATCGCTATAGGGCAGTCAAACGATCTGTCATAATCAGTTTTCAATATGGCTGGTGGAAACAAACGGATATCATTCATAAAGTTGAAAGCGGTTGCTCGGTGCGTAATTAATTGTAAAAACAGCAAATCGTCAAATAATATAACTAATTGTTTACAGTTGCTCCCAGTAGCCATTTGAAAAAACGTGTATCAGCTGTTGGACTGGTTTATTTTCTAGTTATTTTTATTTGATGAAACGCTAAACTAGTCTGTTTTTGATTATGTGATAATGATCATATAATAAACGATATAACTTACCACCAGTGTTGGCTGCAAAAGGAGTGTGAGGGCTAGGTATCTGAAACCGACAGCCTTCTGAAGGAGTTGGAGGAAATCTGGTGCATTGATATTGGTGTATTCAAACTTGAAACTCTCGAACGGGCCATGCCTGTTGACCTGCCTGAGAAAGCGTTTTCCTTCAACGTTGGAGGTAATACCCTGAACCAAAAAGAAAAGATTATTACTTTGAATACTCATCTGCTAAAAATGCACTGGGTTTGAAATTCCAATTATTAAACCTTCTGAATTTCATATCAATATCCTGAGGAAGAATGAATTCATCTACTATTTTTGGCAGCCATGTTGAAAATCAGACAGTTTGAGCAAATATTTATTGTGTATTTTGGGTTTCCGATGTTATATAAAAGAAGATTTATCAGAGAAAATTATGCTGGATACTGCAATTGAGGTAGTTTATACTGTTTTCTGTCATGAGCCATTCAATCTATAAGCCATAACTGATCACACTTTCTTATTCGAAAGTTTTCCAGGCAGAAAAGATTGACTGCTTACCTGATTTTTCCTCTTTCGAACATATCGAATACCGCTGGATTTATTCTTGGCACTCCATGGAAACTTCTTCTACCATGACCTATTATGATGTGCAGTTCTTTCGATGCTTAACCGTTTCTGTTCAATTGATTGATATTTTATTGATGATTCATTCAAAGCTTCCAAGGCGTCATCAACGAACAAATAGTGTAGATCTGAAGTGTTCATAATTTGCAGCTTCTTTGAGTTTTCAATGACGGAACTGTTGCTGTTTTGCTGTTCGCTATGTCATAGTATTGAGATTTCTTTGAGCTAATTTTAAATAGAACAGCGGAACTTTACTTTAATCTTGCTGAAATGTTTCTTGCTCTGGCATAATTCGTTTCTTTCCTTAGATGAATCTACGTTTCTTCTTTGTATCATTTAGGAGTGTTCGCTTCTACCTCCATAATCTGAAAGATTGAAGAAATAATTTACAATTGTTGACAATTCTGCATTAAATAAGTTGAAATAAAATAATTCATCTACAAATCATTTCAATTTTCATAAAAAGTACATTCCTATTGAGCTGGTCAATAAATTGCCAAATTTCCAACGGGGAGTGAGTATATTGCATAATATTATTTAGTCAAATGAATGAAATGAATAAGTCATTAATCGTTTTAGGTATTTTATTTGCTGTTTTTTGAAATTTGAATTAGTGAATTCATTCTTGGTTATCATTCGAAGGAAATTTTTAATGACTACTAAACTTAATGTAAAACTAACAACATGGACTAGTTATCTAAAACTAGAATAAGTTTATCATCACAGAATAAACATATTCATAAAATTCAATGTATACGGTATGCATGATATGTAGGTATATATATATTTTTTCACCTGGTTCAGCTTTGTACTGCATCAGTAAAGCACCTAACTGCATTGAATTCAGTTTGAAACAAGCTGCTGATAAATTCGTAAGATCTACGGGTGTACTTTTTGGAGCTTGGAGTAAATGAGCACATTGTAAAATCTTTGCTAAATGACATTCAGCTGCGAGTTCTAACCCTTGACTCTCTGCCCATGCTTGTAGGTTCCTCAATCTATTGAACATCCTATGTCCAAAGTTTCTAGTACAGAGATTGCTGTTACTGATAATGTGGTACAGTCCTTTCGCCGAAATCCAGTGGAACAGGTGAGAAAACAATTGGATGGTTAATGCTGCGTTCACTCTACATTTTCTCAAGAGATTCATAGCATTGCTCAAGACATTTATGACTTCCCTCGGATGATCATCACCACTCGTCGACACAAAATAGCTCAATGCTCCATTCAATTCATCAGTCAAACATGCGACAAGATTCTTAAAAGCTAATTGCACCGCATCAGCAAGAGTATCTTGCGCTTGAATAGAGAAAGCACTAACGTGTCTGTCAGATTTGAGGAAATGAAGTAGTTCACTTGCATTCGCCAACCAGAAGGCTTGTGATGTCATTTCAGTGCTTCGATCTTGGATGGTGTGCCTTATGAGCATTGCTGCATGTTGAAGCAACAAAGTCAACTTATGTGCCCTTTCCATTGGAGTAAGTTCAGGCCGATAATGGGTCGACGCCCTATATCTAGCACAAAGGTACAGCGTGTTTGCAGGAGCTAGCCGAAAGGTAGGAGTCGTCACATCTAAATGCGTGATTACTCTTGCTAAAAACTGTTCTTGTGGTTCTTCAGGAAATTCTAGCACTGCTGGTAAAATAGGATCTTGACCTCTCGGATAACGTTCCAAGCCGCTTACTCTGTTTTCTTAAGATGATCCTACCGATCTACTGTCTTCTTTAGCACCACTAGCTAGGGAAATGGTCTCGACATTTCCCTCTATATCAAAAGTCGTCTCAACAATATTTCTTTGATTACTTTCCGACGGGCTTTGTAGTCTAGTGGATGATTTGCTGTCATATATTCTACTATTGGCATCAGGCATACCACCAGCCGTATGCCTCGTCCTTTCTTCTTGTGATGGATCTAAAAACCTGTAGGTGTTGCTGTTGCCAAATTTCACTAAGCTGCCGTGGGTCAAAATAGTTGTCTGGTGTATACGTTGGCCATTTACATATGTATGAGCGTCCGCGTGACATGGTGTAAGGGAAGTTACACCGTCTGCGCTCGTAATAACGCAGTGTCGTGGTTGAATATGGGGGCCGTAGAGTTGAAGGGCTATGCCATTAGCAGAGCCAACCTCCATGACTTCCGTATTTAGCCTGATGGTTCTTGCAGTGTCGCCAGGATGAGGAGTAGAACCATCCGGACCAAGTTCCACAAGAAGTGGCGCTTGGCTTTCCCTGGAGTCCCTTGGATTGTTTTGGCACCTAAGGCACCTGGCTTCTTTTTTTTTTCGTGGTGCACAATCCGCAGGTCGTCTTCTCACATGAAACATGATTGATCCTGTGTTTGGGGCATTCATCAATATGGAAAGCGGACATTCATCATCCAATACATATTCCGATTCCATTGTTCCATTAGCATTAGCGTTCACTTGCACGAGACACCACTGAGTAGGGTCGGCCCTACTTAACCCGTATTTGTCTAACATTTCACGAACAACACCCAGCACAATCCCGAATTGAAAGAAGAAGAGTCTTGTACGGAACGTCTTTACTCAATGCTTCACCGTATATTTTCAAAGTTCCTCCTGTATCTGGTCCTCCGTCTTTGGATCTGAACTGCTGAAGTTTCTTCTCCAATTTCTGCTGCCGTCTTCTTCTCATCACAGCTTCTGGATTAGATATCGACCTCGTAATCGTTTCAGGTAATTCAGTATATAATTTCTCAGCCACACCATCTTGCTTATCATTAATATCACCATTTTCATCATTGCAATATTATCTAACCACTGGGTAGGATTAGGCCTGCATTGTGTTACTTTCGATGGATTTTTGTCTAAGTATTTTTTAGAACCTGGTTGGTCTCAGTGATACGCTATTATTGAAGGATATCTACCCTGTAAAACTTTATGTGCTCCAGAATCAGCCAACATTGTTGAGGAGACAAATATTTGACTCTGTTGTTGCATATAGGGCTGCATAATAATTGGTTGTTTATTAATGACATTGCTGATCAGAGGTTGTTATATATTTGTTCGATATTTTCAATGGACTGTAGATTTTTTTTTATTTGGGGCTGAACTCACCAGAGGCTTCTTCTTCTACTCCGTGCCCGAAGAACACCATTCACTTCCAGACACACAATCTTTAAGTTTGAAATAACGTCCGATCGTTTTCACGGCGCACTTGTAAGAGTGAGAATAGTTTTCCTTGCGTATAATACGCGAATTAGATTTTCAAGAAATTGAGAAATGATTTCACTGAATTCACAGTTTGAAGCGGCGAATTTTATCTATTTATGTCTTGACACTTAGAGTTTTCAACGGAGATTGTCCACTTCTGTTCAGCCCCATATGGTTCATATGGAAAATGACCCGTGCAGGAACTCGCGAAAATAAACAATTATATACCGGGCGGCGCATGAAGTTGCTCCTTCATCCAAAATAAATGATAGGGACGAAACATACCGCCCATCTAAAATTAGGAAATTGATTTTACAGAAGAGAAAAAAAATGGTATATACATATACCCTATATCTCTCTCTGATATCAACTACTGAGTAGGGAGAGGGCACACCTTACTGACAGGATGCCTGAATATTCCTTAAGTGGTCCGCACTGTAACCACTCTTGTTACTTCATCTGATCCACTGTGCAATTCGATAACTCTCCCCAAATGCCATTTTAGCGGAGGAGACAATTCATCTTTCAATAAAACTAATGCATTCAACTGAATAGGTACAGTTGAATTACACCACTTGGATCTTTGTAATAGCGTGTGTAAATATTCTTTATGCCATCGTGACCAAATTTCCTGACTCATTCTTTGTACAAGTTGCCATCTAGTTAACCTATTTATTTTTGAGTCTAAAAAATTTGGTTCAGGCAGAGAATTAAGAGGGGCCAAGGTTAAAAATGGCCTCTTTTGATAAACTTTGACATCCCCGGAGAAAGTAATCTAGCGGCGTTGAATCGGGGGATCTTGGTAGCCATTCCAGCGACCATTCTCGTGAAGTTCTCTAAAGCACCACAATCTTTTCACTGCACTCAAGACCTGCGGTTGACATCCGATAACTATGAAGATAAACACACCCTGTAGACTGTTGAAAATGTCTGATATGTACCAAATTTCTTGCGGTCCATCCAAAGCACCTGACAGAACATCCGTTACCCATGTTACACCCATAACTATTACCAGTTTCATGCACACTCTTCCAAGGGCAGCCCGTTCTGTTGTCGATTTAACCAATTCTCTTTTCCACAAACCACAGGTGAGTTCCTTCGCTGTTAAAATGAAGGTATGAGGTTGATGGTTACCAGCAGCCCTATAGGACCGTTGAAGAAAGGAAGTTTTTCCCTTTCACTTCCAAACCAGCATTAATTTTCGCCAAATCTTGGTTTAATGAGATCATTATCTGGCAGTGAATCCACTATCACACCAACTCCAGCTATAAGAAATGGTATACCCCAAGCGTAAAGTTTATACAGTCAGTCTGTATCTCTCCTGGCTTTTTTCTATGCTTTGAGGTCGAAGATCCCTGAAGGTCCACCAGATGTTGAAGCACATTGTGTTGAGCCAAAAGAATGCTGCCAGGGTGAGAAAATGTATTGTCACAGCTAAAATTATGCATAAGGTGGGATTGGGCCTATTCTGAAGTTGAACGACACTTAGTTCAGCAAACCCGATGAGAAGACAGAAAACGTAATTTGTTTGGCATCTCCAGTGAAGTACGTGATGGGATGCAGGTAGAAGAAAACCACAGGCCAGAGTAGCTGCCAGAAAAATGGTACTCAGTGCTAATCCTATAGGATAGAAGATGAACCTTATATCATCCGAAGGACCACATAAAATGTTCGATATTTTCAATGGACTGTAGATTTTTTTTGTTTGGGGCTGAACTCACCAGAGGCTTCTTCTACTACTCCGCGCCCGAAGTTCTATGTTAGGTTGTTCTATGTTCTATTCTAGGTTCTATGTTGTTCTAGGTTAGGCCATCCGCCATTCTGAAATACATGCTATTGTTATTCCGCCTAATTCACTGTCCGAAAACCGTAACAAGAATGTTCCAGCGGCACAATTTGATAACATTTCCTCGGCTTGCTTCTTCCTGACGAAACTCATAATCAAACCATCAACCCATGGGGCTCTTAGATGTTCACGCGTCAGTTTCATAATGGCATAAAACCATTTCTTTTTCTCTTGTACTCTACATCTTCCTCTCTTTTAAAACTAAATCTTTGGTGAGACCTTTGAAATCACTAACTAAAAATTAGCATTGCCTTGAAAGTACAGTCACTGGTTTGAACAAACTATCTGGACTTCTCCTTGGTTCAGGAGATGAAGAAGTACTTGAAGGAGACAATGGAAAAGGCACCAAATAGGAGGATGTTGAGGAAATCTAAGATTTTGGTAAAGGTCCATGTGAGGCGAAGAATGCCTTAAGAAAGCTGCCATATCCAAAACTTGTGGTTGCACTGGAAGGTTACCAAACATTGGCCTAACAGCTGGTGGTGGCGCTTGTAAGAAATAAGGATTTGGATACTTTTAGTACACTTGCTGCTGGTAGTAAATCTGAGGTAACTGATGAGATCTCCTAAAGGCTGCTAGTCTTGACCTTGAAGCTGCTGTGGATCTTCTTCTCAATTTTCCAGTAGTTCCGCCAATAAAAACGTCATCAGATGATGGGTCCAGCATCCAGCTTTACCGGGATCATCGTAATGTCTGGGCGTTTTAACAAAACACTTGTTCAAACTCAAATTGTGCCTTATCGAGTTTTGCCACCCTTGCTTGTTGTCTTTGTAGTAAGAGAAGTTTGTCATGATATACTCGTAGATTCCATTGAGTGTTTACCTTTTATCTGGACTGCTTCTTATCGCCATCATTATCAAAGCGTTGTAACTGTATGGTGGTTTCTCCTTACCCTTTTGGTCATTCTTTTCTGAACTTTTACTGCAGTCCAAAGGAGGTGGGGTACCAGTAACATCCAGATCGCAATCAGATTCACTCAAATCTGATTCTGGAGTTAATAACCGTGCTTTGTCTTCGTTAGCTTGTTCCTCCAAGAGAACTTCGGGTAACAAAGAACTGATGGAAAACGAATATTTAAGCGGTGTTCTAGCCATGGAGGGAACTATCACTGTATCCTCTCGTTTCACCATTTTCATTTGCATTAATGTTCAATATCATATTCGCCGTTCTTCAAGTTTATCTGTTTGTTTATCACCAACTAATACTGCTCAACTGTCGCACTTCTGACCAACTTCGATGCTGACTCGAAACTGATGTGCTCAGGAACATCAATATTCCGTTTTTTCTATTGCTCTTATCTTGCGGGTTCTCATGCACTTATTTACGGATAGCCTCATTTTCCAGACATATAGCTGAAATGTACATTTTGTAGCATCTTCCTCTTTTTTACGCGAATATCTAGGGTTGCTGAAGATATGGCTGTCCATCAGTCTATCTGATGTTGATAATTTTCACAGAGTTCCTACGTTTGACTCTTCAAGACCTAAGCCATAGTAGTGAAGTTCATTTCCAAAAATAAACGGGATAGCTTCCTTGGAGCATCTAAGTCCAAACGTCGTGAGTCAGCACATCCCGACAAGGGCTTGAAAATTGAAAATATCTCCAATGACGTATTCGTCAATGAACACTTGACCCTAAGAATAAGAGACTCCTGAAGAAGACTAAGGAGGCCGCTCGCGCCAATAAATATAAATTCGTATGGACTCGTAATGCTTGTATTTTCGTCCGGAAGGATGAGAGGTCAAGAGTTGTGAAAATCTCGAGTGAAGATGATATACCCAGATCGTATAATATGTAAATTGATGATTTTTTAAGCTCTTTACATGATGAGTATCTCGTTTTACTATCAGAATGTGCGTGGCTTGAATTCTAAACTGTCCATAATCAATAAAAACTCTTCTGTATGTGAATTTGATGTCGTTTGTTTGATGGAGACTTGGCTCAGTGACGGTGTCTCTGACTCAGAGATATTCGGTGGTTCGTACAAAGTTTACCGCCGGGATAGAGAGACCAGTCATCATGCAAGAGTAGAGGAGGTGGTGTCCTGGTGGCAGTCACGGGCGATCTCACAAGCTATCAGGAGAATTCCTGGTGTTCGGATGCTGAAGACGTTTGGGTAACCATCGATCCCAACCGCGGAGACAAAGCCAAGATTCATATTGGCTGTGTATACATTCCCCCGAGAGATAGAGTAGCTTTAAATACTTACATTAGTAATCTAACCGATATTGTTAATGATAACCATAATGATATATTTGTGATCTGTGGCGATTTCACTTGCCAGAAATAAAATGGAATGCCAACCTGGCTAATTCTTCTTGCTCTCCGAATAATGCTCGGGACCTTTGTTCCGTTGCCCTTGTGGATGCCATTTCCATCTCAGGTTTGTACCAGTTCAATAGTTTCGTTAACGTGTCTGGCAATACCCTTGACCTCATCTTAAATAACTGCTTCGTATAGATAATGTTCAACTTTCTGAGTGCCCTCTTGTCCCCGAAGATCCGAATCATAATACTCTGGAATTTGAACTCAAACTCCCCATTTTCCGCAATAAATGTCTGGGCAATCCGCGCGATCGAAACTTCAGCCGAGCAAATTATGACGCAATAAATGAGGCACTTAGTGCCACCGACTGGAACAGTGAGTTGTCCCATCGTGATCTCAACGCTTCTGTGAATAGATTCTATGGTATTCTTGATAATATATTCGATCGATTCGTTCCTTCCTATCCGAAATACTGTCGAAAATATCCAGCTTGGTACTCCCTAGCTTCCATAAGAACGATCAGAGAAAAAATAAATATCATAAGCGCTGGAAGATGTACAGTAACGAGCTGGATTACTTAACGTTCAAGCTTCTGAGAGGTAGAGCAAAACATCTTCTCATGGAAGATTATAAAAAGTATTTAGAAAGTGTGGAGGTTAGGCCATCCGCCATTCTGAAATACATGCTATTGTTATTCCGCCTAATTCACTGTCCGAAAACCGTAACAAGAATGTTTCAGCGGCACAATTTGATAACATTTCCTCGGCTTGTTTCTTCCTGACGAAACTCATAATCAAACCATCAACCCATGGGGCTCTTAGATGTTCACGCGTCAGTTTCATAATGGCATAAAACCATTTCTTTTTCTCTTGTACTCTACATCTTCCTCTCTTTTAAACTAAATCTTTGGTGAGACCTTTGAAATCACTAACTAAAAATTAGCATTGCCTTGAAAGTACAGTCACTGGTTTGAAAAAACTATCTGGACTTCTTCTTGGTTCAGGAGATGAAGAAGTACTTGAAGGAGACAATGGAAAAGGCACCAAAGAGGAGGATGTTGAGGAAATCTAAGATTTTGGCAAAGGTCCATGTGAGGCGAAGAATGCCTTAAGAAAGCTGCCATATCCAAAACTTGTGGTTGCACTGGAAGGTTACCAAACATTGGCCTAACAGCTGGTGGCGGCGCTTGTAAGAAATAAGGATTTGGATACTTTTGGTACACTTGCTGCTGTTAGTAAATCTGAGGTAACTGAAGAGATCTCCTAAAGGCTGCTAGTCTTGATCTTGAAGCTGTTGTGGATCTTCTTCTCAATTTTCCAGTAGTTCCGCCAATAAAAACGTCATCAGATGATGGGTCCAGCATCCAGCTTTACCGGGATCATCGTAATGTCTGGGCGTTTTAACAAAACACTTGTTCAAACTCAAATTGTGCCTTATCGAGTTTTGCCACCCTTGCTTGTTGTCTTTGTAGTAAGAGAAGTTTGTCATGATATACTCGTAGATTCCATTGAGTGTTTACCTTTTATCTGGACTGCTTCTTATCGCCATCATTATCAAAGCGTTGTAACTGTATGGTGGTTTCTCCTTACCCTTTTGGTCATTCTTTTCTGAACTTTTACTGCAGTCCAAAGGAGGTGGGGTACCAGTAACATCCAGATCGCAATCAGATTCACTCAAATCTGATTCTGGAGTTAATAACCGTGCTTTGTCTTCGTTAGCTTGTTCCTCCAAGAGAACTTCGGGTAACAAAGAACTGATGGAAAACGAATATTTAAGCGGTGTTCTAGCCATGGAGGGAACTATCACTGTATCCTCTCGTTTCACCATTTTCATTTGCACTAATGTTCAATATCATATTCGCCGTTCTTCAAGTTTATCTGTTTGTTTATCACCAACTAATACTGCTCAACTGTCGCACTTCTGACCAACTTCGATGCTGACTCGAAACTGATGTGCTCAGGAACATCAATATTCCGTTTTTTCTATTGCTCTTATCTTGCGGGTTCTCATGCACTTATTTACGGATAGCCTCATTTTCCAGACATATAGCTGAAATGTACTTTTTGTAGCATCTTCCTCTTTTTCACGCGAATATTTGTATTAGGACTGTTTTTCAGAACTACCAGCATCTTCTTTTACGCTTTCGGTGCCCTTCTTGTGCTTTTCTTTGATTATGTCGCATTTCTACTATTCTTGCTGTGATCTTTGCGCTTGATGATGTGGAGGAGGCGGTCCTTGACCCATGTGACCCATATGTGGAAGCATTGTCCCCATTGTTGGGTACACACTCATGGTAGTAGTAATGTATTTTTTGACCTGGCTTTTTGTTTTCTAGTTTGAGCAATGAGCATAGGATTTGCGAATACTTGTAAGAAATCTAGGACCGGGATTATTATCTTGGGAGTCGGCAGGTAAATACTAGATTGTATTAGGAGCATTCGCTGTAAACTGAACTTAGCTTCATTTTATGGATTTGGATCTAGATGACGTCCCATCATCCTAGGCATAGGCATATGATTGATAAAGGCACCTGGCAACTTAGGGGATAGAGACTTCGGGTGGAAGCCTTACATAGGCATCCGTATCATGCCTTCACCTTGCTCCATATTAGGCATACCATGACACGATCCCATATTCATCTTGTGCATGGAAGGACATCTGAAGTTCATCAAACCAGGTCCCTGATTTCCCTGACAGTTCAAAGAACTGGCCATACTGTTGGTGTATTCGGGCCTGAACTTCTTAAATAGGCCATGTCTGTTGAGCTGCCTGAAAAGGCGTTTTCCATCGACGTTGGAGGTAATACCCTGAACAAAAATGAAAAGATTATTTCATTGAAATTCTACTCAGAAAGCACCGAGTTCGACATTTCAAATTATCATACGTTCTGATATTTATATCAATATCATGAAGTAGAATGAATTCACCTTTCTGCCTAATTGGCTTAATGGAATGTCCTGAAATCTTTTCCAGCTATCTTCGGAAGAGTACAGGCGTGTTGAAAATCTGACAGTTTTAGCTAAATATTTATTGTGTATTTTGGGTTTTCGATACAATATAAGGAATAATTTATTGGAGAGAATGATGCTGGAGAACGAAGTACAGTAATTTTTATCAATAAAATGATGAATTTATACTTTTTCCTAGTTTTTACGAATCTGATATATTTGTTATTTTCGAGAAAAATTCATTTAACTCTTTCCGTCTATTCTTTCTCATGCAGTTTCAATCAGAATTTTTTCACAGGTTTTCTTCGATAACGAAAAATCAACCAAATAAATAAAGAAAATGTTCTCTCTAAATAATAATTTATAATGAAAAGTTTGCTTACGAGGGCGATGTAATGTTTTCCTTTCAGGCTAGTATAAGGCTGTTTCTGGGTGATGAAATCTTGTCTTTCGAAAATCGAAAGTATGAGATACTGTATTTGTTGGGGTGACGGTACTGGCATGAGATTGGGTTCTTTGATATTGATCGATGCTGAAGTTGAAAAAGTTGTTGTGAAAGTGCTCATCTGCTGTTTCTGTTCTGCCATAGATTGTAAAGTACGTCCGAACATTCGACTGAACGGAAATGAAGGTTACTTATAAAGGTTCAATAGCAAGTGTTAGATAAATAAACTAAACGAAAGTCCGGAAAACCAATCAATTTGTATTCGATCTACTATAAAACTGCGTTTGAGGTAGTTTATACTGTTTTCTGTCATAAGTCGTTCAATCTACAAGCTAAAACTGATCATACATTAATAGATTAAATTCAAATTCATGTTCATGTTCAGTATGTGATATCGTTATACTTAACACGTATCGAGGATCGCTCCGTTCTTTAGTATTCTGCACTTTTATATTGCTCTGTAAAAATATTGTTGGTGTAGTGATTGTTGCAACTGTGAGTATTTTTCACTCTTGATCATAGTTTGCACCTGTGGATTTTCCCATTTCGCATTTTTACGAGGTTTGTTTACCTCTGAGTTCGCTTATCGCTTATCAACTACGCTGGACATCTGGGTCTATATGTATAGGGAATTCCCATTTAAAGTCGTACATACACTATCCATTCTGTTTTTCCTTGTGTTCTCCCGTTTTCTCCCCGTGGCCTTTTTCTGTTTGTCATTGAAGCCTCCCAGACGGGCCTCTGTGGAGTGAAGATTGTGTCCCTTGTTTTTTCGTCCAGTTCCTTCGCTCCCACCTGTTCTCGCAGCGATGTCCGTTTGTGGTACTTGTACTGGCAGTATATCTGCGAGGTCTCCAGGACTACAGTTAGGGGACCTTGTGGAAACTATTTCCATGCCAAATGTGTGAACCTGGCCAAGAATGACATTCCCCGATTCCAAATGCCTGGCGTCTCTTGGACTTGCTGTGGGTGCAGGGGTGGCAGTGATGTGCAGAGGCGACGGTCGCTCGCCTTTCCTGTAAATGATGGTGCAGAGGCTCCTTCTGAGTCGATCAGCGTGCTGCAAAGGCTTCAAGTGGAAATGAAGTCCCTCGTCACCAAATATGATACTCTCCTTGAGTCAGTCAACTTTTGTAGTGATGCTGTTTCATCATTTGAGCACAGCATGTCGGCTTTTGGTCAGTTGGTGAAGGATATGGAGCGTATAACTAGAGAAAATGTCCAGCTTAGATCAGCTGTGAATGATTTGCAGGATCGCGTGGAGGTTCTGGAGCAGCAAAGCAGAGTTAATAATTTGGAAATATGTGGCGTTCCAGAAAAAGAGGGCGAGAATATTTCTCTCATCGTATCTAGGGTTGCTGAAGATATTGGCTGTCCCATCAGTCTATCTGATGTTGATAATTTTTACAGAGTTCCTACGTTTGACTCTTCAAGACCTAAGCCCATAGTAGTGAAGTTCATTTCCAAAAATAAACGGGATAGCTTCCTTGGAGCATCTAAGTCCAAACGTCGTGAGTCAGCACATCCCGACAAGGGCTTGAAAATTGAAAATATCTCCAATGACGTATTCGTCAATGAACACTTGACACCTAAGAATAAGAGACTCCTGAAGAAGACTAAGGAGGCCGCTCGCGCCAATAAATATAAATTCGTATGGACTCGTAATGCTTGTATTTTCGTCCGGAAGGATGAGAGGTCAAGAGTTGTGAAAATCTCGAGTGAAGATGATATACCCAAGATCGTATAATATGTAAATTGATGATTTTTTAAGCTCTTTACATGATGAGTATCTCGTTTTACTATCAGAATGTGCGTGGCTTGAATTCTAAACTGTCCATAATCAATAAAAACTCTTCTGTATGTGAATTTGATGTCGTTTGTTTGATGGAGACTTGGCTCAGTGACGGTGTCTCTGACTCAGAGATATTCGGTGGTTCGTACAAAGTTTACCGCCGGGATAGAGAGACCAGCTCATCATGCAAGAGTAGAGGAGGTGGTGTCCTGGTGGCAGTCACGGGCGATCTCACAAGCTATCAGGAGAATTCCTGGTGTTCGGATGCTGAAGACGTTTGGGTAACCATCGATCCCAACCGCGGAGACAAAGCCAAGATTCATATTGGCTGTGTATACATTCCCCCGAGAGATAGAGTAGCTTTAAATACTTACATTAGTAATCTAACCGATATTGTTAATGATAACCATAATGATATATTTGTGATCTGTGGCGATTTCAACTTGCCAGAAATAAAATGGAATGCCAACCTGGCTAATTCTTCTTGCTCTCCGAATAATGCTCGGGACCTTTGTTCCGTTGCCCTTGTGGATGCCATTTCCATCTCAGGTTTGTACCAGTTCAATAGTTTCGTTAACGTGTCTGGCAATACCCTTGACCTCATCTTAAATAACTGCTTCGGTATAGATAATGTTCAACTTTCTGAGTGCCCTCTTGTCCCCGAAGATCCGAATCATAATACTCTGGAATTTGAACTCAAACTCCCCATTTTCCGCAATAAATGTCTGGGCAATCCGCGCGATCGAAACTTCAGCCGAGCAAATTATGACGCAATAAATGAGGCACTTAGTGCCACCGACTGGAACAGTGAGTTGTCCCATCGTGATCTCAACGCTTCTGTGAATAGATTCTATGGTATTCTTGATAATATATTCGATCGATTCGTTCCTTCCTATCCGAAATACTGTCGAAAATATCCAGCTTGGTACTCCCTAGCTTCCATAAGAACGATCAGAGAAAAAAATAAATATCATAAGCGCTGGAAGATGTACAGTAACGAGCTGGATTACTTAACGTTCAAGCTTCTGAGAGGTAGAGCAAAACATCTTCTCATGGAAGATTATAAAAAGTATTTAGAAAGTGTGGAGGGAAGCATCAAGGATAATCCAAAATTTTTCTGGCGATATATCCGCAATAAGAGAAACTCTCCTTGTGTACCTGATTCCATCAGAAGATCTAGTGTTATAACAACTGACCCGCAGGACATTTGTCAAGAGTTTTCCGATTACTTTGCCTCAGTTTTTCTCCCTCCTTGCGTGAAAAATTCTGATCAACCTCCTAGCAATATACCTTTACATATAGGGAATTACACCATTGATCGTGACAGGGTCAGAGATGGGATTGCTACCATGAGTCATGGAAGTGTCGGGCCTGATGGTGTTCCCTCGTCATTTTTGAAGGAATGTTGCGAAAATATAGTGGAACCTCTGTTGATTCTGTTTAACCGGTCCTTAGCAGAGGGTTGTTTTCCAGATAAGTGGAAAGTTAGTAACGTAACCCCAGTGTTCAAATCAGGCGTTAAAAATCTAATTGAGAACTACAGGCCAATTTCCAAACTTTGTGCAATAGGTAAATTGTTTGAGAGTATCGCAACTGATTTCTTATACTTCGATGTAAAGAGTTTGTTGAACGCCGAACAACATGGCTTCATCAAGAATCGCTCTGAGACCAATATGACCTTATTCGTGGAGTACATCCTGAGAAGTATGGACTCTGGGCTTTCTGTTGATGCTGTCTATACTGACTTCAGCAAGGCCTTTGACAAAGTCGATCACTCGATTATGATTTCGAAGCTTGCTGGGGTTGGTGTCTGTGGTAGCCTCCTCAGGTGGTTCGCATCCTACTTGGAGGGCAGATTTCAGCGCGTTCTTTTGGGAGGCTTTATCTCGCGATTGGTACACATTACATCTGGTGTGCCACAAGGCTCTCATCTGGGTCCGTTACTCTTCTTGATTTATATCAATGACATCGTGAGAATTTTTAAATTTTGCAATGTTCTGCTATATGCTGATGACCTGAAACTGTTCCGATCGATTAGTTGTCCGTCGGTTAGACTACGAATTCAGGAGGATTTGGACCTACTTGCTGCTTTCTGTTTGGAAAACCAATTATTCCTCAACCTGTCCAAGTGTAAATCCATCACATTTACCAGAAAACCTTCTATCGCCCTGCCTGCTCCATATAGAATTCTCGGTCAAAGTATTTCTCACGTTAGCTCTGTTAAGGATTTGGGTATTACATTGGACTCTAAGTTGCTGTTTGATCAACATATTTATGACATTTCGAAGAGAGCTAATCGAATGCTCGGGTTCATATTTCGAACAACTTTTGAATTCAAGAGTGTCGATGTGGCTCGTACCCTGTTCTTGGCCTACGTTAATGGTCTTTTGGGTTTCGGATCGGTTGTGTGGAATCCGCACTACGGAATATACATTGATAAACTGGAGGGTGTTCAGAGGAAGTTCGTGCGGCACTGTCAGTTACGATTCTTTCCGTCGATCTTAAATACGTCTGAGGTCTATCGTAGGTTGAATCTGGTTCCTCTTGAACAGCGCAGAAAAATCACTGATGTGATTTTTACTCACAAATTGTTGAACAATAAAATTGATTGTATCAATATGGCTCAGTATATCAGGTTACTTGTCCCCTCGTATAACACACGAAACACAGACACATTTTACACTGATTCCTTTAGCACTTATTACTGTATGAATTCTCCTATCCATAGATCAATGAAATCCTGCAATGTTTTGTCTAGAGTCACAAATATTGATTTATTTTCCAACTCTGCTTCAAGAATTAGATCTGCACTCATGTTTTATTTTAGCCGTTGTAATCGAACCTGTGATGCTGGCTGGTTGAGATCGCTCAGATGAAGTATGGGCATAGCATATTTATTAACTTTAATTTAGGATTTTGTATTGCTTTCCTGTTTTCTTGAATCTCAAGTTTTTATAAGTTAGATACACTTGCTTTCTGTACTTTTTTATATGTTGTAATGTGAACACTGTTTTGGGCTCGTCCCGTTTGTGTCCCGAAGTAGTAAATAAAATAAATAAAATAAATAAATGTGACCATTCTTCCCACGGGTATAGTCTTGGAACATGAACATTGAACATTTTTAAGCGCAAGCAAGTAGGGATATTAAGAAATGTAAAATAAAATAAAACACACTATTATTGTTTATTAAAATCTTCGGCTATCGATTTCGGAATCATTTCATCATCAGGCCAGCTAAAAGTATTGGTACAAAAGTAGAACATGTATTTATTTAGGTGAGAGTATGCAACTTACTGTCTTGAATTAAAATGAACAGAAACTGTTTAAAAGTATTAAAAATGGTCCTCCTCTGTTAAAATTGTTAAAATTTTGAATTCTAGTCAACCTTTATTACCGATATATCTTTTTTGTGGGAATGTCAACTGAATATGGAACTATAGGATATGTGCGAAATGTGATATCTAATATGTTATTAAGGTGAAGTGGGGTAAATGTGATATAGTATTTGATTAGTTCATAAACAAAGTGTTATAAGTAACAGTTTGAATAAAGCTGAACATTCCAAAAAATGCAAGCATGATCACAATATAGTTCTCTATTGATTGTATTCTGGTTACTCTCTGAAATCTTTTCTGAGAAATGTTGGGTAATTAAAAAAAAAATGATGCCGGTCAATCACAATTGGGTAAATGTGATAAAAGCTTTCAGATTCCTATGACTAAGTTATTTGGAAAGGATTGGGGTAAATGTATAAAATCTTACATTATTGAATACTTTGTTTTTTACAAAAATAAAATATTCACTTAATGAAAAATTGATGACCTTATTTCAGTCGACGCCAAAAAATGTGAATTAACTTCAGCTTCTGAACAAAAAGGAAGTAAAAACAAATTAGGCAGAAACAACTATATAATAATAAACGTTATATTTTAATTAAACTTTATTTTTCCATGATTAAGATAAATTATATCCGTCAAAAGACACTTCAAATATGAAAGACCACGCCTATTCATATTATCACAATTGCCTCAAATGTATATGTCACATTTACCCCAAAAAGCATTTCGTGCGGGGCAAATGTGATATATACAAAAAGAATCACAGCGCAATTTATGAGTTAAAGTATTTAAAACACATTATAAAACTGTTAATAATAAGTCTGGAAATAATAAAACAGACTTAACTCATCAATTAAAAATTTACACCAAATAAAGTAGAGACGTACCTACCTGAAATTTAAGGTTACGTTATGGGAAATAATATTCACGTGCCTTACAACCATACTGACAAGTAATTTCGTTCGTTCTAGTGTTTTGGTGGTTCGCTTGCAATTTGAAGACGTGTTAGATAGATGGCAGCAGTATTAATGATTTGATCTGAATATATAGTCCGTTATCACAATTGCCCCATTATCACATTTACCCCACTTCACCTTATAGGTGGTCTGTTGGTGGCGGGAATTTTTTGAATTTTATTTATTGTTGTTTTTAAGAATCTATGAGTTTGGAAATGCTTCTTCTGTCGAATTCTATATTATCATTAAGTAAAAATTGGTTGTGTTTGTTTTTTTAAATTTCAAGTTGTTCGAGTAATATTATTTTATGGTAGTTATTTTCTTTATGAAGTATTTTCAGATTATCTAATGTGATATGATGTCCGGTATCGTTTAAATGTGTGCCTAAAGCGGAATGGGGTTGATTTCTTTTGTGTTCTTTGAATCTTTTTTTTACATTACGAGTTGTCATTTCTATGTAAAATGAAGGGCAGTTTGTGCATGTTATATCATAGACTCCGCTGGATTGTTTAAGTTCGGATTTCATTTTATTATTAATTTGTATATCTGCTATTGTTCTGTGTCGCTTACTTGTTAGTGCATAATTGTATTTCTCCAAAGTATATTTTAGTTTTTCATGTAGATCTTTGTAGTATGGTGTTGATATAAAATATTTCCTGATGGGTGTGTAAGGGTAGATCTTATCTAGAATTATTTTTCTTTTCATTGATGTTAGAATTTCGTCGATATATGATTTAGAATATTCATTTTCCCTGCCTATTTGGTATATTATATCCAGTTTTTCCTATAATTTTCTGGTGTTAAAGGGGTGTTAAAAAGTCTATGAAAGTAAGTAAGCAAGTAGGGACAATCAACTACCGAAGGTGATATATTGATTTATTTCGCTTTGCGGATGAAAATTATTTAAATTGGATTTCTATATATTTTTATGATTTGAAAACAAATGTTGTAGCTACCCTATAGATCAGCCTCTATGAATTGATTTTAATTATAATCTTTGTGTTGAGAGTTTATTCAAATTTACTTGACAAATGTAAATAGGCGATTTTCCTTCAGTTTTTAGAGCTCTCATGAGCATACTTAACAATGGCACGCAAGCATGGTTGAATTTGACAAACAATGAATTTAATGGAATGAAATGAAAACACTTTCGACTTCTTGCAGAAAGCAAAAATTGGATGCTTACCTAATTTTTCTCTTCCAATCAAATCATCACTGCTAGCTTTATTTTTGGCACTCCATTGAAACATCTTCTGCCACAACACGTTATGATGTTCAGATCCTTCGATGCTTTACCGCTGCTGTTCAATTGATTGATTTTGCCATGGATGAATACATCAAAATCTGCCAAGGCTTCTTCAACGAACTAAAAGTGCAGATTTTGACTGTTATATTCTACAGTTGCTTCAAGTTTTTAACTAGAAAAACTACTGCAGCTTTTGTTTTCGCTATAGCATAGTATTTAGTTTGCTATTGAGTTAACAGGCGAATAGAGAAGTGCTTCTTCTCTCTAACTCTTGCTGTAATGTTCCTGGGCTTTATCGTATAATTCGTTTCTCTGTTTCATCTCTGTATCGCTTATTCTCCATGATGTGAAACTTTGAAGGAATAAGTTACAAATTGTTGATGATTTTGCATTAAATTAGTTGAAATAAAACCATTACTCTACAGAGCTATCATTTTAATTTCCATGAAACGTACAAAATCCCGATTGGGGTGCTAAAAATAGGTGAAATTTTAAATGGAATATTGCATGATTTCCTCAAATAAATCAATCCTAAATTGTATTGTGAATGGTCTCTTTTCGATTTCAAGATGTAAATAAAACATTAAGTCGCGATAAGTTTTCTTGAATTTGAATAAATTAATTCTACGAAATCTGTCTTAGGAAATTCTTAATGACAATCAACTTTCTGTTCAACTGACAATGCAGACCAGTCATCAACATGAATCAGAAGAACTCTATCCTCTCAGAGTTCATTACTCAGGATTATCAATATTTCATAATCATCCGACAGTTTCATTAAAGTCAATGTATACGATATTAATTATATGTTCTATACTGGGCGTTATTTATTATTTTAAAAAAGCATAATTACCTCATCCTATTGGTAAACAACTTGATGTTTTCCAATTCGCATGTGGATTTATAGCGTTGTTGAGTGATAAGATTTTCATCAGGCCCTTCAACACCTTGCCCAATGAGGGCACATTCGATAAAGAAGGGCTAAATGCATCCATATATGGTCATACATCTTGTAAACCATTACTGACATCTTCTTAACTCTCTAAATGATTTTTTTTCTGATCCCACGTCAAATCCGCAGCTAATGCTACCATTTCATCTAATCTTTCAGGAGTTGGAAAAGAATTTGTTGATGGCTGATTTTTGGGACCTAAAGTCTTACGTGTCAAATTTAACACAAAACCTCCTTCCTTCTTGGTACCTGGTGATGTATTAGGTCCTGGGAAACGTATCACATCCATCATATGCGGACTCGGTGTTGAAAACAAGTCGTCCTTCAGTGGATCAGGTGTGGGACTCGGAACTGTTTGTGGAATAATTCCTGGAGCTGACCACGAGCAGTCGATGGCATCTATCACCTTTAACGAAAATTTTTTTCTTTTCAATAAAGAATGCATTCAATTTGCAGACGATCATTTCAATGCTGGATTAAACTAGAGTATTCGACAACTGGACGATTTGGTGAAAAAGATGACGATCGTAGAAGAGGTAGTGCTGCGGAGCATTGATAAAGAGAAAAAACTTTGTAACACATGGTATCGCTATAGGGCAGTCTAACGATTTGTTACAATCAGTTTTCAATATGACTGCTGGTAGCTAAGAGTAAATAAACGGATTTCATTCAAGAATTTGGAAGCGAGTTATACTTATATCCTTTATTTTTTCATAATAACATAATTGATTGTTTACAGTTGCTCCCAAGTCTAAGCAGTCATTCTGAAAGAGGTTTTTCAGCTGTTGGACTGGTCCATTAACAGGTTATTTATGATTTGATGAACCGCTCAACTTGTCTGTTTTATTATGTGATAATGATCATATAATAAACAATATAACTTACCATCTGTGTTGGCTGCAGAAGGAGGGTGAGGGCTAGGTATCTGAAATCTACAGCCTTCTGAATGAGTTGGAGGGAATCTGTACCCTACGTTCATAAACGTTAGTGTATTCGAACCTGAAACTCTTCAATGGGCCAAGTCTGTTGAGCTGCCTGGAAAAGTGTTTTCCATCGACTGATTCAAAATAATCGATGAATGACCTGAATCTTGAGAGTATCGACTCACTCTTATTTTGTTATAGTTAACTGACGGTGAAGAATATTTTGTAGAAACTCCTATAGCAACTACCGAACCTAGATCTCAAACTGAAGTATAAGAAATAACTGATTATCCAGAAAATAATACAGATATTTGAAAAATATGAATTCAGAACATAATAAATTACATGAAAAATGTCTCAGAAACACGATAATCTTCTCTATTCTGAGGGTATGATATTTTCAATGCTATCAATCCCAGGTATTGATACGAATGATAGGAAATATGATTGAACAATATCAATATTGCCGCATGGTTCAATAACGAGAACTCTGTAGTGTAAACAGTCGATACTTTTGTATCACTGAACTTTCTTAATAAAATTACGTATCCCTCATTCACACAATTAATAAATTATTCCGTGACTATATACAAATAAATGTCTGACCTGGATCATATTCTTCATATTAGTTATTTATGTACCAAGTGCGTTATATGGATCCTAACGCCCGGAGGGAAACATTCGGCTCGAGGGCCTTTGGCCCGAGGGATGAATGTTGCCCGATGGGCGTTAGGATCTAATAACGCTCGTGGTGCATACAAGATTTTATTTTTCACGAATATATCATTTAATTGCAATAAAATTCGATTGCTCCTATGATTTTTTTTCCATTTAACTTTCAGTAGTAACCATGGCATTTGTTAATATTTTGAAGTTCGTTATTGCTGTCATCATTTTATTAAGTGAATGTCATTACTGTTTTCGTTGTGAGCGGGCGTTATGATCCATAATGCCCGCTAAAATGCCCACGGGCATAATGAGTGTATTTATAGCAACCGTTTCTAAGGTAAAATTAACATATAATGTACAAGTGAAAAATAAAAAATCATTCAAATTCAATTTGTACACAACACAATTACCATCTAATTTGATTAAAAAATAAATTTTCCTACTAATCAGAGTTCTATATAAAATCAAATATATAAACAGCATTTAAGTCAAAATATATATATAAATTAAATAAACATGCCACACAACATTGACTCATATATTTAGCGTAAAGCTGGATTAGTGTACAATCTTAGTTTCACAATGTCCCAGTGAAGCAAGTGCAAGTGGATATGTTCGAAAAAAATATTTTCTCGACTTACCGATAGTAAGTTTCTTTCGATGTAAAAAATCGAAGTTTATATTTCTTCATCTGAATAAAAATTATATGCATCATAAAAATAACATTTATTTTTACTTGTTCAAACACAAATCGATAACTAATGGGTTGAATTGTCTGGAAATAAAATTTGTACTAAAATATACAGACTAGTTTTTTAAATAATGTCCTGACTTGTACGTTAAATATCAACAAAACTAGTATATTCAATTTTTCTACGACCGGCTAAAAACATCGAGAAAAACTGATTAAATGAAAACTATTTCTCCAAGGTTTACTCAAACGTGCTGTTAAACATGTTTAGATCTTCAAATGAAGTTGCGCCACTTTGGTCCAACATTTGCAACATGTCCGATAACTCATGCTGGGGAGGCTGAGGGGGCCCAGATGCACTAGGTGCTGGTCCTGTACCATCTGGGTTTTGTCCGGCGTTTTGCCATGTTGCCCATTGATAAGGTGTGTGAGGAGGTCCAGTTTGCCTGACGCCTCCACTCAACTGAGTGTATGTTGGTTCATACCCACTATAAACTGGTTGACCGCTTGCTGGTCTTGCAGACTGAGGTGGCTCTGACACCAAAACCCCATCAGAACGCTGTGGAGGTTGTGGGGCATAATTGGGACTTTGATAGTCACTCTGGATATGAGACGTTGGAAGCATGTGTGAGGAGTATATTCCAGGATCTCTTCTTTGGCTGTAATCTAGACCAGGTTGTTGATAAGCAACCTGCTCTGGATTCTCAGTACCTTCTGCGCCAGGATGAAGCGCTTTTGCCGTCGTGTTCGTGCAAACTATGTACTCCACTTCATCGGTGTAAGGGTTCAAAAACGCGAAAGCACTGGTACGAAGCCAAACCCATTCTCTGTTCTTGGCTCTGAATCTATACATCACCGAAAGAACCTGACCTTTCAATTTCAACACTGAAAATAAGTGAAAATTTCATGTATAGATATGGATATGATAAGATCTTAATATTCTGAATCACTTACGAAATGAACTGAAAGTCTTACCTTGCTCAAAACTGTCCTTCATGTGTGTTTGGTCTTCATGATGGTAGAAGTCAAAGCAACTCTTTCCAAGGAGTTCAGGTGGAGTGTAGCCAAGAAGTCCAATCACCCTCTGGTCGACAAAAGTGAATTTTCCGTCAATGGAGTGACGTGAGATGAACTCTGCCGTACTACTCGAACCAGAAAGATCGCTTGTATTGGGGGTTGAGGTGACTTGAAGCCTTCCAATGGCTACCAGGCAACAGTGGGAGGAATGGATTTCTTCTTCTGTTTGTCTGTCTAACTGTACACCTGGGAACATATCTGATATTTCTCCGACTTAGTTAAATCTTAAATTAACCACCAGGAAGCGCCATCTAATTTGACAATTTCTTTCGAAGAAAGCTGAATCACAACAAATGTTCTTCAACTTTCTTAGTGGAGCAAGGTTTCCTTAAAATTTCACCATACCGATTCAATGAATACCTTATTTCTGCTCTGAAAGCAGCAGGTGAAAACAACGTCAAGTGAAATTTAAGGGTAGTTCAAGACAAAACAAAAAAGTAAGCTTACCGGTGGGTGGCCAGTTTTTTATGTAGCCTGTACAATGTACAACTGCATAATTTTGCCCGTCTCGACCAGGACCTAGACTGTTCCTCTGTTTCAGCCTGTTCAAATGACCTATGGCCATACTTTCAGGGGCTAAATTCCCAACCTTCATCCTACAAATGAACCCTCTTCTAGGACCCATACACAGCCTCATTGATGCTGTAAGGAATCAAAGTCTCAATCCATAAATAAAACTAACCAAACAAGTATTAAAATGCACTGTTGAAACAGATACCACATTCATGCATCATCTACTCTGTCCAATGAAATTCAGATAAGTCAGAATACAAATCTAAGAGCAAAGAGCTTGAACGAAAGACCTAGAGGTTTTTTCTTTTCCAAATTGATTTGAAAGAGCTCACCTGCTATTTCTTTCGACTCTGAATTAGCATAACATTTTTGTGAAGATATCATTGGCTCCGCAGCGAAGGGGTGCTCAATCCTTTTGCTACCTGTAAGAGTGCCTCTTTCTAGACTGTTCTATACCTACTTGAAGCCTCTTTTATCCAACTCTTGAATCATCAGATATCTTATAACAAACTGACTATTCCTAATAATTCAAACACACAATCGATATGACTAAAGGAGGAAGCAAAAATATAATATTTCAGAAAGAGCAGTGAAAGAACAGATCAAAGCTGCCACTTGATGAGCATTGGAAAGTTTTCTTCAGAAAACATGATGTAGTGAGTTATGACATGAAGATATTGGTACTGTGGAACTTGGCAATACTCATATTGATGCCCTTCCTTCTTGACTGTGCCCGTTTTCAAATCCAGTATTCTTCCAGTATTTTGAGGTTCTTGAGTGGACAGTTGTTCCCGTACTTTTTCAACATCCTCAGGGTGAATGTTGTCGTATATACATGATCCATACCAGTCACTTTGTAAATGGTTCAAAACGGGCGCTACGGAGTCCGATACATATATTACTCTACCCGTATCACAGCTAACAACAAATAGGAAACCATCTGCTGCCTCAAAAATAAGATGTTTCAACTCTTGGTCAGTTAGAAACGATGGTTTGTAGGTACCGTCGTTGCTCGTATTTCCTGTACCTCAAACAAAAATTGCTTATTTAATTATTATGACAGGACATGGTCAAAAAACAGACAAAACAATAGCGCTTTTTCAATCCAAGATCTCATGGTTCACATTTTTGCCGTTTAAAACTAATAAACGAGCCTATGTGATTATATCACATTGTTGCCACATCAGGTGAAGCAGAAATATCACTACCATCATCTATTTTACTGTATTATAATACTCAAGGAAAGAGCAGTCAGTTCATTGTCTTGTATATATAAATAAGAATCGTTGATAAGATGATAGACCCTTTTACCAATATACAGGCTGTCCTTATGAAAAGAAGTTACTGTACAGTAACATGTGTCCTCCTACGAACATTATATTCATATGTAAATTCGGCTATTTATTATATTATTAGAAATATCAGGAGTGGCATCATTTCATTGGGGCATCCTGTATTATACCGAGTGGCAGAGAAAAAAGGTATTGTATTGATAAATTTATGAAAATTTCTCGGATGTGTCTCATAGGGATAAACTGGTACTTGAGTAAGTAAAAAAAATTTACAACTTTGTTCAGTTTCCAAAACGTTTTTCATTTATTTCTCTGAAACCTCAATGGATGATTTATTGTTTTACATATTTTTGAAAACAGCCCCACAAGTTCATAGCAAAATATTCCCTCATACTTACTATATTCTTATTGCTGAGAACATAGATAAGTTGTTTCTTGATCATCATGAATAGGATGCGAAAAATCCATTATGAAACGAACTGCCGATAGCATCGAATCAGATAAGATTGGATAAATTCAATTTTTTCAGAAGAATTTGTCTGTCAGATATGCACCCCTTATTTTTAGTTGAACCACCAGGCTCTGAATAAGAGGGGACAGTATTTATCAGCACGTGTGAGCTCCGAAATGATGTATCTTGTAGGGAGGAAATTAGGAATACATCTGTGGAAACAGTCTTTGAAATTGCCGGAACTCACATTTTATAACGTTTTTCCGAAAGTCGATATTATCAGAAAAAAAACGAAATATCTCTATCTGTTTAGTGTTTGCTTTGTATTTAGAGTAGAAAACACACTATGGAATTATGGTCTGCATTTCTTAACTGTTTGATAAAATAATCGACTGAATGTGTATAATGTGGTAGGAAGGCTAGATCTTATCTTATGTTCACCCTAAATGTTAAGCAGGGGTTCTGCTTCAAATAACAGAATGTCCAAGATTGAAGAATGGATAAATGATACCGAAAAGGGTTTGAGAATTCTAAGAAATAGGAGAATTTCACCAAAATAATAATGCTTCAGGTAGAAATGTACCAACAATATAGTTCAGTAATGATTGGTGAAGTTCATCTTAAACATTTCTTAACTTGAATTTAAGTAAATTCTCGATAATTGAAAGAAGACTTTAAATCTATTATATCCTCAGATCAATAAAGAAACT
Organism: Propylea japonica; assembly: GCA_013421045.1. NCBI lineage: Eukaryota > Metazoa > Arthropoda > Insecta > Coleoptera > Coccinellidae > Propylea > Propylea japonica. The sequence continues at coordinate 22,154,798 of CM024247.1, read as the reverse complement.
TCTTTTATGATGTGAGATTATATCAAATATAATTTTATTTCTATTGTTCATTGTAGTTTCATAGAAAAACAAGAAATATTTGAGCTCATCATGAAATAGGTACCCATATAACATAAGTCAATAGTAATGATATAAAAAATAATTTTTCTTAATTTTCCGTTCTTTCTCATTATCGAAAAAGTAACAAGAATTGGCATAATCTTCACATAACCCAGGCTGCAGAATATATAATTCGATGAGTGAATTACTAAAAATAATGCAGAAATATTGAATTAAAATATTTCTACTATGCTTATTACAGCAAGTCGAATAGAAATTCGTCGACACTTAAATATAGCCTCATGTCGGAGCTACGCTACGATTGGCCATTTTACCTACAATTTCATAATGAATTCACAAGAGAGGCGAATAAAAATGGTGGATACTTTACAATAAGCATTAAATCATGGGCGTAGTAACAATCTGACTTCCTCATTGGCTACGTATCGAAGACTTGTTGAAGCGGCAAAGAAGAAATTCAATTACCATTCAAAAACTGTATGTATGTAAATAACTCGGGACAGCCATTGTTTTTCACAAGTTATTTATATTCCAAAGACGAATTGGTTGGTTTGAAGCAAGAAAGGAAAAGCACCATAAATTCTAGTTAAAAAGTATTCGCGATTGACTGGGCATTGTTCATTTGGTTTCACTCAATGTATTTGATGAGTATGTAACCGTTCTATAGGTGAGACAATGACCCTCCACTATGAGCTCGAATTCAAAGCTGTTAAAGGTACTTAAGGTATACTTAAGCTCATCTTAAATCTAGATACTTCCTGACAGATCTGATACTTTATTCTGTTATCTTCGCGAATGATTATGTCAAAGATATTTACCCTTATCAGTTCATAAATTTGAATGGATAGTGTCATTATTGGTGATTATACGGGGTCTTTATAAATGATTGTAGCATCGTAGGTTGCTTTGGAAAATGTTCGTCTTACGTTTCTTATTTAAAGTCAACAAATCTATAATTCCAGTTACATTATTCAGTTTCTTTTGGAATGGCCAGCCTAAATTCACATTATCGTTTGTTTGAATTGAAGTTTACATCAAAACATAAATATTTATAATGGTCCAACGCCAACTGCGCTGTTATAATCATTTATAGAGACCCTGTACCTGTAATGTTTTTTCAGGTGATGGGCTGTTATGTTATGAAGAGGCAGGATCAAACATTTTAATTCGAATACCAAACAGGAAACAGTTTGGTCATTTTTCCAAGAAACAGTATGAAAACACTGAAGGATTCAAAGTCTCTGTAATTCCAGGGCTGTTCATCACGGATTTTTGGCCTGAGTAAGTCCATCGACCCTGAACAGATTCGAAAAAATTTTTTCATTGAATACTTAAAACGCACTGTGTTTGACATTCCAATTATCATACGTTCTGAAATTCATATCAATATCATGAAGTAGAATGAATTCATCTTTCTGCTTAATTGGCTTAATGGATTTTCCTGAAATTTTCTATAAGGAAACTATCTTTGGCAGGGTACAGACGTATTGAAAATCTGACTGTTTCCGCTAAACATTCATTCTGTTTTTTCGGTTCCCGATAGTATATAAAAAATAAAGTTTTAATCAGGATTGCCTCCCAGGTTTTCTTCGAAAACGGGTAATTAACCAAATAAATGAAAAAAATTGTTCTCCTTAAATAATATATTATGAAAGGTTCGCTTACGAGGTCGATATGATGTTTCACCCTTTCAGGCTAGTATCAGGTTTTTTCTGGATGATGAGTTCTTTTCCTTCGAAAATATTGAGAATTTGTATGGTATGTATGTATTGGCATCAGATTGGGTTCTTTGATATTCATCGATGCTGAAGTTGAACAAGTTGTGGTGGAAGTGCTCATTTAATGTTTCTGTTGTGCCGTGGATTGTAGAATCCGTCCGAATATTCCCTCCACTGAAAGGAAAGAAAGGTTACTTATAAAAGTTCAATATCAAGTGTAGAATAAACAAATTAAATGAAAATCCGCAAAAACGCTCAATTTGTGTATATAAAGCTGCAATTGAGGTAGTTTATACTGTTTTCTGTCATTAGTTATTCAATCTACAAGCCAAAACTGATCATACATTCATATCTGAAAGTTTCTCTCTTCATGTATTTTTTCCGATGTATGTTTTCCTGAAAGTATTTTCTATTCTGATTGGTTAAAGTTCAAATATGGTCATATTTCGCACTGGTAGTCCTGGAACTTGAACATTGGACACTTATAAGGACAATCAAGTTGGGACAATCAACTGCCGGTGTTGATATATTGATTATTTTCGCTTTAGGAAGGAAAATTAATTATTTAAATTGGATTTCTATGTATTTTTGTAATTCGTAAACAAGTGTTGCAGCTACACTGCCCTATAGATCAGCCTCTACTGAATTGATCTTACTTAAAATCTTTGTGTTGGAAGTTTATCCAAATTCACTTGACAAATGTTAAAACTAGATTTTTCCTTAGTTTTCAGAACTCTCATGGGTGTACGTAACAAAGGCACGCAAGCATGGTTGAGTTTGACAAACAACGAATTTAATGGAATGAAATGAAAACACTCTCGACTAGAAAGGAGAAATTGGGTGCTTACCTTATTTTCTCTCTTCCAATCAAATCATCACTGCTAGCTTTATTTTTGGCACTTCACTGAAACTTCTTCTGCCACGACACGTTACGATGTTCAGATCCTTCGATGCTTTACCGCTGCTGTTCAATTGATTGATTTTGCCATCGATGAATACATCCAAAGCTGCCGAGACTTCTTCAGCGAACTAAAAGTGCAGATTTTGACTGTTATATTCTACAGCTACTTCAAGTTTTCAATCAGAAAAAGCTTTTGTTTTCGCTATGGCATAGTATTTAGCTAGCTGTTGAGCTAACTGCGAATAGAAAAGCACTTCTTCTCTCTGATTCTTGCTGGGCTTTGTCGTAAATTTCGTTCTGAGAGAATTTTCAGACTTTGTGGATGTAAATTAAGTACGCATATTTTTCCTGAATTAACCACAGATCTGATGGCGTCCAGCGAAGTCCCATAATAAGCCTTCTCGAATTCACCATGCTCTACAAACTTTCTGGAAAGGATGTCAGCTTCGAATTGAGCTCTTGTGATGAAATGGTAGTCTTGTCCATCTACTTCGTTTTCTTTCCTCGCCCTTGAGGTATGAGGTATAGCTGCAGCGAACCTTTCTGCATCTTCCATAAGCTTCTGACGAAGTTCATGTCGTCCAATATTAGGAGGTCCTATAAGAACTATAGGCCTTTTACTATTTGCTCTGGGATAAAACAGTGATACCTCTTCATATGTAAGGATTTCATCAGGATCATAATCTTCTACTGCATTCGAATACATTGGATATCCACCTTCGCTGTATGCACCTTTCTTTTTCTTTCTTCGCGCAGTCTTGCCACACAAAAGAGTTGAAGATTTTCTTTGTGGTTTAGACATTCTCTCTTCCGCGGCTAATCTCATACTCTCTCTTTGATGTTGGAAGGTTTGCGAAGGAATTAGACCTGCTAATGTCTGATCGTCCTCTCCTTCTCTATAGGCTTGCCACCAATTGGGGTCCTCTTGACTTATTACATGAAGCACGTCACCCTTCTGGAAACTGATACCTAATTCTCGACATGGAATATACATGTCGTCCTCAGGATCATAATCGAAATGCGCTCGAAAATGTAAAATTGAATCCCTTCCAGCGTGGGTATTTGCTTGCGATGCTGGCACAATAAGAAAAGTCAATTCGCCATCCATTGTTTGCAATATATCACAGACTGTGTTCACACTTTTGCCCCTCATTTCCACTCCATTTACTTCTAGGAGTTCATCACCTTCGTGAAGAAGTCCACTTTGATGGGCAGCACCTCCTCGTACCACCCGACCAACTACGACTGCGTCACCTTCGTTTCGCACTGTAGCACCAAGAGGTTCAGTACTTTTTTCTATTTTTATTATCTTAATGTTTTCTTCCCCATACCTATGGTCAGATACCGTCGACCTGATTGTGTTTTGTGAAGGTTGTGGTGATGCAGTCACAGTAGAGTCTGGAGGCAGCGTTGATATAACTCCATCATGGGCAACCATAAGAGCTTTCAATTCGTAGCCTGTGAGGAGTGTCGCCAGTTCAACTGCATAAGCAGTTTGAATATTGCCAAGAGCATCCAGACAGTCTCTCAAGGCAGCTTGGGCATTACATTGCGACCTTGGAATCGTTCTATTCCGAACCGCTTGTACTTTATTGTGGACTGCTAAGGCTTTTCCAAACTGCGGAGACAGCAGAAGTGATTGTACAGCAGCAACTCGTCCCTCTATACCGCTAAGGCCACCACCGGTACCAGCTTTTTTGAGTTGCAATTGTAGGCGTTGCACTGCAGCCACAAGGTCTCCGTAACCATAAGTAGTGTGAACAACTTCCTTTTCTCCTGGAACGGTTGGTGTAATAGACCCTGATGATTCGGCAGCCTCATCATCTGAGTAGGCATCGTTGATCGTTCCTTGATTTCGACTTTCCAACGCTTGTAATTTCTTGGATCCTCTTAGTGATCTGTTCAGGAATTCGTTCTGGGCGGCTATCCGGCTCGAAGGACCAAAAAATGTTAGCTCTTCGATGTATTTAATAAGTAGAGCGAGTATGGACTGTATTTTTTTAATAGATGTTGCGATAGCAGAAACAATTCACAGGTTTTCCGTCAATGAGAAACTTAATATAAAAGCTCTTACCAACTCCAAATGGGCTGTGATGATTTGGGGGCTTCCTTTTCTTTCGTAGGCCTGGAGGGATCCCTCAATGAAGGCACATCAGTGGTCATGCACTTGATATTCTTGAAGCTTATAACTAATTGCTGTCTCTATCAGTTACTAACACTTGAATTAATTTGCCACACACAACAAATTAACAAACTTAAGCGAAAAATAGCGAAATTGCGAATACTATTTTGTATAGCGTCGAAAATATGCGGAGAACTAGAAAGTATATCACTCTCATTAACAGTTCCAATTAAGAATGTTTTTTGCTGTTCAAAAAAACCGCTCGTTCCATGTTGGCGCATATTGCCAATATTTTCATGATTCCTAATTTATCTTCCTTTTTTCCCAGAGACAGCCCAGGTGTTGGCATTGGTATAAGGAAACCTGTAATTCCTCTGTGTTTCAATTTTTTGTCGACAGTAGCGAAAATTACAGCTGCTTTTCCTTCAGTACCGCTTGTAACCCATGATTTTGTACCGTTTAAAACATAAGAATCACCATCCAAAACAGCAGTTGTGGACATTGCACCAACATCACTTCCAGCATCTGGTTCGCTTAATGCAAAACATCCTAATGTTCCTTTCGTGAAAGGCCTTAAAAATTTCTCCTTTTGTTCATCTGTACCGCACCTATCCAATAAATTTACATATAAACAATTGTGTACAGAGGTTATTGTGCCTGTTCCTCCACAACCTCTGGCTATTTCTTCAACTGCAACGGCCATTGCTAAGGTGTCCTGTGCTGATCCACCCCATTTTTCGGAAACATTTATGGAAAGTAGACCCAGTTCTCCCATTTTCTTTATCTGTTTTGCGGGAAATTAGTGTTCTTTGTCCAATTGAGCAGCGATTGGTTTCAATTCTGCTTCTACAAAATCCCTGCATGTTTTTTGAAGCATCAAATGCTCTTCAGGTAATTTACGAAGACACATAGCAGTTCATACCAAACCGTCCCAAACGCATATACGTCTGATGCCTTGCTGAAAGGCAACTCTTCGTTGTGGGACCGATGTGCATGCAGGCTCCTGACTATCTCGGGCGCCAAGTAACACAGCCATCCGGGCGGTATGCCAAGACTGTCAGGTTTTCTATTCTCGTAACACAGTTTTGTTACGCTGAATAGACCAAAATCTGTGATGACCACCTTCCCGTTCTCCAGAAATATATTTTTGCTCTTCAGATCCTTATGGACTATGCCTCTGGCGTGTAAGTATCCCATACCCTGTGAAATTTGCTGAGCGATGATGGTAGTCTTGTTCATGTTAAACTTGTCTTTTCGCAGATGTATATGAGTATACAGGGTGTCCCCTTTGCTCAAGCTTGTTACAATAGCCAGATGCTCCGGATTCATGCAGGCCCCCATGAAAAGTATCACGTTTTCGTGTCTCGTCTTTCTGAACGTAGCCACCTCCATTCTGAAATGCTCCAAAGTCTTCTCGTCCTTCAGATATTTCAACACTTTGATGGCAACGTCGCCGTGCCAGTAGCCTCGAAACACCTTCCTATGCCTATCAGCTTATCGAAGGTCAGTTCGTCGTGGGGTATGTCCCATTCTCGCATCGATAAGCTATTTTGCCCAGGCCACCTATGACCGTCCGTGATGGTTTCGGTGTCCGATACTTGGCTGTCTCGAAAATCCACTCGCACTGGGGTCCTGCCCGAATCCGCACTGGTACTGCCCGAGATTGAAACCGTTCTGTCGCTGTCTCTGGACTGCTGAGAACAGGTTAGTTCTTTTTGCAGGGTGGAGCTGGTCAATGGGTAGGCGTCCAGGATTACATCGTTCACCTGTTGGGTGTGGATGATATCTGGAAAGTGAAACTGTTGTTTAGACGTAGTATGCGGTGTGTGTATAACCTGTACAGCCGGACTGGAGGGAGTGGAACTATTACAACTAGAAGTGTCGGAACTAGAATCAGGAGGAGGATACGGTGCTATGTTAATGGAGGGTTGAGGATGAGATCTCCTTCGACTCCTCGAAAGTGTCGACTTAAGATTTTTAGCTACTCTACTCGCCTCCCTTACTGCACTGGGAGATGATGCATACTGATGACCCTGTATCGATATCTTCCTCCTGAACTCGTCCAACAGTTCCGGCGGCAGTCCGCAAGAGGGCGTCACCTTGTCCTCGCACTCCCTGTGGCAGGTTTTCTTGCACTCCTTGCATCTCAGTCCCGTTCCGAAGTATATGGCTTCTGGCAATACATGCAGGTCGACATCATCTTGAATGTCCTGGCGAACCGGTGGTTGATCTGGTGGGTCATTTTGCGCAGGCCCGTGGGCGGAGTACGGGGCGATTTGGGGACCTGAAGACTGCTTGATTTGTAACTGTTATCATCCGAATCCGTCCCTGTATAATTAGAAGGCGGGCTCTTCATTGGGCTCGTCAAGAGTGGACTGTTGTAACCTGCCATCGTGTCAGGACCGGGTTCAGTTGGCAACCTAATCCTCCGCGCTCCAGATGCGGCTGATTCCCCGGTTTGACCGCCGTCCCCGGCTTCGTTCTTGGAGGCGGCCAGCTGCGACTCGTGCGATTTGCTCTTGGTCAAAGGGAACGAACCGGGCAGCAGGGCCATGTTTTGAAGACCGGTGAGGTGCTTTCTTCTCGGTGGTGGAGTCGTGGGAAATTTGGAGCCATGCAAATTTTTCGCCCCCTTGCCCCCCCAAGCGTCTGGGGCCGCGGGTGGAGAGCCCAATGGGGCCCCCATACATCTAGGACTTGCATTCAACGAGTCACAGATGCTAGACACCGACGGTGAAGGAGGTATGAGAATCATCGCACCCGAGCCACCTAGTCGATGGTTGTTGTTGTTCAATCCGGTGGTGAGGCTCTCTTCGGAGGGTACGGACGCCCTTGCAGCTCTAGAACGCCCTGTACGAGGTGAAAGACCCACCACTTTTAATGGATGGTTGCGGTCCCAGGAGTCCCAGTAAAGGTGCATTTCTGAAGAATCGTTTCACCCCTTTTTTCAGAAAATCAACATATCTTTTCAAGTTATGTGAAGCTCTGAATAGCTTGCTGAGTTCGTCGGCTTTGGCCCCTTTGTCGTTCAATATTGTTTTCAGTTCATGTTCAGATTTTTCTTGTAGTTCTTCGACTGACGAAATTTTCTGACACAAACCTTGTATTGATGTATTGCCTAAACCAACCACTTGCAACCATTGTGTTACGGATGGTATATGTTCACTGCATCCGTTTCTTAATTTCAACTTTGTTACCAGTTGTTCCGAAAACATTTCGATAAACTTTCTCTCTAATGTTCTTATTTCTTGTTGCGTTAATTCGGCACTGGTTGCACATTGTGTACGTAAACCTTCTAATTTTTCAGCAGATACGTCTATCATCGATTGGATTATTTGAAGGTTTTTCCTTAATTCCTGATCATTTGCTTCATCTGCCATTACCAGTAAATATCACAGCTTAGGTTGTGGACTAATATTTACAACTATTCTTCATTACACAAATATTTACATATCACTTTACGTTTTTAAATAAACAGCTACAGGTATTTAATACTGTAGTATTTCCATTTTTTCCTAAACGTGATTTTCAGAGGAACCAGTTCGAAGGTAGTTTGTTTTGTTTAAAGGTTTTTTCTGAATCTAATCCTTCAGGAGTTGGAAAAGAATTTGTTGATGGCTGATTTTTGGGACCTAAAATAGTAGGTGTCAAATTTAACACAAAACCTCCTTCCTTCTTGGTACCTGTTGATGTATTAGGTCCTGGGAAACGTGTCACATCCATCATATGCGGACTCGGTGTTGAAAACAAGTCGTTCTTCGGTGGATCGGATTTTGGACTCGGACCTGTTCGTGAACACATTTCTGGAGCTGACGGTGGACCAGGAGCAGTTAGTCGATGGCATTTATTACCTTAAACAAAAAAATTGTTTTTTTCAATTAGGAATGCATTCAATTTGCAGATGATCATTTGATGGAGGGTTAAAATTGGGTATTCGATAACTCGAAGATTTCCATTTTAATATCGAAAAAGATGACGATCGTATCAGAGGTTGTGTTGCAGAGCTATTGTATAGAGAATAAAACACATAGTATCGCTATAGGGCAGTCAAACGATCTGTCATAATCAGTTTTCAATATGGCTGGTGGAAACAAACGGATATCATTCATAAAGTTGAAAGCGGTTGCTTGGTGCGTAATCAATTGTAGAAACAGCAAATCGTCAAATAATATAACTAATTGTTTACAGTTGCTCCCAGTAGCCATTTTGAAAAAACGTGTATCAGCTGTTGGACTGGTTTATTTTCTAGTTATTTTTATTTGATGAACCGCTAAACTAGTCTGTTCTTGATTTGTTTCTTCTTTTCAATTAAGAATGCATTCAATTTGCAGACGATCATTTTAATGGTGGATTAAACTAAAGTATTTGACAACTGGACGATTGGGTGAAAAAGATGACGATCGTAGAAGAGGTAGTGCTGCGGAGCATTGATAAAGAGAAAAAACTTTGTAACACATACTTAGTAGGTATCGCTATATGGCAGTCTAACGATTTGTTACAATCAGTTTTCAATATGACTGCTGGTAGCTAAGAGTAAATAAACGGATTTCATTCATGAATCTGGAAGCGAGTTATTCTTAAGTAAGTATATCCTTTATTTTTTCATAATAACATAATTGATTGTTCTCAGTTGCTTCCAAGTTTAAGCAGTCATTCTGAAAGCGGTTTCTCAGCTGTTGGACTGGTCCATTAACAGGTTATTTATGATTTGATGATCCGCTAAACTTGTCTGTTTTATTATGTGATAATGATCATATAATAAACAATATATAACTTACCATCTGTGACTCATGCATATTGTACTTACATTCTGTATGGTTCCCATATTAATGTTAAGTGGACCTGTTAGTGCATTAATTTTGTATAAGCCAAAAGAATCAACAGTTTTGGTTCTCTCGAAGGATATTGTAGCAGGACTTTTCCTATCTTCTTGTTCCTTCTCGGCTGCCTGGGCATTCTTTTCGACTAGAATTTCTTTCACTAGGGCCAGAGATTTATGTAAAGTATCTTGTTCTGGCTTATTGTCCTTGCTCGTTTTTATTAGAGGTTCAATCAGTAATGGATATTTAGTCAATCGATGTGTAACCATCAAAATACATTCCGATATACCTCTCTTCTTCAAGAGTGGGTTTTGTTGGCAATGGCTAACAATTTGACCAAACCTAGGATCATTCTGCATATAATATTTATTTATTTCTTAAGCATAACCGTGCCTACTGCACAATTCACCATATGCTGATTTCAATCTAGCAGCATAAGCCCCAGAAAACATATTCAACAAAATATCAGCAATAGAATTTATAACTGGACCTTCCCTCTGTTTTTGTCTCAACCTTGAGAGAAATCCCAAATGTAACTCAATCAAATCTGCTAAACGAGGAAACATCCTCTCAAGATTTGGCCCCAGTTGGAAATGTTTTTGCAGTCCCTTGACAAATTTCTTTTGCATCACCATTAATATCTTTATTTTGCATAACAAACAATATCATATCATACAGTGGTGTTTCTTCATTAATATGAATTCGTATATATTTTCTTGTCTTTTTATTTCCTTTCCCTATGTTCTCTTCCAATATTTTGGCTTAACTATTCTGGTTCGATATTACTAAATCCTATACTAAAGTCACTACATAAGCCTGCAGCCATCAGAGGGGAATCCGATAAAAATTCCAATGGAACCAGAGAAACATCATCTGGATAATTTACGGATTCATGATGTCCATGGTGGTCATTATGCTTATCATCTCCCATGAGGATTTGACTGAAAGAACTTTACATCCCTGGAAGGGGACCAGATCCTTGTTTTGATATGGAATTTTTGTGGTTGGGAAGTGTAACAGAAAATCCTCCTAATATTCCTGAGGATTTCATTCCTTTTGGTTTGTACATTCTACAATATTATACTTGCAAGTGTTCTGGTAGACAGTTGTTCCACAGCATTCGCAATATAAAGCTGGTTAATTGTTGAAATCTTTTTTGCATGAATCACAAACTTGGGAGGATCCGTAGCATGCTGAAACCCGATGGTGGAGTTTCTTGCTCTTATCCTTCTTTTTCTCAAAGAATAGATCTCCTCTTTTCCTCCTTTTCTCTGCATGCCTATCGTAGCCCACTTTGTGTATTATGTGGGAATTGTATATTGACCTCACCAACTGGACGCTCTCCTCCTCTGTCTCGCTCCCTGTACAGCTAGGTCGAGTCATAGGAAGTGGCGGTTGGGCACCTACAAGCGTTGGCTCTACTACTGCAAGGTCCCCCGCGGCTATAATTCATGGGGTCGAAATGGACTTCTGAAGGGGGAGCCTTTGAGGTGACAGCCTAAGATGTTACGCTTCCCTCTTCGCTTTCACCTTGTTGAAATCGTTTTGCAGATCATCTCCATTCAAAGAATGAGTACTAGCTCTTCCACCAGACGTTCTATTAAGATTAACAATATGCCTGACAGCGATCGGCCTTTCTGATCCAAGAAGACGAGCTGTACTACCATCCACGTTGTCTCCGTTATCCCATATGAATTCATCTGCTTCTGACTCCATGCTACTGAGTGAAACAATCCTTTGCCTTTTCTGTTTAACTTTTTCTCTGCCCTCTCGCAAATCTTCCAGGGCTGTCCACGAACTTCGTCTTTGCCTGTTGGTATCGGGTTGTCATAACCAATCTTGTGCACCGCTATTCTTCCTGCTCACGGGGGCGTGCATTGGAGAAGAACCCAAAGATCCTTCTAATGTTTCCAGTTCTGTCATAATTTCGTTGAGGGCCGGACAGCTGGCACTGAGTCTTGCCACCTGCGTCAGGAACAGGTTTAAAGCCGACACCGGTATCTCTTTTATGGGAGGTACGGCAGAACCCTGTGAAGCAGACTGTTGTCTCATCTGATGCACATATTAATATATTATCAGTATATGCTCATATGCTGAATATTTGTTATGGCTTTTATAATGAAAGTAGTCGAAGTCTTTCACGCATGGTTTCCGCATATTTTGTTGGTCATTAGAATAGTATTAAACTGCGTATACCACCTATTCCTTTCTTCTTTTGTATCTGCAGACAGAAGATGCCTGATAATTGTTTTATCCTTTTTACAAATCATAGTAAATGTTTCTTTATTTTTGAGGAACTTTGGGTTGTTTGATTTATCGAGAACTGCATCACGATAGAGAAATCTTCCTTCTTCCTCAATCCAAGATGACTAGTTTTCTTTATATTAGCTAGAATTGAAAAAAAAAGAATAAGATTAGAATCACTATGCAAAATATTTTAAAAATCATGGATATAAAAAGATGCTTCAAAGCGGTAATTATTTAGAACTAAAAGAATCGTGTTGGAGATGTGGTTTTGACATTTTGGTAATTGACTTTGTAGGTGCCGGGAATTGTGAGGGTCGCTTTCTGTAGCAAGTATTTGTTGTTTTTAAGAATTCAATAATCCTTTTCCTACTTCGGAAACAATATTCAACATAGATATTCCTGGTAATGGTTAGGTAAACCTATTTTTCAAATATTATGCTTCAGAATTTAATTTTTTTCACTCAAACAAACGAAGAAACGAAGAAATTTAATCTTTGAGGGGGGCTGCAGCCCCAAAGCCCCCCCCCCTAGCTGCGCCAGTGATCTGTGTTGGCTGCAGAAGGAGGGTGAGGGCTAGGTATCTGAAATCTACAGCCTTCTGAATGAGTTGGAGGGAATCTGTACCCTACGTTCATAAACGTTAGTGTATTCGAACCTGAAACTCTTCAATGGGCCAAGTCTGTTGAGCTGCCTGGAAAAGTGTTTTCCATCGACGTTAGAACAGACAGATTCGAAAAAATTTTTTCATTGAATACTTAAAACGCACTGTGTTTGACATTCCAATTATCATACGTTCTGAAATTCATATCAATATCATGAAGTAGAATGAATTTTCATTCATCTTTCTGCTAAATTGGCTCAATGGATGTTCCTGAAATTTTCTATAAGTAAACTATCTTTGGCAGGGTACAGACGTATTGAAAATCTGACTGTTTCCGCTAAACATTCATTCTGTTTTTTCGGTTCCCGATAGTATATAAAAAATAAAGTTTTAATCAGGATTGCCTCCCAGGTTTTCTTCGGAAACGGGTTATTTACCAAATAAATGAAAAAAAATGTTTTCCTTTAAATAATATATTATGAAAGGTTCGCTTACGAGGTCGATATGATGTTTCCCCCTTTCAGGCTAGTATTAGGTTTTTTCTGGATGATGAGTTCTTTTCCTTCGAAAATATTGAGAAACTGTATGGTATGTAGGTATGTATTGGCATGAGATTGGGTTCTTTGATATTCATCGATGCTGAAGTTGAACAAGTTGTTGTGGAAGTGCTCATTTAATGTTGCTGTTGTGCCGTGGATTGTAGAATCCGTCCGAATATTCCCTCCACTGAAAGGAAAGAAAGGTAACTTATAAAAGTTCAATAATCGATCCCACAACTTGTTCTACAAAATATTGGTTCACTTGACCTATCTAAGACAATTCCCATGTCGTTTTCAAAGCAAGCCCCATGGACCAGACGCCAAATCAATATCAACACATCCCTGCAAAGATATAAAAAGCATATAACTCCTGAAATTCTACTGAAAAACTCCTTCCTTGAATTGGTCAATAATGAAGCTTTCGATCAGGAAATATATACCGATGCCTCTAAAGATGATAAAAGTGTAGCCTGTTCAGTTGTAGATAACCTAGGAGCTCCAAAAACATTTAAGATACCACCCATCTGCAGTATACATACAGGAGAGCTGTATGCAATCTACAAATCACTCTTTACGCCTATAACATCTGGTAGCAAAGTTGGAATCCTCACAGATTCGCTGTCTTCAATACAGTCCATCACCAATATTTTCTCCAAGAACCCACTGGTGCAAAAAATCCAAGAAAGGAGTCATTATATTATGGAAGACAGAAACGCCTCAATCACTATTGTGTGGACTCCATCCCATGTGGGCAAAGGTACTTGGAAATGACCAAGCAGTCACAGCAGCCAATTTAGCGCGAACCTCTGACTCCCCTGTAATAGATATGCAGCTCCACACCGATCTGAGAAATAAAATCAAATTGGAAGCTCTTCATGCCTGGCAGGCGCAATGGGATGCAACCGATCAAAAACTGCACGCTATCCATCCAATGGTGCACGACCCCATAAAGTTAGATAGGAAGAGACAGGATAAAATAGTGGCGAGAAGACTTAGAATGGGACACACAAAGCCAAGCCACGGCTTTCTTATGTCTTCAGGAGATGCTCCTAACTGTGAACACTGCCCCGACGAACGTCTGACTGTGAAACACCTAATAACTTTATGCCCTTACTATGGAGATGCACGCAGACGATATGGTATCAAAGAGCACCTGCATGATGTACTAAGTTCACCCACCCAGATCGAAGCAACCATACGATTCCTCAAAGATAATGAACTGTACTCTATTATTTAAATCTTTTTTGATGTAATATTGACTACTTTCAATGTGATCTTGTGTCAATGACCATAGCTGTTGAGACACGTTAATTTAAATAAATAAATAAATAAATAATAAAAGTTCAATATCAAGTTTAGAATAAACAAATTAAATGAAAATCCGCAAAAACGCTCAATTTGTGTATATAAAGCTGCAATTGAGGTAGTTTATACTGTTTTTTGTCCTTAGTTATTCAATCTACAAGCCAAAACTGATCATACATTCATATCTGAAAGTTTCCCTCTTCATGTATTTTTTCCGATGTATGTTTTCCTGGAAGTATTTTCTATTCTGATTTGTAAAAGTTCAAATATGGTCATATTCGCACTGGTAGTCCTGGAACTTGAACATTGGACACTTATAACTAATAAGGACAATCAAGTTGGGACAATCAACTGCCGGTGTTGATATATTGATTATTTTTGCTTTAGGAAGGAAAATTAATTATTTAAATTGGATTTCTATGTATTTTTGTAATTCGTAAACAAGTGTTGCAGCTACACTGCCCTATAGATCAGCCTCTACTGAATTGATCTTACTTATAATCTTTGTGTTGAGAGTTTATCCAAATTCACTTGACAAATGTTAAAACTAGATTTTTCCTCAATTTTTAGAACTCTCATGGGCGTACGTAACAAACGCACGCAAGCATGGTTGAGTTTGACAAACAACGAATTTAATGGAATGAAATGAAAACACTCCCGACTTCTCGAATAGTGCCTAGAAAAGAGAAATTGGGTGCTTACCTTATTTTCTCTCTTCCAATCAAATCATCACTGCTAGCTTTATTTTTGGCACTTCACTGAAACTTCTTCTGCCACGACACGTTACGATGTTCAGATCCTTCGATGCTTTACCGCTGCTATTCAATTGATTGATTTTGCCATCGATGAATACATCCAAAGCTGCCAAGACATCTTCAGTGAACTGAAGTGCAGATTTTGACTGTTATATTCTACAGCTACTTCAAGTTTTCAATCAGGAAAAGCTTTTGTTTTCGCTATGGCATAGTATTTAGCTAGCTGTTGAGCTAACTGCGAATAGAAAAGCACTTCTTCTCTCTGATTCTTGCTGGTTTTTGTCGTATATTTCGTTTTTTTTTCAAAGTTTAAACTCTGTTTCATCTCTGTATAGCTAATGTGTGTTCGCCCATTCCTTCATAATCTGGAACATTTGTTGTAATTCAATCAAAGAATAAGAATAAATTGTTTAGTTTCTTTTGTTTATACCTAAATATGTGTTGGTTGCACTGCGTGTCAATCAGCAACTGTTTCCGTTTCCCGGTATGAACAGTCAGTGTAAAAAGAAGTATTGTAAAAAGTGATGTTAATGGTTAATGCCCATGTGTGATGCCATGGACAAGCTGTAATTTGCGCCAATACTTCAGGTGAAATATTCAACTGCCCTAAGGTCGCAGCAATACCTCCAGCAACTCCAATCATTCCGATATTATTTCCCCATCTGGCTGTCTTCTGCGAGCTGAGGCCAGCTAGAGCGCCAACACAACATAAGGAAGATGCCAAATAGGCAGCTTGATGCACTTCGGGTAATCCTGCAAGAGCAGCATAGCCATATCGTCCTAACAATGCAACTGCTGGTATACCATAAAGGTAATTGTACTCTTTTGGATCATCTGGTCGTTTGAACATGTCCAACATGCGTTTGGTGACCAAAAAACCTCCGGAAATGTCGATGAACGAAATGAAGGCAGCAGAAGCTGCTAGAGCCTCTACAGAGTTCGTAGGATAGTATCCTCCATTCATAAGAAGAAGACCTCCAACAGCAGTGATGCCAGAGATGGCGTTAGTGACAGACATAAGAGGAGAATGTAGAGCTGGAGTGACCCCCCAAACCGTATGGTATCCTACTATTCCAGACAGTCCTAGGGTGGTCAACATAGATGTGAATGCTGCATTTGGAGACACTGCACCTAATCCTGAAACGCCTCCAAGCCCTGCTGTACATACAAGAGATTCTTGAACTTTGGCCAACAGAGTGTTTTTTGTTTCTTCTTGTTCCTTGAGTTTTTCAGTTGCTGTTTTGGGTTTTGGGGGTGGTGGTGGTGTCGGGGAAACTGACAAGGGAGGTGCTGGCTACAACAACTTCCCTTCATGCAGTACTATGGCACCTCTGACTACCTCGTCTTGTAGATTGATGTTGAAATGATTTTTCTCACCCATTGATAGCAAGAATTTGGACACATTGTTGGCGTACAGGGTAGAACTTTGGGTGGGTAATCTACTAGCTAAATCAGTTAATCCTATATGAGTGACTCCGTTGAAATTGTAGATTTCTCCTGGTTTTGTTGTTTCAACATTACCACCAGCCTCTGCAGCAAGATCTACGATAACACTACCAGGTTTCATAGAGAGTACATGTTCCTTCAAAATTAATAATGGGGCCTTTTTTCCTGGTATCAAAGCTGTAGAAATTATTATATCGACATCTTTGCACTGTTTTGCGAATAAGGCGTGTTCGGCATCAATGAATTCCTTTGACATTTCTTTGCTGTAGCCAGCTGACGTGCCTCCCTCTCCTTTGATGTTGATGGTGAGGAATTCCGCCCCCATCGATTCAATCTGTTCTTTTACTGCTGTCGAAAGCTCTCACTATAGCACCCATCGCTTTTGCCAGACCTGCTACTCCGCCACCAATATTCAGTACTTTGGCTGGTGGTACTTTACCTGCTGCTGTTATCTGACCTGAGAAAAATCTAGGGAAATGATTGGCTGCTTCCACAACTGCTCTATATCCAGAAATATTCGCCATTGAGCTTAAAGCATCGAACACTTGTGCTCTCGTAATTCGAGGAATGCAATCCATTGCGAATGCAGTTATTTTCCTATCTGCCAGTCTGCTTACCAAGGCTTGGTTATTGCCAGGGTACAGGAATGATATGAGATTTGAATATTCTTTGAAATTTTCAACTTCATTTTCTGAAGGTTGACGCACTTTTAAAATGATATCCGATTGGAAAACATTCGATTTGTTTTCCACTTTACATCCTGCAGCATCGTAGTCTTGATTTCTGAATGTGGCTGCAATACCTGCATTTTCTTCAACATTTACAGTAAATCCTTTTTTGATAAGAGATGCAGCAACTGCTGGAGTAAGGGCCACTCTTCTTTCATTATTCCATACTTCCTTAGGGACCTCTATGGATAATTTGTCGTAAGGTACTCCTGCAACTTCTTTTTTTCAGTGGAATATGTTCTACTCGAGTTTTTCTCATACTTTTGCCTATGGAATGAATGTAGTCTACTGGAATAACCGTACTGCTCTCCATAGATTTTGTAAAGCGTTTTGGATTTAGCGATCCCATGAAATAATCCTTTGGCCATATTTTTTGTTCCTATTTGTCAGTTCTGAAAATTTGCTATATCAGTTCCAGACACTTCACGTTCTTAAAGCAGAAGTTCAGCAGTACAATCTTCTAAAATTAAACACTACGAAAACACATACATCCCTATATTTTATAGGGAAAACAACACCACAGCCTTAATTTTGGACTACACGCTTCGAGATACCGCTTACCTTCTATGGTCTTACATCTTATAAACCATTACTGACATCTTCTTAACTCTCTAAATGATTTTTTTTTGATCCCACGTCAAATATGCTACCATTTCATCTAATCCTTCAGGAGTTGGAAAAGAATTTGTTGATGGCTGATTTTTGGGACCTAAAGTAGTACGTGTCAAATTTAACACAAAACCTCCTTCCTTCTTGGTACCTGGTGAACACATTGTGCCTGTTCCTCCGCAACCTCTGGCTATTTCTTCAACTGCAACGGCCATTGCTAAGGTGTCCTGTGCTGATCCACCCCATTTTTCATAAACATTTATGGAAAGTAGACCCAGTTCTCCCATTTTCTTTATCTGTTTTGCTGGAAATTAGTGTTCTTTGTCCAATTGAGCAGCGATTGGTTTCAATTCTGCTTCTACAAAATCCCTGCATGTTTTTTGAAGCATCAAATGCTCTTCACGTAATTTATGAAGACTAAAATTCCTTATTAATTGTTGAGGACAACATTTAAGTAATGTAGAACTTTGCTTTCCTTAACGTGATTTTCAGAGGAACCAGTTCGAAGGTACTGAAGGTAGTTTGTTTTGTTTAAAGGTTTTTTCTGAATCTAATCCTTCAGGAGTTGAAAAAGAATTTGTTGATGGCTGATTTTTGGGACCTAAAATAGTAGGTGTCAAATTTAACACAAAACCTCCTTCCTTCTTGGTACCTGGTGATGTATTAGGTCCTGGAAAACGTGTCACATCCATCATATGCGGACTCGGTGTTGAAAACAAGTCGTTCTTCAGTGGATCGGATTTTGGACTCGGACCTGTTCGTGAACACATTTCTGGAGCTGACGGTGGACCAGGAGCAGTAAGTCGATGGCATTTATCACCTTAAACAAAAAATTGTTTTTTTTTCAATTAGGAATGCATTCAATTTGCAGATGATCATTTGATGGAGGGTTAAAATTGGGTATTCGATAACTCGAAGATTTCCATTTTGATATCGAAAAAGATGACGATCGTATCAGAGGTTGTGTTGCAGAGCTATTGTATAGAGAATAAAACACATATGCTCAGTTGCAGAAACGTCCATTAAAATTTAAAGGTCCATTAAACCCTTAATCCTCCATTAGTTCCTTGTAATAATGGAGGATAAGAGTTTAATGGACCTTTAAATTTTAATGGACGTTCCTGCAACTGACACATAGTATCGCTATAGGGCAGTCAAACGATCTGTCATAATCAGTTTTCAATATGGCAGGTGGAAACAAACGGATATCATTCATAAAGTTGAAAGCGGTTGCTTGGTGCGTAATCAATTGTAGAAACAGCAAATCGTCAAATAATATAACTAATTGTTTACAGTTGCTCGCAGTAGCCATTTTGAAAAAACGTGTATCAGCTGTTGGACTGGTTTATTTTCTAGTTATTTTTATTTGATGAACCGCTAAACTAGGCTGTTTTTGATTTGTTTCTTCTTTTCAATTAAGAATGCATTCAATTTGCAGACGATCATTTTAATGGTGGATTAAACTAAAGTATTTGACAACTGGACGATTGGGTGAAAAAGATGACGATCGTAGAAGAGGTAGTGCTGCGGAGCATTGATAAAGAGAAAAAACTTTGTAACACATACTTAGTAGGTATCGCTATATGGCAGTCTAACGATTTGTTACAATCAGTTTTCAATATGACTGCTGGTAGCTAA
Source organism: Propylea japonica (assembly GCA_013421045.1). NCBI lineage: Eukaryota > Metazoa > Arthropoda > Insecta > Coleoptera > Coccinellidae > Propylea > Propylea japonica. The sequence continues at coordinate 22,135,309 of CM024247.1, read as the reverse complement.
GAGTAAATAAACGGATTTCATTCATGAATATGGAAGCGAGTTATTCTTAAGTATATCCTTTATTTTTTCATAATAACATAATTGATTGTTCTCAGTTGCTTCCAAGTTTAAGCAGTCATTCTGAAAGCGGTTTCTCAGCTGTTGGACTGGTCCATTAACAGGTTATTTATGATTTGATGAACCGCTTAACTTGTCTGTTATATTATGTGATAATGATCATATAATAAACAATATAACTTACCATCTGTGTTGGCTGCAGAAGGAGGGTGAGGGCTAGGTATCTGAAATCTACAGCCTTCTGAATGAGTTGGAGGGAATCTGTACCCTACGTTCATAAACGTCAGTGTATTCGAACCTGAAACTCTTCAATGGGCCAAGTCTGTTGAGCTGCCTGGAAAAGTGTTTTCCATCGATGTTGGAGGTAATACCCTGAACAGATTCGAAAAAAATTTGTCATTGAATACTTAAAACGCACTGTGTTTGACATTCCAATTATCATACGTTCTGAAATTCATATCAATATCATGAAGTAGAATGAATTCATCTTTCTGCTTAATTGGCTTAATGGATTTTCCTGAAATTTTCTATAAGGAAACTACCTTTGGCAGGGTACAGACGTATTGAAAATCTGACTGTTTCCGCTAAACATTCTGTTTTTTCGGTTCCCGTTAGTATATAAAAAATAAAGTTTTAATCAGGATTGCCTCCCAGGTTTTCTTCGAAAACGGGTAATTAACCAAATAAATGAAAAAAAATTGTTCTCCTTAAATAATATATTATGAAAGGTTCGCTTACGAGGTCGATATGATGTTTTCCCCTTTCAGGCTAGTATTAGGTTTTTTCTGGATGATGAGTTCTTTTCCTTCGAAAATATTGAGAAACTGTATGGTATGTAGGTATGTATTGGCATGAGATTGGGTTCTTTGATATTCATCGATGGAAGTTGAACAAGTTGTTGTGGAAGTGCTCATTTAATGTTGCTGTTGTGCCGTGGATTGTAGAATCCGTCCGAATATTCCCTCCACTGAAAAGAAAGAAAGGTTACTTATAAAAGTTCAATATCAAGTGTAGAATAAACAAATTAAATGAAAATCCCCAAAAACGCTCAATTTGTGTATATGAAGCTGCAATTGAGGTAGTTTATACTGTTTTCTGTCATTAGTTATTCAATCTACAAACCAAAACTGATCATACATTCATATCTGAAAGTTTCCCTCTTCATGTATTTTTTCCGATGTATGTTTTCCTGAAAATATTTTCTATTCTGATTTGTAAGAGTTCAAATATGGTCATATTTCGCACTGGTAGTCCTGGAACTTGAACATTGGACACTTATAAGGACAATCAAGTTGGGAAAATCAACTGCCGGTGTTGATATATTGATTATTTTCGCTTTAGGAAGGGAAATTAATTATTTAAATTGGATTTCTATGTATTTCTGTAATTCGTAAACAAGTGTTGCAGCTACACTGCCCTATAGATCAGCCTCTACTGAATTGATCTTACTTATAATCTTTGTGTTGGGAGTGTATCCAAATTCACTTGACAAATGTTAAAACTAGATTTTTCCTCAATTTTTAGAACTCTCACGGGCGTACGTAACAAAGGTACGCAAGCATGGTTGAGTTTGACAAACAACGAATTTAATGGAATGAAATGAAAACACTCTCGACTTCTCGAATAGTGCCTAGAAAGGAGAAATTGGGTGCTTACCTTATTTTCTCTCTTCCAATCAAATCATCACTGCTAGCTTTATTTTTGGCACTTCACTGAAACTTCTGCTGCCACGACACGTTACGATGTTCAGATCCTTCGATGCTTTACCGCTGCTGTTCAATTGATTGATTTTGCCATCGATGAATACATCCAAAGCTGCCGAGACTTCTTCAGTGAACTGAAGTGCAGAATTTGACTGTTATATTCTACAGCTACTTCAAGTTTTCAATCAGAAAAAGCTTTTGTTTTCGCTATGGCATAGTATTTAGCTAGCTGTTGAGCTAACTGCGAATAGAAAAGCACTTCTTCTCTCTGATTCTTGCTGGGCTTTGTCGTATATTTCGTTTTTTTTCAAAGTTTAAACTCTGTTTCATCTCTGTATGGCTAATGTGTGTTCGCCCATTCCTTCATAATCTGAAACATTGAAGAAATAGGTTACAAGTTGTTATAATATCATCACTCTACAAAGCTATCATTTTAATTTTTATGAAAAGTACTGGGCTGCTCAAAAATATGGCAAATTTTTAGTTGTAAATTGCATGATATGATTTCCTTAAATAAATCAATCCTAAATTGTATTCTGGGTCGTCTTTTTCTGCTTTCAATTTGAAAATAAAACATTAAGTCGCGATAATTTTTCTTTAATTTCAATTAATTGATTCTTCGAAATCTGTTGTAGGGAATTCTTAATAACAATCAACTTTCGGTTGAATTGACAACGCAGCTAGTCATCAACATGAATAAGAATAACTCTTTCCTTATAGAGCAGAATTATCAATATTTGATAATCATCCGACGGCTTCAGTAAATGTTCACGATATGAATGATATGTTCTATACTGAGTGTTATGAATTATTTTAAAATAGCATAATTAACTCATCCTAGCGCTTTTTCCAACTTGCATTTATGCACTTATAGCGTTGTTGAGTGGTAAGATTTTCATCAGGCACTTCGACACCCTGCAATGAGGGCGCATTTGATAAAGAAGGGCTAAAGGCGTCTATATCTGGTCCTACATCTGGTGAAACTGAATAATATAAATGATTATTTTGTTGAGCATACGTAAAATCCCCAGTTAATGCTACCATTTCATCTAATCCATCAGGACTCGGAAAAGAATCTGTTGATGCCTGATTTTTGGGACCTGAAGGTGTACGTGGGCAAATTTTATTTTTCATCATTGCAATATTATCTAACCACTGAGTAGGATTGTGTTACTTTCGATGGATTTTTGTCTGAGTATTTTTTAGAACCTGGTTGGTCTCAGTGATACGCTATTTTTGAAGGATATCTGCCCTGTAAAACTTTTTGTGGTTCAGAATTAGCCAACATTGTTGAGAAGACAAATATTTGACTCTGTTGTTGCATATAAGACTCCATAATAGTTGGTTGTTTATTAATGACATTGCTGATCAGAGGTTGAACCCTGTCGTAAGGTTTTGGAGCAGGCAATCCCAAAAAAGGTTCGGTAGGTATATATTGTTGTAATTGTTCCTCAGTTTTTATGGAATTTCCTGAGACAGAAGGTGTCTCTTCTGCATTAGGTTTTTTTTCTGATGGTGTTTGAAAGGATCCAGTATTCGTAGAGCCAATAAGACCCTCATTTTTTGTAACAGGGCGACTGGTTCTATTTTGATGGGAAATGTGCTTTCTGTGGCATCTTCCTTCTTTTTTACGCGTACATTTGTATTAGGACTTTTCAAGAACTACCAGGCTTTATTTCAACCCTCTCGGTGCCCTTCTCGTGCTTTTCTTTAATAATGTCGCACTTCTACTATTCATGCTGCGATCTTTGCGTTTGATGATATGGAGGAGGTGGCCCTTCAGTGGCATAGGTCCGTCTATGTGGCCCATATGTGGAGGCATATTATTATTTACATTTTTTCGAAGTATTGTGGAGAAAATAAATATTTTCACAGGATGAAGATAACGTCATTTCAAAGCGACTTAGTACGGTTGTCCTAAGTTTTTGGCGTGATTTTGTGCGTGATGATAATTCATAGAACTATTGTGGATATTGTTTTGCCCAAAACCTGGTTGATTAGTCTCAACTGGACATGAAGTCTGTTATTGACTGTGCCCAATATAGGAACAGCTACGTATTTGTAAAAATATTTCTTAAATGAAATGCAAAACTTCAGTGCGACTTTTTATATATTATTTTTTATATCAACTGTTTTTCAACACATACATGATATTTTTAAAATCTAATTATTCACATAGAACTAAAAACTATATCTATGTTTAATCTATGTTATGTCTATGTTTAATCAAAAAAATCGCATCTGTCACAAATACAGGGTGTTTCATCATAAACTGGACAAACATATATTTTCGTGTAGAGGACATCGGGAATATCATTTTTGCCTTATACAATATATCCCGTTTTCGAAGCATAAGCGAGATACAGGGTGTCAAACGTCATTTTTGAGCAAGATTCTTATGAGTGTGGTTAGTTATGTATAACACTTGGTGTAACGGTTTTTGGTCAAATCTCAGTATTTTTGGGTCCTCTATTCAGAAAAGTTGACGAACTCCGAAAAAAAATTTACAAAATGGCGGATGACCTGCAATGTTCCAAATTTTTTTTTGCGGTTGTCAAATTGACTTTGGTTTTCTGAATGAACACAATTTTCTAAGAATTTCTGTGAAAATTTTTTTTTAAAATCGAACACAAATTTTTTTTTACATGTCTACAGCGATCATAAAATTTCACTCGAAATGGATGAAATTTTGTATTTTCGGATAACGTTATATTGAGAGAATGAGCGTTTAACTGAACATGTTTTGTGTCGACTTTACCTAATAAAACATAACCAAAAATAGTGCGAAGTGCGTTAGGACCTCCGTCCAAAAGATTCGCGAATTTATCAGCGCCGAGTGAAATATTAACTTCATTAGGAACAAAATATTGGGGATCAGCCAATTCAAGATCATGCAAATATGCCCAAGACGCGTGATCCAGCGGAGAAGCGGGAATTTTACTACATATCTTTTGGAGTATCACAGCGTCTACAGTAAAAATAACATCTGATATTCCTACAGGTCTGACAAAAATTTGAACAATACCTTTGTTGGGTATTTGCGTATTTCCGATACCATTTTTTCATCACCGAGGAAGAAACTACCTTCGAAATATTCAATGCGTTGAAACATTTCTGAGAAATAATAGATATTTCGGAACCTGAATCTAACAATGCACGAAATTTTTTAAATGAACCATCATTTGTTTGCATTTCGACGATTGCAGTACAACGCGAGATTGTTGTGAAGCGCAAGCGGTGAAAGAGTTCTCGATAGTCCGGTCAATTTAGACAATTGAAATAACGAAAATTCCGACAAAGCCAAATTTTTGTAGAGACCTTAGGTTTACCACAAGGAATAAAGTCTCAAAAGTCCCCATCAGTCCCAGGTGTGCTAAGGGATTTATTTGAGGTCAAAAGTCAAAATTTTAGGTTTTTTGGATTTTTTTCGAAAACGGTAAGTTTTATCGAAAAAGTACCTCAGAGCTAAGTTGTAGATCTAAAAATTCTCTATAAGAATAGTCCTAATGAATTTTTCTCTAACACTCACTATTTCCCAAATGTTGCGCTTGTTCTACATAATATGCACACCTTTCCACATCACCTATGAGGTAGTGTACTCGGCGCGTTTTTTTTAACGTGGTATCCCCGGTTGGCCTATTCCACGAACCTTTATGACGTTATTTTCAGGAACAATAATTATTTAATAGTCTGAAGATTATTGATATGGGTTACTGAGTTTAACTGTCGTTCTAACTTGTTTTTATTACTTTAATCTGACTCATACTCTTCATATTCGACTTCAACAATCATGTTTTCTCAATTTCTTCTTGTTCTTCTTTTTCTCCTTCCTGTTGATTAATGCTTGGAAATTGTTCAAATGAAGATGAATCAGTTGTCTCTTCATCAAAATCACGTGAATCTTCCTCTATTGTATTTAATTCAACATTTGAGCAAGAGACTTTTGCAATTGGTACACGCTGGAGAACACTGCAACCCTACTTTTTTTACTGCCACATTTGGCACTACAAACTTTCTTGTAATTGCAAAAAATAGTGTTAAGAAGTTTTTCTGGAGCAGGGGGCAGTAAAGTTCGAATCGGTTCCAAAGTATGTATTATTTATCAATTTCCAACTCCAGTTTTCAGGGTTCAATTCATTGCCTTGCCATGTCTGAACTCGATAGTATAGTCGAAACAAATGTTGAGTAGCAGATGCCGATGTTGGAGGAAGACAAGATAGTTGTACTTGCTTTTTACTTCGTGTATTTTTTACAAATGTTAAATATCTGTACGTATCAATTTTTTTGGAGCTCCATAACCAGCAAGAAGAAACCGAATTTCTTCAGTAATTAATATTGGAGCTCCTAAAAAATTGATTGTATAGATACGTACAGATATTTAACATTTGTAAAAAATACACGAAACATTTATTTCGAGTATACTATCAAGTTCAGACATGGCAAGGCAATGAACTAAACCCTGTAGACTTGAGTTGGAAATTGATAAATAATACTTTGGAACCGATTCGAACTTTACTGCCCCCTGATCAAGAAAAACTTCTTAACACTATTTTTTGCAATCGCAAGTAAGGTTGTAGTGCCAAATGTGGCTGTAAAAAAGTAGGGTTGCAGTGTTCTCCAGCGTGTATAGGTACCAAGAGACACCTGATTCATCTTCATTTGAACAATTTCTAAGCATTCATCAACAGGAAGGAGAAGAAGAAGAACAAGAAGAAATTGAAGGAAACATGATTGTTGAAGTCGAATATGAAGAATATGAGTCAGATTAAAGTAATAAACGAAAGTTAGAACGACAGTTAAACTCAGTAACCCATATCAATAATCTTCAGACTATTGAATAATTATTATTGTTCCTGAAAATAACGTCATAAAGGTTCGCGGAATAGGCCTACCGAGAATACCACGTGAAAAAAAACGCGCCGAGTACACTACCTCACAGGTGGTGTGGAAATGTGTGCATATTATGTAGAACGTGATTCTTACAAGCGCAATATCTGGGAAATAGTGGGTCTTAGAGAAAAAATCATTAGAGCCATTTTTATAGAGAATTTTAAGATCTACAACTTTGCCAAGAGGTACTTTTTTGATAAAAGTTACCGTTTTCGAGAAAAATCCAAAAACCGTAAAGTTTTGACCTTTGACCCCAAATAAGTCCCTTAGCACACATGGAACTGATAGGGACTTTTGAGACTTTATTCATTGTGGTAAACCTAAGGTCTCTACGAAAATTTGGCTCTGTCGGAGTTTTCGTTATTTGATCACTATTTTTATGTCTAAATTGACCGGACTACGACGGATGGCATCGAAGTGGAAGAAATCAGCGAACCAGGATCGGGTATTATCATTTCATTCCGGTTTTGGTTGCGAATAATTAATTCATTAGCGTTTTCCGATGTCGGAAATTGTACGTTTTCCTTTTCAAAATGAAGTGTTGTGTGGTGTTTCTTACTACCGCATTTTCGACAGGAAGAAACAGATTTACATTTATTTAGAACATGCATACCACTCAAACAGGCAAAGCATAAATTATGGCTTTTACAAAATGCGTATCTTCACGAGGAGTTTTCTTATATATTGCGAACAAATATAAATTGAATGATATTATCTGAACAAACTAAGCACTGCGGCTTTTTAACATCTTGACGTGCTAGAAAACTGTTCGACGCTTTTCCAGAGAGCACAGGCTTATTTTTTAAGATTGGTTTTTGATTACTGTTACCACCTGCGACATTACTTAAACCATTACAATGGCGCTCCAAAAAATCAAACAAAATTATACAGGGTGTCCCGAAAACAATGGATAAGCCTGCAACTATAGATAGACATTTCGTGCTCTAACTTATTCCAAATTTTGAGCCGAATGAAAATTCCACGGTTTCGGAAATATTCATGGTTTTCGTAATTTCAGAAAATTTTCAAGTGCGATTAGTTTTTCTAGTGCCATTTCTACAAATGGAGGGGTATTCCGATACGGTTTTTTTTAATTTCACATGAGATAGTTCAGCTATCGGAAACAAAGACTTAAATTGATCAAACTAGTGTGAAAGGTAAGAAACTCGTGAACTACAAAGAAAATTTGAAAACTAAATGATATTTCCTTCAAGTTTGATGATCTAAAGTGTAAAAAAAATGTAGGACGTCCCTGGTACACATCATCTTAAAAACTTGCTCAGTTATTGCAGATTTCAAAAAGGTATCATAAGCCTAGGCATTCTGTAGTTTTTCATTTTCGTAACTAATTGATTACCAAATAGTTGAATAATTTCGACAAAACTGTTTTGTTGTAATCGTTATTCTGAGCTCATGTGTTAAAGCCAGGAGGCCATTTTTGTTGGAATCTAGTGGAAAATTACGAAAATAATTTTTATTTTTAAAAAAGCAGTAGCGAATCGTTTCTCTGGTAGAATAGAAATATGGCAATATTTGCATTCAACACCCTGTATCTCGAAAACCTTACCGGACCTAATTGTATTTGACAAAATTTCTTATTTCTTACATTCTGTACAGTGTTAAAAGGAAAGTATCAACTTAAAAAATACCCTGTGTTGCTACAATAGAGGTATGTGGAATATTCATTACAAATAAAATAAACGAATTATTACCAAAATTACTATTCGATGAAAAAAATGCAACCCATACTTATCATTGGAAATGAATAAAGAATTCGAAAATCAAACAATGAGTTCTGTCATTCATAGTTTAAATTTATTCATAAAAAATGAAACCAAAATGAAAATCCAAAATCATGAAGCTAGTCATTCAAATAAAACAGTAAAAAAATTTCAAAAAAGTACCAGTAGAACAACTAGAACAATAACAACACTTTTATGAAAATTCCTTCACAGTCAGTTTTCAAAACTATTGTCATCAGAAGTTAAAAAAAATTAAAATTACCTAGGATACTGACTGTGAAACGAGTGTCCACAAAAGTGTTATTATTGTTCTATGCAAGCAGGGTTTCATTTTTATGACGAAATTTAAGCTATGAATGACTGAACTCATTGTTTGATTTCGAATTCTCTCATTAATTTCCAATGAATAAGTAATTGGTCCTAATTCGTTCCATTGTTTCATCGATAGTAATTTGATAATAATTCGTTTATTTTATTTGTAATGAATATTCCACATACCTCTATTGTAGCAACACAGGGTATTTTTAAGTTGATATTTCCTTTAACACTGTACAGAAGAAGAAAATAAGAAATTTTGTCAAACAATTAGGTCCGGGTAAGATTTTCGAGATACAGGGTGTTGAATGCAAATATTGCATATTTCTATTCAACCAGAGAAACTATACGCTACTGCTTTTTTAAAATAAAAATTATTTTCGTAATTTTCCACTAGATTCCAACAAAAAAATGGTCTACTGACTTTAAACACATAAGCTCAGAATAACGATTACAACAAAAACAGTTTTTCGAAAATTAAACTATTTGGTAATCAAGTAGTACGAGAATGAAAAACTTACAGAATGCCTAGGCTTATGATACCTTTTGAAATCTGCAATAACTGCGCAAGCTTTTAAGATGATGTGTACCAGGGGCGTCCTACATTTTTTTTACACTGTAGCTCATCAAACTTGAAGGAAATTCATTGGTTTTCAATTTTTTTTGTAATTCACGAGTTTCCAACTTTTTAAGTCTTTGTTTACGATAGCTGAACTATCTCATGTGAAATCAAAAACACCATATCGAAATACCTCTTCATTTGTATAAATGGCAATAGAAAAACTAATCGCACTTGGAAAATTCTCTAAAAATTCGAAAACATGAATATCTCGGAAACCGTGGAATTTCATTGAGGTCAAATTTGAAATAAGTTAGACCACGACAGTGTCTATCTATAGTTCACAAAAGTGTTATTATTGTTCTATGCAAGCAGGGTTTCATTTTTTATGAATAAATTTAAGCTATGAATGACTGAACTCATTGTTTGATTTCGAATTCTCTATTAATTTCCAATGAATAAGTAATTGGTACTAATTCGTTCCATTTGTTTCATCGATAGTAATTTGATAATAATTCGTTTATTTATTTGTAATGAATATTCCACATACCTCTATTGTAGCAACACAGGGTTTTTAAGTTGATACTTTCCTTTAACACTGTACAGAATGTAAGAAAATAAGAAATTTTGTCAAATACAATTAGGTCCGGTAAGATTTTCGAGATACAGGGTGTTGAATGCAAATATTGCCATATTTCTATTCAACCAGAGAAACTATACGCTACTGCTTTTTTAAAAATAAAATTATTTTCGTAATTTTCCACTAGATTCCAACAAAAATGGTCTACTGACTTTAACACATAAGCTCAGAATAACGATTACAACAAAAACAGTTTTTCGAAATTATTAAACTATTTGGTAATCAAGTAGTTACGAGAATGAAAAACTACAGAATGCCTAGGATTATGATACCTTTTTGAAATCTGCAATAACTGCGCAAGCTTTTAAGATGATGTGTACCAGGGGCGTCCTACATTTTTTTTACACTGTAGCTCATCAAACTTGAAGGAAATTTCATTTGGTTTTCAATTTTTCTTTGTAATTCACGAGTTTCCAACTTTTTAAGTCTTTGTTTACGATAGCTGAACTATCTCATGTGAAATCAAAAACACCATATCGAAATACCTCTTCATTTGTATAATGGCAATAGAAAAACTAATCGCACTTGGAAATTCTCTAAAAATTCGAAACCATGAATATCTCGGAAACCGTGGAATTTTCATTGAGGTCAAAATTTGAAATAAGTTAGACCACGACAGTGTCTATCTATAGTTTCAGGCTTATCTATTGTTTTCAGGACACCCTGTATATTCTGGGATTGATGATGTAGAACCGTGTTCCCTCTCAAAAGCTCGTGCAGTTTCAGGATCTAAGCGATACAATAGCATATGAGTCACAACAAAGTCGCAAGATATATCAACGTTCATGTTTTTTAAACTTTGCAAATTTATCGAGAATGTATTTAGTAATTTACGCAGTAAATATGGATTTTCAGATTTCAACGGAGCAAAATTTTCAATTGGTAACCAATATGCTCGAGCCTGAGCCCGTGGATTTGTATAGCGCTTAACTAATGTATCATACGCTGACAGATAATTTTCAGTTGTTGCTTTTAAATGTTTTATAAGATCTAACGGAGTACCAGTTAAAGAGGAAATCAAATAATTGAATTTTTCAACAGGTTTCAAACTCGAATTGGAATGAACTAATGCGTCGAACATATCCTTAAAAGCAGGAAAATCACGAATATCGCCAGAAAATTTATGCAAGTCAATTCGAGGTAATTTTACATGAGGTAAATCAGAACTTGATCTATCTCTTAGCGGTGAAACAGTTGAAGTCAAAGGTGACATTGCGTCAAATTCAATAATTCGGCATAAATAGCTTTAATATCATAAAACATTTCTAAAAACTGACATTTAAGAGCGTCCTCTACATGCAAATCAGCATCTTTATCTGTTGATAAAAGCGAGAGGATTGCACCATGAAACTTTTGAAATTCTTCATTCAAACATTCGAGAGATGGGTACCGTACCTTAAATCTAGTGTGCGATTTCACATCCTTTCTTGCAAGAATGGCTAAATCATTGATAATTTTTATCTCATTAATACAACTCAATCTTATGTAGAGCGATCTGCCTGCGCAACTCATCAGACATTTTATAATATAAATTTTTGTATTACTTATAGAGGTATTCAATCGAACACTGAATTTTAACAGCAATATTTATCGAAATACGTGACTCTGATCAAGTTAACCCCAAAAACCAGTTTCAGAACAATATAGTAAACAATGCAATGAAATGCGCAAACAATGAAATTGAAAACTACAGAGTTTAATGATAACGGCTGAACATGTGCATATGTTTAAGAACGATATCATGAAATATCAATATGGCTTATATATTAAATGAAATTATTTCAGAAAACGTAATATGGAAATTTTGAAAAAAAATGTGGAAATTTTGGATGAAATTCTGATATGAATGTATTTTTCGAATGGAAATTTAAATTAAAGGTGTAACGATGCGAGAATGAGCACTTACCTATAACAGACTCCGAGAACGAGAAAAAAATCCAATTTTGAAAAAATTGAGAAATTTCGACCAAAATCGAAAGGTAAAAAGGGCTTTAAGATCCGGCTCGAAGAACCATGTTAAAAGCTCAGATTTTATTCAGCTTTAATTGTTGAATATTTAAATTTGCCGGAGATATGTTAAATGGACTGATGTCCTTTTTCCTACCAAAATTAGTCGTGAATATTGCGAGATATATGACCCTTCACAATGTAGCTATTAAAATTTCAATTATAGATGAAATAGAAAGAAATGACCAACGAATCACACTCACCTACCTTGTGATTGATGGTGCTGCTCCTTGAAGGGCCCCTTTTGGTGGTTAATGTCACTGCGAGTTGTTCCTGTGCGACTTTGGCTATTTGGTAACAGCACAAAAGTATCCAAAAGCGTTTTTGTAGAGATTTTTGTGAAATCAACGAAAACTTGAAACACATGCGAAAAAAGCGATATTTCAACGAGAGCGGTTCGATTCATACTGTCCTCTTACATGTGCGTTTTAACTCTTACGTATCTCAAAACATATAGTGAACGCAACTCGTTGGCCTGATATATAAAAATGTGTCCAATAAAATATCGAAAAATGAAAAGGTCATATATATCAAACCCATTCGAATTGAAACAACAAAAAAAAAATTTGAATTCTTTCGAGTACGAAACAACACTCAGCTTTCAGAATCATTAATAAAAAATGGTACTCAACAGTCTACTTTTGCTAGAATTAGCCTTCAAAGTCAGCGAGGTGGAAAAAATCAGAGAACTAGACGTTTACTGAAAATTTTTTTTGCCATTTTAAGATTTTTCTGATCAAGTTATGATAGAAAATGCTGAAATTTACTTTAGGAGAAAAGTTTTGGATAAGTAAGAGAAAAAGGTATGGCAATAAATCACACATCATGTAGATAAAAAAATTTATTTATAAAAATTACAATAAAAAATAAATAAATTTTGCGAAGGTGTAGAATGTGTATTGAGGCTGGAGGTGGCCTTTTTGAAAATCTATTGTGAATTTTATAAATAAATTTCTTTTTATCTACCTGATGTGTGATTCATTGCCATACCTTTTTTTTCTTATCTAAAACGTTTCGTCTAATGCTAATTTTTATTAATTTTCAGCATTTCATATCATAACTTGATCAGGAAAAATCTTAAAATGGCAAAAAATAATTCTTGAGTAAATGTCTAGTTCTTTGATTTTTTCCACCTCCCTGACTTTGAAGGTAAATTCTAGCAGAAGTAGACCGTTGAGTACCATTTTTTATTGATGATTTCTGAAAGCTGTGTTTGAGCGCAGTTTTTAGCCTACTGAGAAATCATGAAAAGAGCTGTTTACATCTTTAATTTAAATTTGGAAATTTAGATCATGATCCAAAATACGTAACTTTTTTACTTGAGACCAACATTTCTATAATTTTTATTGAATTTACGATGCTGGTTATTTTATGTATAAAAGTACATTACATGGCGATTTATTTACAAAAAAAATATATCAGAAAACTCTTGTACTTTTTTTTCAATATCTTTTTTAATATGGTCAAGTTGAAAATTCCCAAAAGTTCAAAAAAAAATACATAACTCGGAAACCGTGAAAAATCGGATAACATACATGGGGGTGATTCGAATACCGCATGAGACGAAGGACCTGTTTTTTTTTTGGACGTCAATCGTCCGGCCACCCTGTATGATATTCCACTTCTGAAAACGAAATATGGCTTTAGTCACCTGGCGCATTAGATAATTTTTTATTTATTTATATATAATATAATAACCAATCAATTTGAGATATAGATAAAGGGTAAATTTGCCATTTCGTTTATTTTTCAAGTCCTTTTTCTCCTTTATCTAATATCTGAATTGATTTAATTTAAAAAACGCTAGTTTGATTGGCAAAATAAATTTATCAACTCAATGGAATCAGACGGGAGGGTCAAATACGATTTGAAAAAAAGACATCATGAGTGTCATGAGTATCTTAACTCCAAAACTGCGCAAAAAAAGCAATACTCCTTAACATGATAGGAATTATGCAACAATCTTTGTCTTTGTCTTTCCGATTTTGTCGCAGAGCATTCTTCAATTTATTTTTGATGTTTGAATGAAAGTGATATATAATTCCGATTCATATGAATAAAAACATAAATCTATTGTTTTTTACCATTATTCAATATTGAAACTGAAATCACATTTGCAGAAGAAAGTTTTTAAAGTAAAAAAATGTGTGCTTTTCCGAAATAGTCGGTGCTAACTCAGCATTTATGCAACAATTTGTTTTTAATTTTCGAAAATGTGGGTGCCCGTGAAGTTAGCACCCAGCGGAATGCGGTGTTTTTCCACCAGTTCCTTTGAGGTACAAACAAAAATTTTAATGTTACAAATAGTAACTAACGAGTTACTAACGAATGCAAGAAAATTTTTTCCATTTTCGAAAAAGTGGGTGCTAACTTCAAGGACACAAAAAATGCCCCTTACAGTCATCACACAACAAGAGCTTTCGGACATTCCGAAAGAAAAGCACAACTGAAAATCACCTGGACCAGACAGGCTCCACAGTTTTTGACTGGAAAAATTTAACTGTTAGCATAGTAATTTAACTAGGGCAGTGAATTAAATCCTAAGCGGTCCAGACCCAGAGAGTATGCCCTCCTTCCTGACAGAAGGTATAATTTATCTCCTGCCGAAAAATCACCAATGACGATCAGATTTTGAATTTATACAAGGTGTTTCATCATAAACTGAACAAACATATATTTTCATGTAGGGGACATCGGGAGAATCATTTTTGCTTTTCACAATATTGCGAGTATCCCGTTTTCGAACCATAAGCGAGATACAGGGTGTTAAACGTAATTTTTGAGCAAGATTCTTATGAGTGTGGTCAGTTATGTATAACACTTGAAGTAACGGTTTTTGGTCAAATCTCAGTATTTTTGTGTCCTCTATTCATAGAAGTTGACGAACTCCGAAAAATGCAATGTTCCTAATATTTTTTTGCGGTTGTGAAATAGACTTTTATTTTCTGAATTAACACAATTTTCTAAGAATGTCTGTGAAAAATTTTTTTCAAAAATCGAACACTATTTTTTACATGTCTACAGCGATGAATAATTAATCACGAATATGAAAACAGAATTGTAAAATATCGAACGGTTTCATTACTACAGTCATTCAAATGTTTCGTTAAAACCTCTGAAATAATGAAAAAAAAATTTGTGTCGAGTTCTAGAGTCAAAATATTTAAATTATTGGCATGTTCAAACATTCTAGATGAATTTATAAAAAAAAATCAGTGAAACCTAGTTCTTCGAACTCGAACCGACGTAGGTATTAAATAGGTTCTTAGGATAATAATATTCGTTGCCAGACAATGGTTGTTTGTATTTCATAGAGTTTGACTACTGGCTAAATTATATTCACTGAAATTCAAATACCGTTGCCTGGCAACGAATATTATAATCCTTAGAACAGTGCCATTTCCCTATTCAATACCTACGTCGGTTCGAGTCCCAACTGAGTTTCACTGAATTTTTTTTTATAAATTCATCTAGAATGTTCGGACATGCCAATATTTCAATTATTTTGACTCTAGAACTCAAGACAATTTTTTTCCTTATTTCAGAGGTCTGAACGAAACAATTGAATGACTGTAGTTACGAAACCAGTCGATATTTTACAATTCTGATTTCATATTCGTGATTGATATTTTATTCAAGCAGTACAATTGTACAAAATTTCATCCATTTCAAGTGAAATTAAAATAAAAGTCAATTTGACAACCGCAAAAAAATATTAGGAACATTGCAGGTCTTTCGCCATTTTGTAAATTATTTTTCGGAGTTCGTAAACTTCTCTCAATAGAGGACACAAAAATACTGAGATTTGACCAAAAACCGTTACTTTAAATGTTATACATAACTGACCAGACTCATAAGAAACTTGCTCAAAAATGACGTTTGACACCCTGTATCTCGCTTATGCTTCGAAAACGGGATATATTGTAAAAGGCAAAAATGATTCTCGCGATGTCCTCTACACGAAAAAATATGTTTGTCCAGTTTATGATGAAACATTCTGTAAATACAGTATCAATCTTAAGTCCCATAAAAAATTTTAAGGCAATAGCCTCATTGCTCCACTAATGAACGAGAGCTTAGAAGCACCTCCTTAGGGCTTTTTAAAATTTTTTTGTCAACCTATATGTTACTACCCTGTGAATGATATGTAACTGGTTTCAGAATAAGGTTCAAAAAACGCCTTATACATATTCTAAATATTCAATGCTATCATATAGGAGCTAAGTAAGTTTTCAAATGCATTTCAAATTGTATTACTCACCATTCTTAGGCTTTGGACTCATGTCAACTGTTTCGTATTCGTCTTCATATTCTTCATCATGGCTCGCGGAACTTTCACATTCGCTATCGGTACTTTCACGTTCGCTGTCGGAACTACTCTCCTCAAAACTTAAACTACTGTCGATGTCACTTTCACCCCTGTCCACAAATAAATCAGAACCAAATTCTAATCTCTCTCCAATGAAGGACATTTTGAAAGTTCGAATATGAAACAAATGTTGAAGAATTAAAAGCACAGGTAGTATCCTGTTCGTTCTAGCAAAGACTAGTGATGCGACATTCACCGGCTTATAAAAAAGAATGACAATGACAGGTAAGTCAAGAGTCCCGACCCGACTATTTGAGACACCATACTTTGGTGCATGCGTATTCAATGGTTTGACACTGTCCAATCAGAGTCGAATTTTGGCGAGCTGTGGTTACATGTAACTATCTAACTATCACGTGATCATTTCTTAAAAACTTTATAGGTTTTCACTCCCAGTCTCTGAAACATAAATAATTAAAAAATGATAAATATTCCAAAATCAATAGAGACCCAACTAATGTTAC
Organism: Propylea japonica; assembly: GCA_013421045.1. NCBI lineage: Eukaryota > Metazoa > Arthropoda > Insecta > Coleoptera > Coccinellidae > Propylea > Propylea japonica. The sequence continues at coordinate 22,118,563 of CM024247.1, read as the reverse complement.
AGAGAAGAAAATCAAAAAAATCATATCAAAAAACTCCAAAAATTTCACATATGCTGAAAAGAAATTTATAAATCCATCCTATAGTAAACCACCACATTTATATGGCCTACCCAAAATTCACAAACCCTCAATTCCATTAAGACCAATAGTTAGCTCGATTGGATCTCCCTGTCAAAATTTGGCTAAATATACGTTACAATTTTTGAAACCATTAACAGGAAAGTCAAACAGTTTTTTGAAAAACACGTCGCATTTTCTTCAAAAATTAAGAACATCAAATTTGAATCAAACTGACATTCTGGTAAGCTTCGATGTTGTTAATCTATTTCCAAACGTTCCAGTGAGTAAAACACTTGAAATAGTGAGAAGAAAATTGTTAGATGAAACAACTATTTATGATAATACTAAATTAACTGCTGATAATATAATAGAAATGTTAGATGTTTGCCTAAATTCAACATATTTTCAATTAGACGATGTTTTCTATAAACAGAAATTCGGAATGGCCATGGGTTCTCCTTTATCTCCTATTATGAGCAATATATTCATGGAATATTTCGAAGAAAAATATGTAGAAACGTATTCACTGAAACCAAAGACTTGGTGGCGATATGTAGATGATATTTTTGTAATTTGGCAACACGGCAGAGAGGAATTAAATAAGTTTTTTGATTATATCAATAATAAAGAACCAACTATTAAATTTACGATGGAATTAGAACACAATAATCAAATTTCTTTTCTAGATGTTCTAATAAGAAAATTTATGGATCATTATGAAACAAGTGTATTTCGGAAACAAACATACACTAATAGATACCTAAATTTTTATTCCAATCATCAATTAAATGTAAAAACAGGTATTATAAAAACACTTTATGATAGGGCATTTTAAATTTCATCTACACCTGAAATTAGAAATAATGAAATTTCTTTCATTAACGAGTTCCTACTAGATAATCAATACCCACCAAATTTTATAGAAAGAACAATTTCAAATTTAGAACGAAAAATATCTAATCGAAATTCTAATGATGATCAGGTACAAACAGAAAACCGTCAAGAACAACCAAATTTGTTGAACGTCATTCCTTATATTCCTGGCCTATCAGAGAAAATAAGAAGAATTGGTTCCAAATTCAAAATAAGAACTGTTTTCAAAACACAAAATGATTTGAGATCCATTCTAACTAGAACAAAACCAATGAATGAGACACAAAAATCAAAAAATTGTGTTTACAATATTCCCTGTATATATGTGGAAAATCTTATACAGGGGAGACATCAAGACCTTTAGAAATAAGAAAACGGGAACATAAGAATAACATCAGGAATAGAGACATCACAACATCACAAATTGCTGATCATATATGTTCAAATAGCGGAGATCATATGATGAACTGGAACCACACAAAGATCCTCATGACGGAACCTGATAATTATAAAAGGAAAATTAAGGAATCTACAAATCTATTTTGTTGGGTGAAGTGAATAATTTGGCCAATTGTTCTGTTGGAATAGATCGTATTTGGATTGATTTATTGAGGAAGGAAGTGACATCAGGAAATTTCAAAATCAAATAAATCAACATCTGTATAGATTGACAAATATCAATGTCAATCAGATTACAAATGAGAAAATACACAATTCTGAAGAATTTTCGAGTTTGTCTGAAGAAGGTGTCTGATATAGCCACCGAAACGTTACAATATCCTTTTAATTTGTTTCATTTTTCAGTTTTACTGTTAGGCAACAATTTTTTTCAAGACCAATTTGCTCCTGACAAATAAGTGCAAAGATTTTCGCAGGAGCACTTCACCTTAATCAAACATTTTTTAATTATTTATGTTTCAGAGACTGGGAGTGAAAACCTATAAAGTTTTTAAGAAATGCAGAATCCTCCCAGAATATATTTCAATCGATATCACGTGATCATTTGACAGAAAATACGTGTATTAACTGTCAAATGATCACGTGATAGTTAGATAGTTACATGTAACCACAGCTCGCCAAAATTCGACTCAGATTACTAAATTGTTGATAAGAACTCTTATTTTTTTACCTGAAGATGGAGACTTTTTTCAATATGGCGTTGGGAATGTCATCCTTAGGCCGTGCGCACACCGGAGTCGACAGACATTCTTCGACCAGGGGGTGATTCAAGGACAATCCCTTCGAAAGTTTGGTAAGAAATGCAATAAAACACTATAATTTTTATTTATTATAATCTTCGGCGATCGATTTCGGAATTATTACATCATCAGGCCAGCTGAAAGTATGCAAATGTAGAATATGTATCTATTTATTTAGGTGAGAGTATCCAACTTACTGTCTTTGAATTAAAATGAACATAAACAGATAAAAACATTTAAAATGTTCTTCTTTTGTCAGAATCGTTAAAATTTTCGAATTCTAATCAATTATTTATTATCGGTATATCCACAGAACATAAATATATATCTGTTCTTGCAGGAATATCATCTGAATATGGAATTGTAGGATATGTGGGTAATGTAACATCTACCGCGGGTTTCACAAAGCTTGATTGGCAATCAAATCGTTGATTTTGAGAAAAGTTCGATGGTTTACGTCAAAAATGAACTGCAATTAGCACAGAAATTATGACACTTCCTCAATCAACGTGATCGGGGTTTTTGTGAAACCGGCTCTATATGTTATTATGAGGTGGTCAATTGGTGGCTGGAATTTTTTGGAATTCAATATTTACTGTGGTTTTTTAAGAATCTATGAGTTTGAAAATACTCCTTCTGTTGAAATCTATATTATCATTAAGTAAAAATTGGTTGTCTTTATTTTTTTAAATTTCTAGTTGTAGTTCGAGTAATTATTTCATGGTAGTTATTTTCTTTATGAAGTATTTTCAGATTGTCAAATGTGATATGATGTCCGGTATCCGGTATATCGTTTGAATGTGCGCCTAAAGCGGAATGGGGTTGATTTCTTTTGTGTTCATTGAATCTTTTTTCTACGTTACGAGTTGTCATTCCTATGTAATATGAAGGGCAGTTTGTGCATGTTATCTCATAGACTCCGCTGGATTGTTCAGGTTTAGATTTCATTTCATTATTAATCAGTATATCCGCTAGTGTTCTGTGTCGTTTACTTATTAGTGTACAATTGTACTTCTCTAGAGTATGGTCATTGAGTTTAAAAATGGTATGGTTTAATTTTTCAGGAAGACTTTTGTAATATGGTGTTGATGTAAAAATTTTCTTGATGGGTATGTGAGGGTAGATCTTATCTAGAACTATTTTTCTTTTCATGGATGTCAGAATTTCGTCTATATATAATTTAGAATATTCATTTTCTCTGCCTATTTGGTATATTATATCCAGTTCTTTCCTATAATTTTCAGGTGTTAAAGGGGTGTTAAAAAGTATGTGAAATGAAAATCTAAATGCGGCTCTCTTCATTGTGGTTGAGTGATATGAGCTTAAAGGAATTATGTTGTTAGTTTTTGTTGGTTTTCTGTAGTTTTCAGAAAGAAAATCATTTTCATCGTTTAGTGTTATGTTGATCTTAGAAATTTTGTGAATTTGCTACAGCGTGTTGTAAGGTGAATTGAATTTTATATCTGGAGTTAATTTCTGGGAAGAATTCTTGAAGTTCTGAGTTTGTTCCTGACCATACCAATAACTTCGAAAGTTATTGTGTTAACGGCCAGACAGCCCCTCGGACAGAATTGAATTTGACCACGAATTCGTTATCAAGGAGTCTAATCCTATCCTTTGAGACCATTTTCGAACAAAATTTGAAAATTACAGACATTTGGGCATAACGATATAGCACTCGTTTGGGTAGAACGAGCGCTCAAAAACAGTTCAATTTCCGAAAAAATAATGATTATCCACAACTATTTTATATATGATTTCATACGTAGGTATGTAAGTTATTATTCACTTCTTTCAGATGCTTAATGGATTTAGCTTTAAAATGTTATGGATATTCCTTTAAAATGTTATGGATATTCCTTCGGTATTCTATAGTACTCCAACTCACAAATATGGGTATATCGCATACCTCAATTGTCAATCGAGGACTTAATCTACTTTTACTACATCAATGAAAGCAATTTTTATTACAAAATATACAATGGCAAGTTCTCCAAAATTTTCTCATGTGTCAACTTGACTTTTTCTAGAGCACTAGAAAGATAGGTATGCCAGACAGACTGACTGGGTCCAATCATAGACTCGAAAATTACAGATGGTTATGTCAATTTCTCAGTTATTGTGCTCTATTGTTAGTTGCGTGCTTTTTTTGAAGAATAGTTAATAGAAAGTATTGATTTTTAGTCAAAACAATAAAGTTGGAGACTTGACAGGTAAGCATAAGCATTTATTCGATTACAGATTTCATTTCATTCGAATTGTTCTGTAATTTTCGAGTCTGTGGTTGGACCCAGCATGGCTGTCTGGTATACTCCCCTTTTCAGAGCCTTACTTTTTCCACAGTGGAAAAAGAAAAGTTTTGTCACGGTCGTCAAATGATAAAATCTTCAAGAAATATATTCAGTAGTGGTGGATTAAGTATAGTATGCTACTCGCGTATAATGGCTGTTATTCGCTCGGTGATTAATTCACTTCGTGAATAATAGCTATCCTTATACGCGCGTTGCATGATATACCTACTTATTATCCGCGACTATTTTATAATCTACCTATTATACGCCTATTTGCGAACAAAGTAATACGCATTAATCACTAGTGAAAAATGAGTCATTATTCACTGCTGTCGGATGCTTCCTTATATTAGCTATAATATTATATTGTTAACAACTGATGTTTTTTCAGTGTTTTGAACTTCCCTCACTTACGAATACGGCTGGCAATACCTTTTTCATCGAGGGCCAAATCTACTTTGAATGTAATCAACATTTATTACAAAATATACAATGACAAGTTCTTCAAAAATCACTCATATGTCAACTGGAATTTTGCCACACGCCAAATGTTACAAACTTCAGAAAAAATATTCAGTAGTCGTGGATAAAGTATTCTACTCCTAATATAATGGCTTTTTTCACTCGTTGATTAGGCCACTCGTCTGAGGCTCGTAGCCTAAACTTCACGAGAAATTCTGTATAAATGTATTTGTCCACGACTATTTTATAATCTACTCATTATAAGTCTGTTTGCTCGACTATAATAAAACCCATTACACACTGCTGTCAAATGCTTCGTTGATTCAGCTTTAATATTCAAATCTGATTTGAATATAATAAACTTTTATTACAAAATAAAAAATGACAAGTTTTCCAATCGAATACTCATATTCCAACCTGACATATTCTACAGAAGGCTCGAATAACGGTCGCCAAATGTTAAAAAAAAAATATTCAGTAGTCGTGGATGAAGTATAGTATTCTACTCGCTTATTATGAATTTGAATTAACCGAATTTTGAACACTTTGCCTTATATCCAAAGAAATAGGCATAACTTGAAAAAAATGTTCTGATTTTCATATTTATAAAACTATGCATGTGGAAGATCAATGTATTCCCAGACACCACACAACTAAATATGAATCTATACCTACTTTTGTATGAACCACATTTCTCAATCATTTGCCTCAAAGATTCAAGACACTTAATAAAAAACATTTGAGGTGCCGTATTCTCGACAAGTTATTCGAAAACGTATACGAACTTTCATCTGTAAACTAACGTTCATCATGTCGCGCGGTCGAGGAATTTGTTGCTCTCGATGTAGTGCCAAAATTGATAGATATGATGATTCAATTAATGTTCAACCTGTGATAATAGTTATCACATCAAGTGTGTTAAGTTATCTGTGGAAAAATTCAATAAAATCAGAGAAAGTGGAAGTATTACGAAATGGAACTGTGAATTATGTTTTCCACCAAAAGCGATGCTACCATTGATGCCATAGGTGAGAAAACGTCCCTACCAGCTGAATTTCATCTAACAAGAGATGATTTGTCCGCCCTCAAAACAGAAATTATCAATGAAGTTACTTCCCGCTTCAGTCAAGAAATGGAAACTTTAAAAAACTTGATATCAACACAAAGTAAACAGATAGAAATTCTAATAAATGAAATATGTGTAATCAGAAATAAGAAGAACGTTATCGCGACAACAGCTGATGTGAACATTACCGGAATTCCACCTGCTCGGAATCCCCACGTTGATTCATTGGAGTCCACTATACCAGCACGTTCGGACGTCTCCTGCGATCCCGAATTATCGAAGGAAAATAAGACCTCATCGTCTGAATGGAGCGTCGTTGCGTCGAAGAAAAAACAAAAACATAAATTGAAATTAAGATCAATTACCGACCCTTCAGAAAGCGGACACAATAATTAATACTCCTCGAAAGATTGCCACCCCATCTAAGAAATTTTTGAAACCTATTGTTGGTACTCTGAATTCGAGCTCGCTCAAGGTTGTTCCAAAGAAGTCACTATCCCATTTACATGTTTCCAGACTAAACCCTGATACAACAGCGGAAGAATTGAAAGGTTTCTTAATCAGGGTCTCAAAAATGATGATGTTTTATGCGAAAAGTTGGCATCTAGAAAACCTGACATCTATTCATCGTTCAAGGTGGCTATACCTACTGAACTTCTGAATTCTGCAATGGATCCCAACTTCTGGCCAGTAGGTGTTGCCGTCAATAAATTTTTTATGAAACGTGCCCAATCAACCCAAGGAGCTAGAAGGTAACAATCCAGATAATTTTAATGCAGTGAACAAATTAAAGATCGTTCAGCTAAATGCCTAGGGATTATCTAATAAAATTAATCAATTAGAAGTTTTCTCATATCTTGAAAATCCAGACATAATGAGCATCGCAGAACACTGGTCTGAACCATGTCAGTTGTATTCCCTGTCACTAGATGACTATTATATTGCTGCCTCTTATTGTCGCCCTACACGCCAACATGGTGGGACAGCAATTATGTGAAGTCACATTTACAAGTTCAGGAAATAAAACAAATCAGCAATTTCTCATGTGAAATGCAATGTGATTTTGTGGTATAAATTTTGAACATGGTTCAACAAATATTTGTATACTTAGTGTTTACAGGCCTCCTGGTGGTAGTTTGGAAGTATTCGGTAATGTACTCTCATATGTTTTGGATTACTGTCTAACAGGTTCCAGGGCGATGTTTGTATGCGGCGATTTGAATATAAACTATTTTGACTCTCACAACACTTTAGAGTATTTACAAATGAGCTTTGGTCTAAGTAATACTTCTACTGACCCTACTAGAGTATTCACGAACAAGCATGGAATAACTAGTTCTTCTAAGATAGACTACATTCTCACAAATGTCAGCAACGATCTTATTTCCACCAACGTGGTTGACGCAAATATTGGTGATCACATGGCGTTGGTACTCACTGTTAATCACAGTTGTACTACTTCAGCAAACGATAGTCCGGTCCGACCACCATTCCGTGTTTTGTCCGAGCAGAATCTAGAAGCTCTGTCTTCTTTGGCGGCTGTTACTAACTTCGATGTTATCTATAATATTCCTGATATCGACGGTGCTTTTGAATGTTTTTGTGAAATTCTTACATCAATGATAGATTCAATTTGCCCGGTCAGACGCGCTGGTGCTGCTCCTCGGAGGCAGCGCTCAAGTTGGGTGACGTCAGAGATCAGAAAGGCAAGTGCTAACTTGAAAGATCTCCACTGGTTGTATAAAAATCTAAAAACCGAAGAATCAAGAAATCTTTACATGACATGCAAAAGACAGTACAAAGATCTACTGAAGTTCACCAAATATAATTTTTACATGGATATTCTTAACCAATCCTCTAATAAAAATAAAACTATTTGGAGTTTGGTTAAGAAGGAGATTGGTGGTGCCCCTCCTCGTAAAATAGTTTTAAACGTGGACGACCGGGTGATTTCTGATCCTGCCGATGTGGCTGAAACATTCGGTAGATACTTTTCGAGCATTGCGGTTTCCAGTATCACTGAACACTATGGTAATGTAAGATCTTCTTCTTGCACAACCCAGACCATGTCCGTCAGTAATTTCTTCTTTACCCCAGTGGTGGCCGATGAGGTTTTAAGCGCGATAAAGAATCTTAATAATAAAAAAAGTTGTGGCAAAGATATGATATCGGTTAGAATTTTGAAAGCCATAGCCCCCCAAATTTCCAAGCATCTGGCGCACCTTGTCAATGCTTCGGTCACATCCGGAAAGTTCCCTTCTGCTCTGAAGACGGCTATGGTGATCCCAATTCATAAAAAAAATGCAACTGATAATTTGGCGAATTATCGTCCTATTTCTATCTTGAGCTCGTTTTCGAAATTAATTGAAAGACTGATATATGAAAGAGTGCTGAGTTACTTGAATAAATTCTCAACCATCACAGATTGCCAGCACGGCTTTCGTATCGGTAGGTCGACGGAAACTGCAGCATGTCAGTTCGCTGAATTCGTATATGGCTGCTTGGATGACGGCGTATGTGTGGCGGGATTGTTCTTCGATCTTTCGCGAGCATTTGACTGCCTCAATTTCAACTTCATACTTGACAAGCTTTACAACCTTGGGTTCAGAGGGATATTTCTTGACTGGGTGCGTAGTTTTCTTGTCGATCGACACTTATTCGTTCGAGTAGGGCAACAGGAATCTCAGGAGTACCCGTTGGAAATGGGTGTTCCCCAGGGGTCGGTGTTGGGTCCATTGCTGTTCCTGCTCTTTGTTAATGATCTCCCTGATTCTGTGCGAGGTTTCATAATATTTCTTTTTGATATATTGATGTTACTATTTGCTGACGATGTATCATTCATAATAACAGCATCCAATCTTGTGGAACTCAAATCGAGATGCGAGTTATTGATCGGGTTCTTTTCTGAATGGTGTTTCAAGAATTCGTTGATACTGAATGTTGACAAAACAGTGCTTGCCCATTTTCAGATTCGCGACTCGGGTGACCGGTTGATTCTCGATCTCCCTCGTGGAAAAATGGCGTCCTCTAGTTGCGTGAGATTTTTGGGCCTGCAAGTAGACCGAAGTTTCACTTGGCAGAATCATATAGACTCAGTGTCCAAACGCCTGAGTAGTGCGTTTTACGCAATAAAGCGCCTCAAAGATCTGCTTCCCTTAAATTCAATAGTCAACATCTACTATTCTCTTGCTTACCCACACTTAACTTACAACGTTATCCTGTGGGGGGGAGCGTCGGGAAGCAATTCCGTTTTTGTTGCTCAGAAGAGAGTCATCCGCTTGATTTTTGGGTTGCAGCCCCGGGAGTCCTGTAGACCATATTTTATAAGATATAGGATATTGAGTTTTCCATGTATATATATATTCAAGTCCTTGCTCTATGCTCGGGAGAATGTTCAGTCCCAAAAGAAGTGTTCTGAGTATCATCAATATAATACCAGACACAAAGAAACTATATGCATTCCACTGCACAAAACAACCAAATTCGAACATTCACCTGGGTATAGTAGTATTAAATTATTCAATCACTTGCCTGAACGATTGAAGATTTTAGATATCCGTAGTTTTAAGAGGGAGATAAAGGGGCTCATGTTGGAAAAATGCTTCTATAGTGTTGGCGAATATTTCGACATGATGCTGAGGTAGTATTTTTTGCTTTTTTTCGTAGTTCTAGATTATTGTAAACTTGATACTGTTTTTTTTTTGTAACCAATCATATTTTGACTGTACCTATACATGTAAATGTCTTAAAGGATACAATAAACATATTATTATTATTATTATTATTGCGCGAGTCCCTGTTTTACCAGCAAAAATGCACACCGCGCAATGAAGTTCGTATACGTTTTCGAACATCACTTGTCGAGAATACGGGACCAGAAGTGCAGTTAAGACTTTGTCATTGGAAAACTCCAACTACAGCATTTGTGAATACTTCTCTGATAAAATTATTTAGTTATCAGTATAAGTTAACTTTTGTTGTATGTTTCAATTTTCATGTATTACGTATACACTGTTATGTGTCTTAGAGAATCAATAAATTATTATTTCCGCCAACCTCGAAATGAAAGTTGATTTTAATGTGTAAGAAATTGAACATTAATGTCCCATTTTAATGCTCAATTTATGCTTTATTTTAATGTGCAATCCTCATGGCAACCGTACACAAAGGATTCAGAAGCATTACGAGAAATGTCAAAACTCTACTGTAACATAGAAACATGGAAATTCCATCATATCGAATGTATGTCTTGTGCAAAATGAGATTGTATTTCTATCAAGAAATCATACATAATTCATGTTGAGATCGTCGGAAAAATCTTGTAATCAACTCGGTTATTAATCGAGCCACAAATGGTCTCGAACTATTAACGCGTTCGCTCAGCTCACGCATTAAAATATCTTGACCATTTCTTGTCGCTGTCTTTAGTAACCTGGTTGATTAAATAACTATTTCCGCCGACCTCGAAATAAAAGGTGATTGTAATGTGTACGAAATTTAACTTTAATAACCCATTTTAATGTTCAATTTATGTCATATTTTAATGTGCAAAGAAATGTCAAATGTATGTCTTGTGCAAAACGAGAATATATTTCAATCAAGAATGTATACATAATTCATGTTGAGATCGTCGGAAAAATATTGTAATCAATTCGGTTATTAATCGAGGGACTAATGGTCTAGAACTATCAACATCTTGACTTTTAGTCGCTGTTTTTAATAACTTAGTTAATCAAATAACTATTATTAATTATGGCTACTGATTTAGGCCTTTGCCTGCAGATCGTTGCCTAAACTTCAACTCGTGAATAATATAATATATTATACAGGGTGTCCCGGAAAATATGACACATCTTTAGGATTCAGATAGAAAATAAAAAAAATTAGATGACAAGTTCCCATAATTTTTTTTCTAGCGGCCCTCCCTACGAAGATACGACCTCCTAAATGACGCCACTAGAAATTCATTTTAGTGGAATAAATTTCAATTACTTACTTCTTTCATTATTGGCGAATCCAAAAATCTAGACGCCCTCTGGTGGCTAATTCCCGAACCTACTTTGTCAGTACTGTTTTACTGTTTAGTTTGGTTGTCTCGACTTACGAAGTGTTTTTTATCATTTTTTGGAGTATTTATATTGTGGTTATTGTTATATTGGTACTGGATTTTGCAGCAGAAACATTGAGTCAGGAAGAATATCTGAAAAGGTATTTATTTTAGTGCTTTCAAATGAATATATAGAGATTTAGGTTGAAAGATTCTGTTTGGAGCTAAGTTTTTCAGTTCACGATTCAGAAATGCAATTTTATAGTTTTTAACTACTGGGTTGTGCATTAATTCATTAATATAATCTACAATAATCTAGAATTTTTTATAATAAACATTATTTTCAGTCACATCTTAGTGCAACATGAGTGAACAAATGGAACAAAGTTCTTCTAATCGTAAAAGAACAGTGCATAACTGTAACTGTTGTGTTTTCAATTGTTTATCGACAAAAAGCAAGAATAGGAGTATACATTTTTACAGGTTTCCTTAGAAAAATGCAGCATCAGTTCATATCACCAATTCCTTTGATGTACTGGAATAAGTTGATACAAGAAAGGCCTGGATTAACAAATTGTTGACCAACCACATATATCATGGGGTTTCCCAGTTAGTAAAGCACTAGTTTGAAGGCAAGGTGCTATTATTTTCATGGAGCAAAAAACACCATTATTAAGTTTTTCATCCATCATGCCTGTAGAATTACACTTTTTATACACTTTATTTGACAGGGTTGCAATAAAATGTTATTTAACTTAACTCCGTGTATTTACTTCCTCAGTCAAACTATATATACGAATGATACATCTATTATGTTCTGTCAATACCTGTTTTCACTTTCCAATCCAGTTATTATATTATTATAGTCATCTCTCAACTTCAAGAGTCTATATCTCGTTCAACTACATCGGGATCTGAATACGTTTTGGCAGTCCATACACTACATCTCTTCCTTAATTAGATAATTGTTAATTAACAGAGGGTTTCCCAAACTTGAACAAATCTCTTTCAAAATCATTATGGTATTAGCAGCAGTTATTTATCGCATAATATGATTTCCTTATAGCGGCTATAATAATTGACTATAACGAAGAGGTATTCTTCTTTTGATAAAGGACCAATAACTACAATGCCCACCAATATTAGGTGCTTACAATTGAGGACTTGTTCACCTTCTATTCTGCATCTTTTATTGGGTGCAGCCCCCAAATAATTGAAAACGGTATTCAAGCTCTAATAGTGCACCATTTTCCTGTTGAATTATTGGCTATTTCGCCAAAGATTAGAATGAGGGAACCAATTTTTCACCTTAATTTTATAACTTTATACAACATTAATCACAATCCACTAATTTACTTTCAATATGTCCAATAAATATATAGATTTTCAAGAAAATCGTACAAAAACCTCCATCTCGCCATACTAATCTTGAAAATAGTACTGACAAACGTCAAAGTTTGTTTACAGTTCGCAGCGCCACCAAACCAACGTAAATTGGATTCGCCAATTATTTTTTCGAAAACGGTTCATGTTATCGACACTGAACAAGAGTATCTTTTCTTTAGCTTAATGTTCAAGGTATCCAAATTTGTTTTTTTAAGCACCTTATCATACAGGGTGTTAAAAATGTAAGCATTAAAATGTACAACCCAGTTCGCCGCCGGTAAACTGACCAAGCTAACTGAAATTTGAGTGTGATGATTTAAGAGTTCCTTAATACAATTAATCATAATATCAAATTTTTATCAAATTATATAAAGTATACTTATTCCACGAAAATGGATTTCCAGTGGCGTCATTTAGGAGGTCGTATTTTCTTAGGGAGGACCGCTAGGAAAAAAATTATGGGAACTTGTCATCTTCTTTTTTTATGTTCTATCTGAATCCGAGAAATCTCCCACATTTTCCGGGACACCCTGTATATGTATAATATAATAAGCCATAATTTCACGCTGGTTGCATAATATTTATTTATTTATTTTCCAAAAAGAACATCCACAGTTATCGAGATTATCGAGAAATATATGTATATCTAATTTGCACATAAAATGATGTAAAGTAGTATTGCAATCATAATTTTCGAAGACATAGAATATTTTAAGAGTCCAGGTAACATTGACCTAATCATTTTCATAGGAAATAAAATATTATTGATTATAATAGTATTCAGGATATTTCGCGATCTTGTTTATTAAAGAAAACGTTAATTCGAATTTGAATACCCTGAAAACATTGGTTTCTATCCATTTATCAATTCATCCTTTGTGTTCAAACATTCACCTCTATTTGAAATATTGAAGTTGATCCGGAAGGACTGTGGCTGGGTTCCGAAATATTGTTATTTAGTTGTAAAACCCTAAACCTCTAGGTACAGCAATACACCTTTCGCAGAAAATAACTATTTTGAATATTATTGCTCAGGTATCTTCCTTTGTTGAATTGTTAACACTTAATAAGGGACCGAAAGCTTTTTGCACCTAGAGAGCCCAATGACGCATCTAGCGAGAATGAATAATACGAAATTGTTGTGAAGTCATATTTCTTACTGAAAAATCTGATTGCATCTATTCAAATAGTTCTCCTAGAGGACAAGCACTGGACCTACCCGGTATCCGAAATGGACCTTATATTTCTCAGAAGATGACTATTTTTGAATATTATTATACAATGGTCTTTTTAAGGTACTTAGAGACAAGAGTCCAATGACACTGCTAGTAAAATGAATAATACAACATTGATTGAAAGCTATATTCTTAACGATGACATCTAATTGCAACTTAACAATTTTCGAAATAAAGCATACGAATTGTACCTGGTTAATGAAATACTATTATTATTCCAGAAATACACCATAACTCATGCATTTTTCGAAGAAATCATTATTTTTGAATATGTCACTTGATGGTGTTTTTGATATAACATTCATTATTTGAATACAATTCAAACTAACAGATCCTAATATCGTTTATATAGTCATAAATAATGTTAAGAAGATTACTCTAAAGTTAGAATATTTGAATTATAATCTCTGTCATTCACAATGGTTCATGTATAACTATATATATAATTATGATTTTGCTCTCGGAAATCACGTTTTTAAAAAAATTAAGAGAAGTTTTATTATACGTCTGACATGCAGTACAGATAACGATCTAATTCTTATGATTGAATACAATTTAGGGACTTATATATAATACTAATTGCTAGCTCAGCAATATGCTAGCGGTCAGTGAACGAGGTTAAGCTCGTGCACTGCATTTCCTCTTTTAAGGAAAGCATGGGGTCGGCTTACGTATCACCTCCCCCTTTTAAAGAACTGAGTTCAATCCCAGTGGTTGAACTCTGTTGATCAATTAGTTTTCTAAAACTAATGATGAAAATTTTATACAATACAGAAGTAATTATTATTATTGAAATGATTATAAAAATTAAATATATCGTTGAAATATAATTAGGATGCATGCTACATTTGTATAAGTTTGATTCTTGAATAATATCATTAAAATTAATTGGTTTAATGGTTGATTCTTGAATTTTCGACATGTTAATATCAATCAATTGGAATTTATGATAAATATGATTTGTAGTGGTTGGACGAAATGTCTTTTCGCCATTAGATTTCACATCTAGATTCTATTAAGAGGATTTTCTTTGGATTATGTTCAAATGATAAATGTCCTGAACAATTTTCTTTCAATACATTATTAAAAATAGACAAATAGTTTCCATCAGGTAATAAGATTAAGTCAGTAATATTTGGGGTACTTTTTCTTTCACAATTTTCACTTTTTTGTTTCACAAAGTTACTATAACACAGGGGTGGTTTTATTAAACTATTTTGAGGGCATAACATCAGTTCTTCTACTTGTTGACAATCATCATATAGGGACCATTTAACATCTTCTTGATGGACTAGTATTTCGGTTGATCTATTGAGTAGAAATCTTTCAAATACATTAAATGTTTCAATAAGGCATTATTTTGGATGTAGTTTCTGAAATAATTTAGTGGTAATATTGATTCATGCAACAAATGTATTCTGGCAAAACTGACTGCAGTGTTAATTTCTGAAAGCATTTTAGATATTTTAATTTGCTCAAATTGTAGAAGGATTATTTTGTCTAAGACTCGTTGAAGTTTCATGAATTTATTTATTTGATTAACCATTGTATTAGTTTGATTTTGGAAATTATTGGATTTTGAATTTATAACACTTATGACTCTATTTTGATTGACATCTATTGTCGTTGAATTATTCTGTATGGTTTCAAAATATTCTTTATAGAGAGATTCATTTTCGTCATTTAATGTGCCAAAAAGAAATTTTGATATTCTTCCTCCTAGATTTAAAAGTCCTCTTTTATTCCTGTTCGGAATTAATTCTCTTACAGTTTGTTTATTGGAAAAGAGTTGGTTTAACGTCAGTTCGTATAGGTAGTGTGTCATTGTCTCTTTAGTTTCATTAACATTGGTCAGGGTGTTTAAAATTTCTTCGTGCTTATTTAATAGTGATAGAATTTGGGATAAATTGTAATGATACATGAGGATATGATCCTTTTCTACAATATATGTTTTTGGGCCATTGAATGAAATGATGTTATTTCGAATTTCTGTTGATTTGATACGATTGTTAAATTTCACAAAAAGTAGGAAAAATAGTACTTGTAGGGTAACCATCCTGAAACAAATGATGATTATTTTTTTCGCTGTTTAACTCTGTTTTTGTGATAGATATGTCCCTTATCAGATTCTTTAATGAGTATATTATCGATTATTTTAATTTTGGATTCCTTGAATCTAGGTTTTAATTTTGCGTCTACTGGTAATTTTAGGTATGCTTTCTGATTTTCGTCTAGAAGTACATCTTCCTGTCTGTTCTGATTTTCTTTCTGTCTTTTGAGAGTATTTTTCTGGTTGTTATTCCTGAGTATTTCCGAGATTTCTTTTAGATTTTGGTTATATTGCTCGATGTAATTTGACACTTTTTCATTATCGGTGTTTTCTAAAGGGAGACTATAATTTAGATCTGACTTAATTATTTGTAATGGACTATATTTTAACGTGGAGTGAATCGAGTTGTTGTAGCTCAGTAGGGCTCTATTTAATTTGTCTCTTAAACTCAAATTTTTATCTTCAATTACCCTTATTTGTTCTATTAGGGTTGAATGAAATCGTTCTACTATAGAATTTGAAGTGGGGTTGTAATTTGTTATATAGTGAATTTCAATATTATGAGTTGAAGCAAATTCTTGAACTAAAATATTTTTGAATTCTGTTCCATTATCTGTTGTAATTTTCTTTGGGGTGCCATGATTAGAAAAATATCGTATAAGTGATTCTATTATTTCCATTGCTGTTTTACTTTTCAGTATGAAACATTGTCCGTGTCTAGAAAATGAATCTTCTATTGTAAGACATGGAATTTTTGAAATGTTAATTGTATCCACATATAGGTGTTCGAAAGGTTTCTCGCCTATATGATTCTGTTTGAAAATTAATTTATTAGGTTTTCGTTCATATTTTTGACGTTGACAAATATCGCAGCTGTTGATGTATTGTTGAACTTTAAGAAACATTTTGGGAAAATAGAATTTTTTCTTTAAGCTTTTTACATTTTCATGTATGCCTCTATGAGTAGTTTTAGTTTCATGATATAATTTAATTTTTCCGATTTGATCTTCTATGTCTTCTACGAAAGTATTTGAAATTTTGAATTTGAAACTTCCTGCTTTGAATAAATTTTGTGCAAACTGAATAAATGGTTTCTCTATGTCTTTATTCTGAAAGAAAACGCAATATGTTTTATCTGGAGAGATATTGTAATTCTATAAATCAGGATATCGACTGTTCGGTTTGGGGCCCGTTATATGGACCAAGGAAAGAGCAAATATTTTTAACGTGTTCAACTTTTTAATTAATTGACCACTACTACTCCCAAAACATTTCATGCAACTAGATCAAAAATATATATTAAATGTAGTAACTATGAACACGGAAAATCTAGATTGTAGCCCCAACATCCTCCGGCCTAAGGGGTTCTCCTCTTCAGAACTCTACCATATCTAGATTTTCTAATTTCTTGTTCCTGTTCTGGTTTCTTCTCTTCGTCATTTTTTCCTGTTTCTAGTAAAAATAATTTTTGCAGAGGACGAATCAGACAACCGGTTGTCGTCTTTAATTTCACTACTCGGCAGGCACCATCTTTTCTAAAATACTTTCTTCAATTTTTCCAATGGGCCAAGAAAACCTTTTCTTTCCTGCACCTTCGACCAAGACTATATCACCAACCTTCTTCCATTTCATTTTGCTTCTTCCTCTTTTGACTTCCTCTTGCGTTTCTTCTTCCATCTTGTACTGTCCACAAACTCCTTCTGAGTGGCTTTGGGATCATATTCTGCATTCATATTGAAATCATTATCGTCACAATGAGGGGCATCGTTTTCTTCAACTTTTGTGTCACCTGTCCAATTATCATAATTTTCAGGTTGTAGTTCAGCAGCATCCTCATGAATTATATCAATAGATGGTTTTATGTCTTCTTTAGGGCCATTTTTGTAATAATCATCATTGAAGATAGCTTGCCTTCGTTTCTCATCAGTTTCTGTATCAAAATCTCCTTCAGAATCCTCATTATCAAAGACTTTTTCTTGTTTTTCTGTTATAGGTTGCGTCACTTTTTCTTTCAGGGTGGCTTGAAGTAGATACTGAACTTTATCCTCTTGCATGATTTTCTGATCTTCCTGAATTTTCTTGAATTGTCCACAAAAGTTGATCCAATTCTTGACATTTCCATCAAATTTTGGCAGTTCTAGTTTCGGATAATTCAAGTTCGAATTCCACTCACAGATCTATTCTGCGTAAATACTATTTCATTTCTCATCTTGATAATTTCTTCTCTAAATATTTCTTGCTCGGTAAATTCTTTCATCAATTCATCTTCATCCAGTGATTCTTCTGACATCAAAATCTCTTCTATATTACTGTCAAGTTTAAAAATTCTTTTTGCTTATATCATCGATCAAACTTTTCCAATTTTCAACTGTATTTTCATCCCTGGTCCCACCAGAACTGGAACACACTTCATTTTCAATTTTCTTGATTCCAGCTCTTAGGAATTCCCGTTTTAACCGCCAACAACTCAACATATCCTGGCAGGATCGCCAAAATGTAAATTCTATAAATCAGGATATCGACTGTTCGGTTTGGGGCCCGTTATATGGACCAAGGAAAGAGGAAATATATTTTTTTTCTGATCGAATCAATATTGAGCAATATCGCCTTAGTTACCATATGTCATAACACACTCATATTTCCCAAGGGAAATATGAAACGTCAAGTCTTATTGTCCCAAGGGAAATATGAAACGTCAAGTCATATTTTACTGAAGATAGTATAATATGCAACCTTATACATCAAGAAAAAAGTCATTTGGAGCTTCTATCAAAAATTTCTTCATCTGCTCCCGGACAACACTGCTGATTTTTTGAGAACGGATCGTTTATTTTTGTTCTTAACAAATACTTCCACTTCATCGAATAATTTGACATTCGTTTTTTCCTTCAATGTAGCATGGATCTTAACATGATTTTGGCCATAACGTGTTTGGTGAATATTCCTGCAACAGGAGATCGAATGAATTAATTATAGATTGAAAAGAACAAGAATCAGAGCAACATACCAAAGCTTCAAAATATGCTAGCAAAATATTTTCGCTGACACCGTCCACCAAACTTTTTCTTTTCCACTCCTGAAAGCCTTCATACTCTTTACTAGAGGCAGCTTTAGATTTGGCCGGAATCAAAAATTCATGGCTTTCGCCGCTTGAGTTTCGACGTAGTTCGACATTATTTCAATAATTTCATTTCTGACAAGACGTCAAAATAAAACCAGTCAACCATGATTGTCACAAACACGGTCCATAGCAACGTTAAAAATCCAATTAAATCAAAAATTTACAATATAATATTCATTTTCCATTTCAAGAACGATATTGTTCGATCAGAAAAAACTATTGATTACAACACGGGAAATATGAATACATTTCCCACGGTTGCCTATACAATCCCTCGGGCTTCGCCCTCGGGATGTAACTAGGACAACCTCGGGAAATATACTATTCATATTTCCCTAGTTGTAATAATAGCTATAATGTGTTCAACTTTTTAATTAATTGACACTACTACTGCCAAAACATTTCATTCAAAAATATATATAAAATGTAGTAACTATGAACACGGAAATCTAGATTGTAGCCCCAACAGATATATTCCTTTAAAAATTTTGTGAATTGAGTTTCTTCTTCGAAGGATACTATTAATCTAAATTTTGAAGCTTTATGTAATTTCATTATCGATATATTAAATTGATTTTCAATTTTGAACATAATTTGGTATTGAAATGCATTGATAGCTCGATCTGTGTATGGAATTTCTAATATGATTGAGTATGTGTATGGAATTTCTAATATGATTGAGTGGGTCGAAATAAAAATGGCGCCACGTATCAACAATAGTGCCGAAATAACGTGCAATAAATGCACAAAGGAAGTGAAGAATTTGTCAAGTGTATTAAATGCGATAGGACTTTTCACCCTAGTTGTATTTTAAAAGTTTGTGGAATGTATGTGGGCGACGATGAGATTATTCTGTTGTGTAAAATATAACCTCAAAATTGAAGAAGTGCGAAGGATTGATCTGGAAATTCACATCTGAGCAAACAGTGGTGACCTAAAGGATATGTAATAATAATAATAATAATAATAATATCTTTATTGATCCAAAACACAGATGTGTATAGGACATGTCATATTATATAGATATAAACATTAAAGCTTATGAATATTCAAAAGAATATATAGTACAATATAACATTTTAACAAGAGAAAAATACACACAAATATACAGTGGTATATAAAGACAACAAAAAAAACAGACAAAAAACAGATATATGACACCAAAATGAAGTGACATTAAATTCATCGAGTGTACAAGCTCAAGTGGCAATGGAATCGCTCATATACTCATCAACAGAATAATAAGCCCTAGAAACTATATAGCTTCAGATGCCTCTTGAATGTTTTAAAATTTAAGTTCTGTACCTCAACAGGTAAATGATTAAAAAATTTTATGCCCTGGTATTTAACTTGCAATTCAAAGTTGTTCGTTCTATGCTTTGGAACACTCAAAAAATTAGATGACCTAGTTGCATAAGTATGATAAAATGAGTTTTTATTCATACTTGCTAAATTATTTTTCATGTACAAGAGAACGTTTAAAATATAAATACAAGGAAAAGTTAAAATTCTGTATTTTTTAAAAAAAGGTTTGCACGAGTCTAAATAATGTAACCCAAATATATTTCTTATAATGCGCTTCTGTGCTATCATAACTCTCTTGCTACCCACCGCATTACCCCAAAGCACCACGTTGTATGAGAGGTGGGTATAGACCATACTGTAGTACACACTCAGGACTACATCAAGAGGCAGGGTATGTTTCACGCGTGAAATAGCGTAATTTGCCTTGTTTATTTTCTGGCTTACATGCTCAATATGGGCATCCCACTTAAGGTTGTGTTCCAAGAATACGCCCAAAAACTTGACAGAGCTTGTGGAGGTCTTAAATTCATTATTATCTAAATTAATGCGAAGGGCATGTTCACCACGTAAGTTGAAGTGCACAAAATTAGTTTTGTCGAGATTAACCACTAAGCCATTGGATTTACACCAAGACTTGAACTTTTCCATCAAACATTCCACCCTGAACCTGAGTTCCCAAGGGACCGCGCAGAGACCAGAAGAGATGCATCATCTGCAAATAGTGTCAAAATACTGGGATCAATGTAATCAGTAATATCATTGATGAATAAGATAAAAAGTAATGGGCCCAGCACGGACCCCTGAGGAACACCCATGTTCACGCCCAGACAACGCGACAATGCATCGCGAATCCTCACGCATATCTTCCTATCAAGCAGAAATCCATAAGCCAATCTAAGAATATACCCCTGAATCCAATATTGTACAATTTAGTCTTCATGTAGTTGAGGTCAAGTATGTCAAATGCATGTGATAAGTCAAAAAATATGACCACCACCAGCAAACCCTCATCCAAAAGTCTATAAACTTTCTCAAGGAGGCTACATGCAGCAGACTGAGTTGAACGGCCCCTTCGAAAGCCGTACTGACAGTCCGAGATCAAATTGAATCTTCCCAAAAAGTTCTCCATCCTACTATACGCCAACTTTTCAAAAATTTTAGAGAAGATGCTCAGCAAAGCAATTGGCCTATAATTTATAACACTCTGAGGATCGCCCTTCTTAAAGACAGGTATGATAATACCTGTCTTCAAAGCACTTGGTAATTTGCCTCTTGAAACAGATAGATTGAATAAGTCAGCTAGATATTCAGATATATCTTCAGCAATGTGTTTAATAACCCTAGTAGAAATGCCATCAATTCCAGCGCTTTTTCCATTCCTGAGTTGACCAATGGCAAGCAGAACATCCTGTTTAGTCACTGGTTCAAAAAAGAATGTAGAGGGCATCATTTCAGAAGAAGTACAAATCAAAGGTTTGAAAGTGCCAAAGTTCTTGCCAACAATATCATCAGCAACACCGGCAAAATAGTCACAGAAAGCCTCCGCCACACAGTTGGGTTCAGTATGCACTACGTCACCAATGTTTAGGGATACATTCCCAACAGTGGTCCCTTTTCGACCTGTATGGGCATTCACTAAATTCCAAACTGACCTGACCTATTCGTAGACTTTCCAATTAAATCACGATGATACATGAGTTTGCTTGACGTTAACAACTTTTTGTACTCGCATTTCGCTTTTTTATAAATGGATCGGGTTTCATCTTTATCAGTTATTTTAGTCAGCCAATATAAATCTTTGAGTTTTGGCTAGCAAGTTTAATCTGAGGAGTCATCCACCGTTTGGGGTTACCACTATTGTGGCGACGAACAATTGGGCAACAATCATCAAGTTCACTCAATAATACACAAACAAAGTCATCAAAAACAACATCTTTATCAGAGTCATCATGAAATTCACGGAAATTAATCATCCCTAGTCTAGAAGCATATGTACTGAGATTATTATCGGACATTTCCCGATAAATAACAAAATTACTCTTTTCCTCATTCAAAGCAGCATTAGAGAAAAGTTTGCACTGTAACAGAAAAGCCCTATGGTCACTGATATGAGGTTCAAATACTCTAGGTTGATATTATTAGTTAATATGTAATCAACCTTTGTTGATGTTGTTTTCCCCAACAAGTTAGTGAACACTCTTGTTGGGCAGAGTGAAGTGACACCAAGATTGAAATTTAACAATAGATCATCCAACATACGTTTGAGATCACAATTTTTGTCCAAATAATTAACATTTAAATCACCACATAGGAAGATCACAGGTACCTGCTTGCAGGCAAAGTACAATAAGTCAAACAAAAGGTTGAGAAATACCTGGAAGTCCCCCCTAGGAGGGCGATACACACTGCACACACAAACTCTTCCATGAGGGAAGAAGAGTTCCACTGCACAGCACTCAAAGTGCATCTCCACATTCAAACGTTTCACATCCAGCATTTTAGCACTCTCCATCAGTTCACTCCTAACATACAGAGCAGAGCCACCATGAATATGTTCCTCTCGACAGGAATACGCAGCCAGGCAATAACCGGGGATAGTCATCATATGAACGAAGTCTTTGCCACACCAGTGCTCGACGACACTCATTACATCAGGCTTCCGTTCGTCTAATAGTACCTCAAGTTGGAGGAGTTTGTTAGGAAGCGACTGTACATTTAGTTGTAGTATAGAAAAATCATTTTCCAAATTAGCGGGATCATCAACGCCATCATCAGTCCAGAGAGAGTCAGTTAAGGAGTCGGTTAAGGTTCCTTGCTTGGTAGATGTCTCCCCCGGTAAAAATTTCTCACGCAATCTGTATTAGGCCAAGTAGAAAACACCATTGCTTTATCATAGTCCGATTTGGGTATGGTTACTTTAAAGGATGAATAGTGATCTGGGTAGCGGGACTGCAGTGCCTCGCAGTTGACTGCCGAAAAACTCTGTAATAGAAACTTTGAAAGTTCGTCAACAGTAGTTTTAGGGTGAAGATTGGTAACATGATATGCTACATGTCTTTCAACGCCACATACAGTAGATTCACCTGCATAATCGCCAACAATAACAGGACGATTCGCTTTTTTGGGTTTCGAACGAGTAATAGTCTTCCACGAGAATCGAGAGTCGCCCTGTATAGAAGATCTTTTCTTATCAGAACAATAATTATCGTCAGATTTCGGCGTGTTATCGACGAAAGATTCATGAATAGAATCCGTCACCTGGGTCAGGTGAATGACCTAGGCTTTTTTATTTCCTTTCTTGATGTCGGGGTTATGCCGTATATTATCACTAGACGGAATGTTGACAAGTTTTTTTGATGTAGTATTCACATCTCTTGCAGTATTCAATATGGGATCTCTTATCGATGAATGATTTTTATCGTTACGTGCGTGTTTCAGCTGCTCATTCAGCAACATAATTTTCTTATTCAGTTCAGAAATAATAATGTCCTTCTGTTTGATGACATATTTAAATATATTTATGTCAACTTTATTGTCCGCCTGCGAAACGAGACTTCCGATTGCATCAAAAAATGCACCATCCAACTCATCCTCGAACGAAATAGGCTTTTCAGAGTCTTTTTCACAGCATTTTACGTATTGTTTGTCGATTGTTTCCAGTTTTAGATGCTTTGCACAACTAGCATGAAAACAATTTTCACAGATTATACACTTTACGAAAGTAACTACTTTTGTTTTACATCTCTTGCACTGAACCTCGGTCTCCGCCAGAGCCCGATCCATACGTCCGGTATGTGCCATGTTTTCGACTCGAATGAATGGAAATTAAAAAACTGAAAAGTCGTCTTTCCGATCTCAAAGAAGCATGCTTTGAACAATCTATGAGTATACAGCAAACTGAAATAGTAAATGGTGTGTTGGAGCATTCAGAAGTTGATTGTCCGGTGATTGAACTGAGCAAAGAATCAGAGGTAAATTATTTGAATAGATTATCAGATGAACAATCAAACCTGATAGATGAACTTCACGACAAAATAAATATTTTAAAAAAACAAATTTCTCTTCTTGAAAAATTGAATAGCGTAGGTACAGGAGAACCATCTGTGAGATCAATAAGGAATGAATTAGCTGATGAACAATCGCCTGCCGTCGATATACTCGACGTTGAGAAGAAATCTGTAGTGTCAATTCAGAGAAATAGTGAAGTAAGAAAATCGACAAGTATAAATGAGAACAAAACAGAAAACTCTGAAAATGAACGTCGCACAAATGTGATGGATAAAAGTTTACAGAGCGGTGGGCTCGGTGAAAGAGGTTGAGCATGGAGAAAACGGGAATTCGAGGTAACTGGTGCTGGTGCGGATTCTTCTTATTTCAAGGGTGCGCCGAGAAGGGCATGGATATATGTAGAGCGAGTTAACGTTGATGTGAACGAGTCGCAAATAGAAAATCATTTGGTGGAGAAATTCCCAGGAGAAAATTTTCAGTAGAAAAAACCCCTCATCGAGAATCATCTAATAGTGCATCTTTTAAGATAGGTGCGAATCTGTCATTGGTTGAAGATCTATACAGGGGAGTCTTTGACTTGTACATATATTTTAACCGTATATTCCTGGGGTCGAAATAAACACTTTTTTCCTCTACCATTTTTTCAGATTCGGCCTAAATAAGAAGATATAGCCCTTTTTTGTTTTCAGAATGAGCTATGCCGCCACTGGTAAACTAACCACTGAATTTTTGCAAGTACGAAATATAGCATTCAAACCTTTGAAATAAGCTATTGTATCAAAGAAACGAGTAGATATACCATTCGAAATTTTCAAATAAGCTGCTGTATTAAAGAAAAGAAATATGAACTCCTTTCCACTACCAGTTGTATATTTTCTAATGCTATGATTGCATCCAAAATTTTGCTAGTGATGAAAAGCAAATAATCTCTTCTTGATGTACATGGGTGATCAAATTATTAGGCCACCTCGAAAATTGAACTTTTCTCTATGAAATGGTTTGAAATCAGGGTAAAAATCATTTCAATATGCTTTTTAATCATTTATTATGATAATGGAGTATATTTATGTGCAGGAGACAAACTGGCAACCCTGTCGATACCCTACCAGTTAACTCATGCGCCATAATGTATCGAAGTTTTCATTCCTAGTTATCTAGCCTCCCCGTGCGGTCCTTCTCATCACCCTATTCATTGTTTTTCAAAGACGTTCTGGACTCTATTGGTACTTTTAATCGACGAACTATAGTGTTGTTCTTCATTCTCAAGTGAATTTGCCAGTGAAATCTTCGTTCCGCTTGTTGTTAACAATTGAATTAAAAAAAAAATTGTGATGAAAAGTCAAAAGACATCACACCAAAGAAAACAGCAGAGATAAAATCTCTGGTCATGAATACTGATTACTCCAACAGAAAAATAGCATCCATTACAAAAGTTTCGAGGGCAACAGTAGATCGCATAAAGAAAAAAATGGATGAAAATGTTGATCTTACCCCACGACGTAGAGGGAAATGTGGTAGAAAAAAAATTACAACACCAAGAGATGAGCGAAAAATACGTGATATTGTGTTGGCAAATAGAAAGCAACCGCGCAGGATGCTCACGAAAATAATGCAGGAGTCTGGGGTCAATATTTCACCAATGACTGCTCGACGACGAATAAAGGATATGGGGTTCTCAGCACGCCGACCTGCAAAAAACCCCTTCTTACCCCAGCGATGATGAAAAAAGGTTACAATGGGCTAAACATCACAAGGACTGGACAGTTGATGACTGGAAGCAGGTAATCCAAAAATTCGACAATAAATAAAAAGTAAACTGAATGTTCAAGGTCTGTTTTTCGGATGAGTCAACCGTACAAATTCTGATGGACAGATGAATTCGTAAGGAAACCAGGAGAAAAATTTAAGGATGACTGCATCGTGAGAACGGTCAAGCATCCTCTAAGCATCATGGTTTGGTCCATAATCAGCAGTCAGGGAACAGGTCGCCTGTATATCGTTGAAGGAACGATGAGGCAGGACCAGTATTTAAAGGTCCTTGAAAGCAAAATGCTTCCTCAGGTCCAAGAGTGGTTTCCCAGGTGGACGCTATATGTTTATGCACGATTCAGCTCCATGTCACAAAGCTAAAAAAGTGACTAAATTTCTTTCTGACCGGCAAGTAAAGGTTTTAGACTGGCCTGGTAATTCTCCAGATCTCAACCCGATCGAGAACCTTTGGAGTTGATGAAGAAGGAAATTTCCAATGAAATGATCACAACAAAGCGTCACTTGATAGAACGTTTAATTGAAGTGTGGCACAGGAGTGAAAAAATAAAAGAAAATTGCACAAAATGCATAGAAAGCATGCCCAGGAGGTGCCAGGCAGTCATAGACGCAAAAGGTGGGCAGTACCAAATATTAGGTCTCGGGCAAATTTTTTGGTGTTAACATTCCAATTCCCGATTAAAACTGAATTATTCATATTGTGTTCTTATTTTTGGATGAAAACTGACAAATTTTCATAAAAAAGTTGCATAAATTTTCATAAAATCCAAAATTGCCAATTTCGCACTGTGGCTCTAATAATTTTGATCACCCAACTGTATACTTCATTTTTGATTATATCGGATTGATTTTAACCACCTATCTAGCTATAGCATTCATTTCCAATATTTTCTTGAAATCTTCCGTGTTTCCGAAATCAAACACAACTCACCATAACAACACGCATGACATTTCACGTTCATAAACACTATTGGGCGATTGAATTTCAAGGGGGTCCCATATTTATGTTCTGTGGTCCGCATGGTGAAAGTCACAGACTTGACACTAGATTCTTTGACATCGGTGTTCTGTGGTTAGTTTGTTTTTCAAAATCATACGACTTCATGATAAATAACTTATTAAGGTCATTTTAGTAGTAATAAATATGATGAATAAATGAGAAATGAACGTATTCTAAACGTAAATGTAAATTGGATTGGAAATTGCAATAGGTACTTCGAAAGTGGTGTGGAAATTTGCTTGAATAGATTAAGAATTTACACCTGAAGTATAGAGGTGAGCTTATTATTGTAACCCCATTTTTAAAGAAAATCCGCTAGTTCTCTTACCATTCATCATTCCAGATAACAAATTCTCGAATTATTCTTGAAATTTGTCAAAGTGACCACATAGGGAAAATTGAATTCTGTCAATATTTTCGACAGAGTGCATTCAGCCAAAGTACCCAATTTTTTCGAATTTCTAAGATTGTTTTTTCTTTCAACATCGAAGTACTCGGAATTTTGTAGTCGGGAAAGATTAATCATATTCATGAAAAACTATGTTTCAAAAATCATTTCATTTGAAGGAATCGTTTGCGAGATATTACTGAAAATGTATGCTTTTCATGGATTTTCAACAGCCTGTATCTTTTTAACCAGGCCGAATCGGAAAAAAATGGTAGAGGAAAAAAGTGTTTCTTTTGACCTCAGGAATCTACGGTTAAATATATGTACAAGTCAAGACTCACCCTGGTATAAACCTCATAATTGGCCCGTTGTTGGTGTTAGTAAAGCGCTTCAGTTTCTTTCGCAAACCAAAATATAGGAAAGATTAATTAAAATGTAAGAGTCACTTCTGAAGGCAAAAATTTCGAATACGACGCGATATTGAATATCAATATCCAGTGTTTAAGTAATAAACTTGACTCAGTACAAAACACATTGAATGTTGGGAACTATAAAGTGGCATGTTTAACTGAACACTGGTTGACCAAAGATCAACTTGAGGGAACTATCATAAGCAATTATACAATCGCGAGTGCTTTTGCTCGTGGTTCATTCAAACACGGAGGTTGCATGATATTGGTGAGGGAAAACACCAATTTGAGCCAGTGCAACAAGTTAATGATCTTTCAATCGAAAAACACGTAGAAATGTGTGCAACTTTTGAGAGAACTACTAGGACCTACTATATCTGCATGTACAGACCCCCACAGGGGAATTTTGATTTGTTTATCGAACGGTTGGACGAGGCCATCAGTGTGATCACCAGCGAACTGAATCATAAAATTGTTATAGCCGGCGATTTCAATATTCATTTCAATAGTAATAACAGTGAAGAATTAAAAGTAAAGGAAATACTCGTCTCATACATGGTATGCATGTTGTTTTCAGCCAACGCGTGTTACACAGAATTCAGGAAATTGCATTGATAATGTTTTTACGGATCTCGATCATTCCTCCTACACCGCGGAAACCATTAATTATCATTTATCGGATCATCTGGCACAAAGATTGGTTATATCGCAGGTAAATATCCATGAAAAACAGGAATATAAAGTTGTTCGCATAATGAATGGGAAGAACACGACCCCTTTTTCGTGAAAAACTCAGAAATTTTGATTGGGATTCAATTCGTGTAAACTCTGCCCAGGGCCCTTTTGGGAAATTTCACCGAACTCTTATGCACAGTTTTGATCAATGCTTCCCTGAAAGGAAAACGAAAAAAATCGGATCACGTAAATCAAAATGTTTGGAAACGCCGGAAATAATCGACATCAAAAATAAATTAGATGCAGCATTCACGATTTATGAGATTAAAAAAGATATGAACTCGAAAGAACTTTATACAGCACTAAAAAAAAATATAAGAAACTTGTCGAAGACACCGTGAAATGCAGAAATGCGAAGTTCATAAGTGAAGCCGAGGATAAGAGTCGCGCTATATGGGAGGTAATTAATGCCAATATAAAGTCAAAAAAATCAGTTTCATATCCTTCGTCACTATCACAGGAAACTTTTAATAAGTACTTTTCGGCCATTGCGGACCAGGTAGCAGGGCCCTGTACTGGTCCTGAATTAAAAGAAAATTTTTTGAAAAATAAAAAAATTAAATCTTCCAGCTCTTTTTTTCTGACTCCAACAACGCCAGATGAAGTGCGACTAGTCGTTTCGGAAATGAAAAAGAAAGGTTCTAAGGATGTATATGGTTTCTCGGTGAAATTATTGAAGGAAATTGTCGACTGTATTGCCGAGCCTGTTTCTGACCTTGTGAATGATTGCTTTCAGGAGGGCTGTTTTCCTGACGAACTGAAGATTGCAAGAGTGATACCTATTCATAAAAAAGGAGATAAGGAGTCATACGAAAACTACCGACCAATATCGATTCTGCCAGTTATTTCGAAGATCTTTGACTCCCTACTCAAAACTAGAAAAATATCATTCCTGGAGAGCAACAAACTACTCAATAGCTGTCAACATGGCTTCAGACAAGGACGATCTACCATCACGGCTTTGGTAACTATTATAGAATCTATAATGGAGGCGTTAGATCAGACGGAGGATGTAATGTTGACTTGCCTGGATTTGACTAGAGCTTTCGATTGTGTCAATCATGACAAGCTGCTTCGCAAGTTGGTGTGTATTGGCATAAGGGGCCCGGCTCTGGACCTATTGAGATCCTACCTTGACAATCGTTTTCAGATTGTGGATTTGAAAGGTAAAAGATCCTCCGAGAAGAAAATTACCCGAGGAGTGCCCCAGGGATCGGTACTTGGACCAATTTTGTTCCTAATTTATATCGATGACCTACTGAGTAACGTCCCTGCGGACGATGAGACCCTCTTCGCCGACGATACGTCCTTTATTAACAGAGCTAAAAATCGAGGTGCTTTACTAGCCAAGACAGAGGAAGCTATGAACAGTGCCGTTGAGTGGTTCAAAATGAATGATTTGAAAGCACACACTGAAAAAACTCAACAATTAATTGTGAGCACGAAACCACAGGCAGTCGATGATATCAAAGTGTTAGGGGTATCAATCAGCGGAAATTTAACCTGGTCAAAACAAGTCGATGAATTGTGCCAAAAACTTTCAACTGCATTATTCGCAATCAGGCGAATAAGAATGCTTCTCTCAGAAAAGGAAGCGCTACTGGCTTATTACGCCCAATTCAATAGTAGAATGACTAACAGCATTATTCTATGGGGCGCTTCTCCGGAGGCAGAAAGAGTTTTCATAAAACAGAAGAGAGCCTTGAGATTGATAGCGGGGGTAAGCCGGGTTACTAGCTGTAGACCACTCTTCAAGCAATATGGTGTACTTACCCTTGCATGTTGCTATATAATGGAATGCCTTTTATACATACACTCTAATAAAGAAACTTTTTCTAAACACTCAGGAGTACACACCTACGAGACCAGATCCGCAGATAAGTTGCTGGCCCCTAGACATAGGTTAAAAAGAACACAAAATATGCACATTTTCAACGGTGTCAAATTATACAACAGGCTTCCGCAGAGCATGACTTCACTTCACTGTGCGGCTTTCAAACAAAAAATCAAGGCGATACTGGTTGACGCAGCTTTTTATTCTATAGATGAATTCATGATGTGCCATTTTTAGCTTATAAAGTTTTTTTCATTGTTTTCTGTGAGAGTTGATATTTATATGTGCTTGCTATTGTTTTAATGTATGTGTGCGTATATAATTTTACAATGACTGTATTTATTTAATTTATTATAATAATATGTATACTTGACAAACCCTGTAGAATTTGAGGGTAATAAATGAACTATGAACTATGGGGTCTTCCTGATTGGAGTGGATAGTTTCGGTATCTGAATTCTTGTCTTCATCAATTTTTAAAATATCTTCGAAATCTTCTTTTCGTAAATCAAGATCTGTATGAGAAATTTTTGGTATAATCGATTCGAAGTCTGATAATGAATCTTCTTCTTCATTAGCATTAAATTCTTCTATTTGAATTCTAGAGAGGGCATCCGCATTATTATTAACACCTTTACGATATTTAATTTCGAAGTTGAATTCGTCCAATTTTATTTTCCAACGCATTAATCTTGAAGATGTTTCTTTTAGTGAAAATAACCATGTCAAGGGTCTGTGATCCGTATAAATCGTGAATTTTCTGCCGAGTAAATAAGGTCTTAAATGTTTTGTTGCCCAAACAATTGAGAGTAATTCTTTCTCTATGGTAGAATAATTATAATAGTTTCAGCTTTATTCAAAGTTCTAGAAGCGAAAGCTATAGGTAAATCATTCGGAGGATTCCTTGTGATAAAATTGCGCCTATTGCATATTTCGATGCGTCCGTAGTCAAAACGAAAGGTTCAATGAGTCTGGAAATCTGAGAATCGGATGATTTATTAACATATTCTTACTGATGTTGAAAGATTCTTGGTATTCTGGGTCATTCACATTAATTTTGCATCTTTTTTCAAGCATTGTGTCAGAGGTTTTGTGAGTTTAGAAAAATTTGGAATACATTTGCGATAGTATCCTATCATGCCTAAATATGATTTGATTTCCTTAGGAGTTTTAGGTATAGGACATTTTTGACGGCTTCTTCTACTTTTCTGGGTTAGGTTCAACACCTTTGTTCGAAATTTAAAATCCTAAAAACATTACTTCATCTTTGAAAAAATATGATTTATATAATTGTATTTTCAAATTTTCTTTTTTGAGTAATTCTAAAAACTGTTTGAATGTCGGCTAGATGCTTATCTGGATCTTTTGAAAATATCAGAATGTCGTCCATGTATACAATACAAATTTTTCCGATTAAAGGTTGCAAAATTTGATTCATTATTCTTTGGAATGTAGAAGGGGCGTTTTTCAATCCGAAAGGCATTCTTAAAAATTCAAAATGTCCGTTATCTGTTGCGAAAGCTGTTTTTTCTATAGATTCCTCGTCTAATTCAATTGATGATACCCCGATGCCAAATCGATGGTACTGAATATTTTCGCGTCTTTTAAATGATCTAAAATTTCATCAATGTTGGGAATTGGAAATTTATCGTCTATAGTTTTTTCGTTCAATTTACGATAATCGATTGCCATTCGCCATTTTAGGTTGCCAGATTTATCCGATTTTTTGGGGACTATCACGATTGGAAAGGACCATGTAGAAATGCTTGGTCTAATTACCTTTTTGTCTAAAAGATCTTGAATTTGATTTTTTACTTCTTCTTTGTGAATTTCTGGATATCTACAGATGTGGAAGAACGGATGGAAACACAGGAGTTTCAGTGTTAAATTCCGCTGGTTCGGAGTCCAGTGAAGCAGTGGAAGAATCGAAACCTCGGAGCGATGCGATGTTGAATAATCGGCTGGTCTTTTGGAATGGCAATCTGTAGTGATTGGGGAGGCGCGCAAGCAACGATCTGGGATCGAATATCCAATCAGTAAGACTCCAAAACGGGAGATGGATAACATCGCATGACTATTGAAAATGAATACGACAATTTTCTCCACTCTTTTGGCGCCATGGGCGGAAGTTATTTGCCTCAATGAATTAAACAATAATTTCCTGTGAAAAATATATTCAGGTTCTTTCTCGTCATAACTGGTTTGAAAATAAAATAATTAATTAATTGGTAGCTGTCGAACTGTCGGAATAATTTGATTCTGTAATAGATCCAAATATTTTGTAGCGTTTAGGTTACCATCGAGAAACTGGCCCTATCATGTATTACCCAGCATTCGTTTGGCAAGAAAGTGGATGTGTGTGCTGCTGTTGAAACCAGTGCACCTTGTTCTAGCAGAAAAATTGCCCAGCAAGTCGATTGGGCGATAGAACTGTTCGGAATATTTTGAAAATAAATGGTTACAAATGTATAAGGTGCAAACCTTTCAGGAAATTTTTCCAGAAGACCATTTCAAAAGAATGGAATTCTGGGAAAAAGTGATGGAAAAAGAGAATGAGATTAGTTCTTTTCTGAGCATATCTTATTCACGGATTAGTCATCGTTTTCATTGCATAGAAACATAACCCATCCGTAGTAAGATATTGGTCTAAGGAGAATAGCACCTGAGTATTCCTGTGCGTACCCAGTATCCTGAAAACTTATGTTTGGACAGGAATGCTGGGTAATTACATGTAGGGCCATTTTTTTCTCGATGGTAACCTAAACGCTGTAAAATATTTGGATCCATTACAGAATAAAATACCCAAGTCATAACGCAAGCGTAGTCACACAATATCTAAGAACGACTTTTTCTGACCACAAACGGAACCATCAATGGCTCCCCAGATTATTTTTCCCAATGATTTCTTTCTTTGGGGATATCTCGAAAATTGGTGTTTGGCAAGAAATTGAAAGAGCGACGAACATTATGAATTAAGGTCCAAAATAAATCCAACTTTGTTCCAAAATAGCAAGTACGCGCGTAAATCTTCTCCGAGATATGAGATTAAAATCTTTAAAAAGATTAATTTCTGTTTTTTTTCATATTTTTATTTTCGTTGAATTTATTTTTTGTTTTTCGTAGAATGTATTTTATTTTTAAACCAGAACCTGAATATTAATTTTCACAGGAAATTATTTGTTTCATTCATTGAGGCGAATAACTTCCGCCCATGGCGCCCATAAGAGTGGAGAAAATTTGTCGTATTCATTTTCCTAGTCATGCGATGTTATCCATCTCCCGTTGGAGTCTTACTGATTGGATTTGGATATTCGATCCCAGACGTTGCTTGCGCGCCTCCCCATCACTACAGATTGCCATTCCAAAAGACCAGCCGATTATTCAACATCGCATCGCTCCGAGTTTTCGATTCTTCCACTGCTTCACTGGACTCCGAACCAGCGTGAATTTAACACTGAAACTCCTGTGTGTTCCATCCGTTTCTTTTCAACATCTGTATATCCTTTTACGTAATACTGGGTTGTTATCAATAGTTCTAATATGGTGTTTGATCTTATTAGTGAAATTTAAAGGTTTTCCTGGTAATTGTAAAACAGATTTATTGCTTTGTAAAATTTTAGTTAATTGGTTTTTCAAATTTCCATTCAAATGATCTAGATCTATGGGAAGTTTTTCTCTAGGTTTAACTTGTTGTAAATGAAGGTTATGAGAAACAATGCCGTCTAAATTAAGTTGTAAGTCTTTCATCAGATTATATCCAATTACGCCATCATATTGGGGATGAAATTTGTATACTACGAAGGGATATGTCGTATTATAGCCAAACATTTGCCGATTTGCCGAAAACATAATTAGAGTCATTGCATTTTGCTCGAAAATTTCCCGAAATAATGTTTTTTCAGAAAAAAAAGTGACAGCAGTATTCGAAAATCCATATCCGTGAAATACCTGGTAAACATGAAGCGGTCATATAAATTCAGGAGTGGTTTTCACCATTGAGGTTCCCATAAAAAATAGCTTCGGACACCGACATCAGATTCTGCCCATCTTTAAAATGAGACTCTGCATTCAAAAGTGTCGAATTTGGTCCACCCTTTACGAAAACTAGAATTTCATTTGGAATCTTCAAATACTGAATTAGGACCTGGGAAATTTTAGCTCCCGGCCGGCCAGCTATACGACCGCCATTTTTCATTCCACCACGGTCCAACTAAGTTGCGTGATTTCAGGATCGCCTGATACATGAAATAAATGGTAGGCTTATTGAGGATAGTGGAGAACTGTATAATATCAATTCAATATACTCATAGAACTATTGATCTAATGCCGACCGTTCATATTTTCTTGATCTCGCAAAGTCAGAATGACCGGCCAAGAAAAAAATTTCTGGTTTATTGTAAGGAGAGGCATTAACTATTATTTCACAATTTTCCGCCAAACAACTTTCACTTTAAAGACCCAGCTTCATTAACTGAAATTTAGGAACTCACGCACACAAAACATATTTTCGTAACGTTTGCAAATTCAGAAGGACTGGTTGAGAAAAAAATTGATTTTTTCTGTGACGGGAAAGAAATGTGACATTTTATATCTTTTGACAGTTCACAAAATATGACTTTTTACGAAATTACTTTTTTCCCTGTCAAAAAATGATTCTCTATGTAGCCGGGAAAAAAGTACCCACTTCCCCGGGGAAAAAAAGTAATTTCGTGGACAGTTATATTTCCTTCACTACTAAATGGTCGTTTTTCCTGTCACAGAAAAAAATAGTGTATTATGCACGGAAAAAGTATTAGATTTTAGCTCTCGGCTTTTTGTCTCTCTCTGCTTCGCGTCGGGAGACAACATAACCTCGAGCTAAAATCTAATACTTTTTCCCTTGTATAATAAATAACTATGTTTATTGAAAAAACAGGCGTTAATTACTATTTCACAATTTTCGACAAAAAATATTCACTCTATAGGCCCAGCTCGAAGAAATGAATTGTAGAATCTCCAACTTTGCGTGATTTCGTGATTTTTGTAAATTCAGAATGACCGAACAAGAAAATATTTATTTGTTAATTATGAAGACAAGCGTTAACTACACTACTGGAAAAAATTAAAGGATAAAAAAAAAATTCCAAATTTTTCGGCAATTTTCAACATGCCGTTATTTCGAGAGGAATGGTCGTACAAGGAATTTAAAAGAAGGAGATTGTAGCTCCAAGTGTCTAGTTTTTGGATTAGAACTTCAAAAATTTTAAGTTTCAGTGGTTTTCGAGTAATGATAGAAAAATCAGCAACAAAAAAATTCTCAAAATTTTACCACTTTTTTTTTCTTGTCTACGAGCGTGGAAATTTTATTTTTGCATAATTGTTATAATGGTGGGATACTTTGTTAATTCAGCTTTAATTAATTTTTTTATTGACCTCAATACGTCCACTTCTCGCTGAGATATCGGTCTTCAAATGAAAAAGGATCCATTTGTCTTTGATTATCGATTTCTCAGCAACCAATGATCGCACAGAAAATTGAAGGAGGGTTTCAAGACCTTAAATGAACTCCCATTAATGAACAACCATTGCTAATTCATAGAAATTATTTTTTCTTCATGTCGCATCCATATAAAAATTTAACAAAAAAAGGGCTTTTGGTGGTTTCTTGGAAAATTTACCGCTGGATCGAAAATGTTGAGGAAACCAATAATGTTAAGTGTGACTTTCACAGTTCAATATGTTGATAAAAACCTTACGAAGAGCCAACTCAATCCAGCGAGCCGTTTTTTGGTTTGACCCGATTGAATTTTTGAAAAAAAATAAGGATCACGTTTTTTGCTCTGAGAAGCTCATAATCTTTAAAAAAGGCAAAAAAAAATTTCTCGACCTTTTTCCACATTTTAATTGCAGATAGTACATAAATTTCAAAAAAAGAAAAATAAAATAAACTAACAAATAAAATTTTTATTAATTTTATAACGGGTATTGTTATTTTCAATAACGGCTTTCAAACGTTAAGCCATGTTAATGGATCCTTTTCCATTTGAAGACCGATATCTCGGCGAGAAGTGGACGTATTGAGGTCAATAAAAAAATAAATTAAAGCTGAATTAACAAAGTATCCCATCATTATAACGATCATGCAAAAATAAAATTTCCACGCTCGTAGACAAGAAAAAAAAAGTGGTAAAATTTTGAGAATTTTTTTGTTGCTGATTTTTCTATCATTACTCGAAAACCACTGAAACTTAGAATTTTTGAAGTTCTTATCCAAAAACTAGACACTTGGAGCTACAATTTCCTTTTTTTAAATTCCTTGTACGACCATTCCTCTCAAAGTTACGGCATGTTGAAAATTTCCAAAAAATTTGGAATTTTTTTTTGATCCTTTAATTTTTGTTTGATACCTAGCTTATGCTTCGAAAACGGGATATATAGTAAAAGGCAAAAATGATTCTGCCGATGTCCTCCACACGAAAATATATGTTTGTCCAGTTTATGATGAAACACCCTGTATACAATGTTTGGAATTGTTACTTTCAATATAGGTATGACATTGTATGAATTCGTACCGTCGCTGTTCCGTACAATTTTGATTAACCGTTCTCATCATGTTCCAATTCCAAAAACTACCTGGTTCGTATGAATTCTGAATACAAAACGTTGCCAGAAAACATCGATCTACGTTTGTTAAGGGAGAATTTCTAACTTTATCCTTCATCAATTCAGGCATTACTCTATATTCGTCAAATTTTCTAACCCACAAGTCATAATCATTTGGAATTTGAATGAGCCACTGAGGTAAATTTTGATCCGTCATTGTACTTACTATGGGTATTTCGTTTGGCTGGGGAATAATATATCAGTCCGTATGCCGTTCATGTTTATTTAAATCTAATACTTTTTCTAAGTAACAGTCATATGCGTAATAATTACAAAATTTTGAAGGATTTCTCATTAGGTGACCGTGAAGGCGCAAAAATAATTCATGCTTTTCGGCCGTCAAATTTGGATTAACTCGCGATATCATTAATCTTATCTCGCACATATTCTGTATACAGAAACACGCCAAAAATATCCTATCCCTATTATCAAATTGAAAACACTCAAATTTTTCGCGGTTCAACTCTGGCATTTTATTATCCGGATCTATATCACTAAGCCATTCCTGATAATCCGTAATTAAAAAAATATTTACTCACGTCTAGATAATACACAGCACTTTGATTTTATTCAACAAGCGTTATAACTTATGAACCACGTCTTTTCTGCTCGACACAAGATCAAATAATGAAAAAATCTATTGTCGTTTCGTGTCCTTTCTATAATAATTAAAAACCAATTTCTGTAATGATTTGCTAAGATTATTGTATAGATAACAATCACTTGAACTCACCCCTTTTTCAACCTCAGGTAAATTCTCTAATCACCAACACCGGATCCTGATCACAATTCCTGGAAATGAACAGTTAAATTAGTTACGCCTACTGTTGTAATAATTTGTCAATAATAATCTACTTACTTTAACAAAATTACACACCAACACTTCTTTTTACGGGTAGGCTGCAGCAGTTGCGGAACTGAATCTGATCTCTTCTTTATTTCTGAAACAGTAGAAACATTTTTAAATTCTTTATATTTTTCTATTTTGCTATTCTCACCCAATATCTAAATCACTATTATCAATTTGAAATCTCTCGTTAGTAGCTTGGCTGATGTCTGTGGACGAAGGTATGTCTTCTACACACAATGAACAAGAATGCTTACTTTAGTGATGGGCCATTCGAATGCAAAATCGATTGCAGCATTCGATTCTTGAAAGTATTTGTCTCCTAGTCCAGAGCCGTGGTTCCTGTTGGGCTCTCACTCGGGCGGCGGTTCGGGGAGTCAGCCTTATGGTGCCCCTCGGCTTTGGAGTGCCCGCCGGTATTCCTGGGTGCGGTGTAGGTTCCAGGCAAACTAACGGTGGTGGAGCTGGTGCTGGGAGAGGTGGCAACGGTGAGGGGTTGTTCTGGACTTCCATCATCAGGACTTCGGTAGGAGGCTGCCATTCCCACTGAGCGGCTGGTCGGCGTAGGGCTGGCTCCTCCTGTAACAACCCCTCCACAAACCAGCAGACGGACGGAGGCAGTGACCCCAGGACACGCCGGTATTCCTCGTCTAGAGGGGTGGCCCAATGCTTCCCCAGGATGACATCGGAGCACGGATGTCGTCCGGTGAC
The DNA here is from genome assembly GCA_013421045.1 of Propylea japonica. Taxonomy (NCBI): domain Eukaryota; kingdom Metazoa; phylum Arthropoda; class Insecta; order Coleoptera; family Coccinellidae; genus Propylea; species Propylea japonica. Next base: position 22,080,126 of record CM024247.1, on the reverse strand, counting down.
GACGTCTAACGCCGTCAGCCCCAATGCCCAAAGGTACACCTCCAGCCCATACGGTGCTTCCCGGCGTTGTTTCGGGGCCCAGTATGGCTCCGTACCAGCATTGCTAGTGATACACTGGCCCGGCTCCAGCTCGTCAGCTACCCCAAAGTCTGCAATCCGGAAAACGTGGCGACGGCGGAGCACATTGCCCGGTTCTATGTCACGGTGTACCACGTTTTGCCGGTGGCATTCTGCTAGCCCGGCAGCCACTTGGCGGAAGATCCGGAAAAAGGAGGACGGCTCTGACTTCGGACCCTCCCGGCGGATGTAATCATCCAGATCCTCTTCGCATAGTTGGAAGGGGGCTCCACCACTCCGTCGTATAGGGCCAGGATATTCGGATGGTCGAATTTGTTCAGGATCTGTGCCTCCCTGATGGCACCTCCCTCTGGTAGGTGTGACAGGGACAGTTCCGGGAGAGGGTGCCTAGCAAACCACAACGGCTACAGAATAGTGACGGTGTTCCCGTGCAGTTGGTTCTGCTGTGTTCTCCTTGGCCACATTTCCAGCACATGCCAGGACGGAGTTCCAGGTATACATTGTGGCCCATGGTACCAACAGTACGGACCCTGGAAGGTAAGTTAGTTCGGGGCTTTTTGGGATGGAGAGGACGGGATTTTTGATTATTTTCCCTGGGTTCTTCCCAGATGTCTACTTCCATAGGAGCTGCTCCACGGCTTGATGTGGCGGTTTCCCCATCTTTGTTCATGCCGGACGGTTCCCCTTGGTGATGTTGCCCAGAACTAGACGGTGAGCCGGCTTGGTTGGCGGTTCCCAACGGCAGCGGAACTGTGTCGGCAGGAGTGGGATACTCATAGGCATTCCCCTCAAAGGGGTCTACGAAAGACAGGTCTTCGCCGCAGGAGTACCGGGGTTCTTGTTCGGTCATGGTTTCCGGGTCTTAGTGATCTGTGGACTAAAAACAAGGGTAAGCATATCGTGTCAGTCATGGTTCTATTATTAAACGGCACTTCCTCTTTTATTTTTCAGAACAGATACGACAGTTACACAGTTTATGGCTTACGGTGTTGCTTCAATCTTTGCACAGCCATAGTCGTAGAACGGTACCCGAAGGGCAGCGGAACTTATATCGGTGACGGCGATGGGCAACGGGGGGGGGGAAGCAGGGCCGTTATCCTTTCTCTCAGGTTCCTGGTCCAGAGCCGTGGTTCAGGTTGGGCCTTCACCCTAGCAGCGGTTCGTGGAGTCAACCTTACGGTGCCCTTCGACTTTGGGGTGCCTGCCAGTACTCCTGGGTGTGATGTTGGCTCCAGGCCAATTAACGGTGGTGGAGCTGGTGCTGGTAGAGGTGGCAATGGCGAGGGGTTGTTTTGAACTTCTATCAGCAGGACTTCGGCTGGAGGATGCCATTCCCACTGAGCGGCTGGTCGGCGTAGGGCTGGCTCCTCCTGTAACAACCCCTCCACAAACCAGCGGACGGACGGATGCAGTGTCGTCAGAACACGTCGGTAGTCCTCGTCTCGAGGGGTGGCCCAATGCTGCCCCAGGACGACATCAGAGCACGGATGTCGGCCGGTGACGACGTCCAACGCCGTTAGCCCAGTCCATACGGTGCTTCCCGACGTTGTTCCGGGGCCCAGTATGGCTCTGTACCAGCATTACTGGTGAAACAGTGGTGCGGCTCCAGTTCGTCAGCCACCCCAAAGTCGGCGATCCGGAAAACGTGGCCTCGACGGAGTACATTGCCCGGTTTTAGGTCACGGTGGACCACGTTTTGCCGGTGACATTCTGCTAATCCAGCAGCTACCTGGCGGAAGATCCTGAAAAAGGAGGACGGTTCTGACCTCGGACCTTCCCGACGAATATAATCGTCTAGATCCTCCTCGCACAGTAACATGACCAGATATCGGAAGGGGGGCTCCACCACTTCGTCATATAGGGTCAGTATATTTGGATGGTCAAATTTTTGGAGGATCTGTGCCTCCTTGGCGGCGTGGACGGTCATATCCACCCTTTTTACGGCCACCGGAGTGGTGCAGCCACGCCTATGGGCCCGGTAGACGGAACCAAATCCCCCCTCGCCCAGCAGTTCGTCCAAAACGTAGTGTTGCATCTGAAACGGTATTGACATACAGCCCCCAGACATGAATTTAAATAACGGGTGTTCGACTCTGGCTGACTGTATGTTCACGGAGAGTTCCCATATAAGGACGGGAAGCCCTGACGGTACCAGCGGATCGGAAGCGGAGGATGGTAAGTTGGCAGGATTATCATCAAACAGTAATTAAACACAATTAAAGGAACGGTTATTATATTAGTATTTAAGTTTTAATCATGATATGGTTTAAGATCTTTAATATGTCTGTTTGACAGTCTTTTAACACCATAGATACATTATTTAAACACAATTACAGGAACGGTTATTATATAAGTACTCAAGTTTTACTCATGGGATGGTTTAAGATCTTTAATATGTATGTTTGACCATCTCTTACCACCTTCATCTTTCAGGTCGTACACGACGGGGGAAACCACCTTTACCACATTATACGGACCGACAAATTTTGGCGCGAGCTTGGCAGCGAAATTGTCGACGGCGGACGATAGAGGACGATCCCGGCGCAGAACTCTATCTCCCACATAATAACGGACATCTTTACGGCGAAGATTGTAACTATGAGCTTGCTGATCAAAAGCACGGTACAACCTAGTACGGACAAACTCATAGGCCTCCTGGAGATGTTTGATCTGTTCAGTACGGTGAGTCATGTCTTTTATTTTTCCTTCCTGGATTCCTTGCCTGTTTCTTCCTTATGGGGTTTTGCTGAATAAATCGCCCTTGGAACTTCTAGTTCCCTTCCATAATTCAAGTACGCAGGTGTGAATCCGGTAGACTCTTGTTTGGCAGTGTTAATTGCAAATGTAAGCTCTCCTATCTTTTCATCCCAGTTTCTTTGGTCGGTTTCACAGAATTGAGCTATCGTTGTTTTCAGTGTACGGTTGGTCCTTTCCACTGGGTTACATTGCGGTGTGTAAGAAGGAGTAAAACGGTGGGCGATGTTCAGCTCTCGAGGACTGTTCTTGAATAGCCGACTGTCAAATTGTACTCCATTGTCAGATATTACCAGTTTCGGACAACCATACTTCAGGATCACTTGTTCGTAGAGGGCAGAGTAAACTGTTTTGGCGGTGGCTTTCCGCAACGGACGGCATTCTACCCACTTTGTGAACCGGTCTTGCATTACCACGATGTAGGAATTTCCCTTTTTAGATCGTGGCAATGGCCCAACAATGTCGGTGGATACTTCTTTGAACGGCGCATCCTCCATTCGATGTTGCATCTTCCCAGGAGTTTTCTGTTGCGAAACTTTGTACTTTTGGCACGAAGAGCAGTTTCTTACGTATTTCGAAATGTCTCTAAACATCCCTGGCCAGTAGTAGTTCCGGGCTATCCTGGAAATGGTTTTGGCAATCCCCATGTGACCGGCTAATTCGGAATCGTGATTTTCTTTCAGTACTTCGGCTCGTTGTTCGGCAGGTACACAGAGCTTCCAGGGTTGGCCGGTTCCATCTTCAGTAAAGTCGGATGAGTCCCAGAAATGTCGGAATAATTTTCCCTTTTCTACGGAATAATCAGGGAAATTTGCTGGGGCTTTTTCCACCTCCTGTAGCTTCTTGTTATACCATTTGCAATGGGGTGTTTCTACCTCGGTTAAACACACAGAATCCAAGGAAGGTAACGGGTTCCGGGACAGACTGTCAGCAACTTTGTTCATGGATCCTTTTCGGTATTGGACTTCGAAGTCGAATTGCTGGAGAAAGACGGCCCATCTAGCGATTCTTCCGGACGGTGATTTGATGGAATTTAACCATTTCAGACTCATGTGGTCGGAAATACCGGTGAAATGGAATCCCTCCAGGTATGGCCGCAGTTTTTCTATTCAAAACACTATGGCTAGGCATTCCTTTTCTGAGACTGAGTAATTTTTCTCTGCTGGGTTTAGTGTACGGCTTACATAGGCGATTACTCTCTCATCTCCATCTATCACTTGTGTCAGGGCTCCTCCAAGGCCCATGTCACTGGCGTCGGTTTGTAAAACAAATCCGGACAGGCCAGTATTGGTGATTCGGTGAGTTTTTGTTTCAGAAGTTCGAAGGCTTTCTGCTGGTCTTCTCCCCACTGCCAACGGTGTTTCTTCTGCAGTAACCGAGTTAACGGAGAAACCACATCGGAGAAGTTTTCGATGAAACGACGATACCAGCTGGCAACTCCAAGAAATCGGCGCAGTTCTCGGACGGTTTTCGGTACTGAAAAAGCCATCACGGAAGAAACCTTGTCAGGATCGGTGCAGATGCCATCGGAGGTGACTACATGTCCGAGATACTCCGAAGATTTTCGAACGAATTCACACTTATCGGGGTTCAGACGGAGATTGACTTCTCTTAGTCGACGGAATACCTCTCTCAAATTTTCAAGATGTTCTTCAAAAGTTTCACCTAGTATTACGAGGTCATCGAGGTAAGCAAATGCGTCCGGTTCCATCTCTGGGCCAATCACTTTGTCTAAAAATCTTTGGAATGTTGCTGGGCTTGCATGCAGACCAAAAGGCATTACGGTGAACTGGAACAGCCCTCTTCCGGGAACGGTGAATGCAGTAATCGGACGGCTCTCCTTCGCTAGTGGTATCTGCCAGTATCCCTGTTTTAGGTCCAGTGTTGAGATGTATTTGGCTTTGCGAAGTTTATCCAAGATTCCGGAAATATACGGTAACGGGTATGCATCTTTAACGGAGGCCTGATTAACTGCACGGAAATCGATACAAAAACGGTATTTTCCATCTTTCTTTCTGACCAGTACAACAGGTGAACTCCACGGTGATTTGGAGGGTTCTATAACTCCCTCAGCCAACATTCGGTCTACTTCTTGGTTGAAAATTTCCTGCATTTTTGGGTTCTGAGGACGGTATCGTTGTTTGATCGGTTCAGTGTCCGGTTTTAGTTTGATTTTGTGTTCGATCAAATCAGTAGTACCCTTTAGTTTCGCAAATTCTTTGAGTTCCCTTGCAAGAAATTCATCTAGTTTCTTCTGTTGTTCACAGGTCAGTTCTAGAAGATGTTCACCGGCGAGATGCACTTCAGGGGTTGGTTCGTTGACAGGAGTCGGTTTGGAGATCGGTCGGCCTTCTAGATAGCATTCTGCGGTTATCAGATCAATGCTGAAGTTATAGTTCGAGAGTATGTCCATTCCGAGTATGACGTCCACCGGTAGGTCAGGAATTAGTAGGAATTTTAGGTCGGCCAGGGTATAATCGTCTATCCTGGCTAAAGTGGTGTAGCGTTTAGGTGTGGCGGTAGTCTTGCCATTGGCTATCACTACAAATTCATTGCCCGTAGGCTCTCCTTTTATTCCTCTCTCTTCCAAGTGTCCTGCCACTTTCTGGCTGCAGAAACTCTTGGTGGCTCCGGTATCTATTAGTGCTTGGAAAGATTTACTAACTACATGAATCTCTATTAACGGACGATTTTCATTACAGATAGAAGGTGACAGCGGAGTCAATGTCCCCGGAGATATGGCCGACCCCAATTCCATACCTCCATTTAGTTTTCCGAACACGGACAGTCTCGGGAGAGGATATTCTTCCTCTGGCACCGGGAACAGAACAGTTTCGGCGGTCTGCGACACTCTCGGCGCATGTGGCCGTATCCACCACAGCGGAAACATTGAGTCTGGAAAGAGACTCTCCTTTCTTTCTGTCGTTCGGTTCGGTCCGGAGTTACAGAGGTCTCAACTCGACGGTTGGCGGTCGGCGATGGTCGAGCAGTGCTTGTCGACGTTGATCTTGAGGTCACAAGTGGTGGTTCGGTCGCCTGGTTCGGTCGGGGTTGTTCTCCCCTCGGTGTCTGTGTCCGTGCCAACTCTGCAGGTTTCGGATTCACTTCAGCAGTCGATGCCTGAATTCGGTTGTCGGTGTCCAGCGAGCAATTGGCCTAATAGCGGTTTCGCTGCTGGGTGTTGTAAGTCAGGTGCGGTTCATCAATGAGGCCCGGTTTGGAGGGTGGCCTGGTGTATTGGTTCATCTGCCATTGAACCAGTTCAGACACTTTTTCCCTCCGTAGGAGCTCATCATAAATCCTAGTTTCTTGGAAGGCCAGGGCTTGTTGTAGAGACGGCAGTAACCTCTGTCTAATCAGATGGATCTGTTCCTCTTCGGACGGTCGATTGCAGGATAATTTCTGGAATAGGTTCTGCATTCTCGTAACATAGAGCAGAAGTTTCTCATCCTGGTCCTGCATTCGCTTTTTTATTTCCTCCAACAGGTTTTCTTCGTAGTTCACCGGTAGGAAAGCTTCTTTCAATTGGAATTTGAAGTCGTCCCAGTTTTGAAACGTTCTTCTACGGGGGATGAACCAATCCCGGGCGTCTTTCCTCAGGAGTTCGTATACTAAGTCGAACACCTGTCCTAGTGGTACTTTGCGTGACTCGGCCAGTCTTTCCACCTCATCGATGAAATCGGTGACACTTTTAGTGCCATCAAATGAAATGGTCTATTTGTACAGGGGAACAGACGGTGTTGATGTAAATCGGGTTTCGGTTTCAGGTCGGTAATTGCCTTGTGCCAACGCTCTGAGGGGATTTCTTGACGATATATTTGCCGGAAAAGATACTCTTCGGGTGGAGTTCGCCCAACGGTCCGGTGTCAATCTCTCAGGTTGTGGTGATTCCTGAGAGGTCGGTATAGTCGGCATCTCCTGTAGTATCTCTCTACATGTCCTTCTGGTGTCATTTATAACCCGATCTAATATAGAATTCCTTTCAGATGTGTGAGCTCGTGAGACTGCACCAGTGGACGGTGGACTGATGTCTTCTCCGAGGTCAACCAGTGATGGTTCGGCTCCTGCTGCTCGCTGGGGCTGAATAGGGGACACCCCAGGGGAAGGCGGGGCCTCCAGGTCCAAGAGAGATCTCCCCTCTTGCTGCGAAAACGGTTGTTGAAGGCTGCCCTTATGAACCTCCTGCAATGCATCCAAGGCTCTGGCTGTAGCTCCTTTTAGCTGACTGACCAATTGTACCTGTGACTCATCAGTGGTGTCAATAAAGTTCAATCTTCCTTGTACGTGTTTTAGCCTTGTGAAAATGCGCGAATATTCGTTATCGGCATTGTCGTGGTTGAAGTGTTGAATTGATTCCACTAAATCGGTGAGTTTATTCTGGCATATCTCTATATCCAAGGTAGGATCCATCCATGTCCCAGATTGTAACGGGGTATTTGATTGAATGACCTGTCGTAGTAAACTTCGCTTAGGCATCACTCTGCCTGGTATTGTTTGTCCTCTGAGTTGAAGTTCGTAGGTTAACTCGTCACTCAATAGCCAGTTCACATCCATGTTTACTATTTGCGGTTAAGTCTTTCTACGTAAGGTTCGGTTAAAAGTATATACAGTTCCCGGTTATATCACTCACGAACTATCAACTATTTGTTCACTCGCACAGAGTTCAACGAAGTCCCGTCACAAGTTAGCCGGTTGTGGTTTAAATTGTCCCCAGAGACAACGCACTATGTGTAGCTGTAAAGGAATTATCGATAGCAAGTATACAAGTAAACAGCAATGCCAGTTACAACTAGGCTAAAGTTTACAATTGGTTACCGCAAATCAATTAATCAGAATAGCATAAAGGAAACATAAAGGTCAAGTCCATATAAATTCAAAGTCCAACAACAACCGAAAATTCAACAATGTTCAAATAATTTCAGAGTGTATTGGTTTACGGTTTCAGGTTAAATAGTAACCAGAAAATATAGCAGTGCTAAGGTATACCAGAAGCGCAATAGCAATAGTCTAACTAGTCCACTGCTAAAAATGCACCAAAAGTCACTGGAAGGGGTACTGCTCAAAGCTATATGGCGCAGACGCCAGCACTAACCGAGATAATATGGACCCTAGAGATCTAAACAGGGAACCTGCCATACTAAAAACAGAAGTCCAAAGAGCAATAACAAGGCTTAAAAACAACAAGGCTCCAGGAATTGACGGTATCACCGCAGAGGTAATCAAGGCAATGGGAGAGACAGGAGTAGACCTAATGCATATGATATGCAAATTGATCTGGAATACCGGCAAATGGCCCGATGAGTGGTGCAATTCCATCCTGGTGCCCATCTTTAAAATCGCCCTGATTCCTCATGCTAGTAAAATACTGCTAACTATCATCAATGAACGCCTTAAAACATTCCTTCTTCCGCAGATATCAGATGAACAATCCGGTTTCGTGCCTGGAAAGGGCACTAGAGAGCAGATCTTGAATCTTCGACAGATTATAGAGAAATCGAGAGAATACAACATCGAAATGTACCTATGTTTTGTTGACTACTCTAAGGCATTTGACAGGGTGAAATGGAATAAACTCTGGACCATACTACTAGAAATGGGCACTCCATTTCACCTTGTATATTTGATAAAGCGACTCTATGAGAGCAACTACGCTAAAATCAGAGCCAATAACACGCTATCGAGTAGTTTCAAAGCCAGCGCAGGAGTGAGATAGGGATGCATACTCTCGCCAATCCTATTTAATATATACACAGAATATATTATGCGTAGAGTAATGGAAGAATGGAACGGTGGAATATCAGTGGGGGGCAGGAGGATAAATAACCTGAGATACGCGGATGATACCGTGATCATCGCTGCCAGCAAGGAGGAACTGGATGAGATAATGGCTAGATTGTGCTCTATCAGCGAAGAATATGGCTTAGAATTGAACAAACAGAAAACCAAGACCATGATTGTAGACCGCCTTCATAACAATCAACCTGATGTTCAATCTGTAGCTGGATTTGAGGTTGTAGACCGGTTCAATTACTTAGGATCCATGATAACAAACTCTGGAGGATGCGAGGCTGAGATTAGGCGCAGGATGGCGATGGCAAGGAACGCAACAACAAAATTAACCAAAATATGGAGGTCCACAGCGATCACACGAAACACAAAACTACGCATTGCAAATTCCCTTATCTTCCCTATTGCCATGTATGGCCCCGAAACATGGACCCTGAAGGAGGGTGATAAGCGGAGAGTGAGCGCCTTGGAAATGTGGGTATACAGACGGATGTTGCGAATACCTTGGACGGCCCATCGAACGAACATCTCCATTATCCAAGAACTGAAAATTGGGACAAGCCTAGTCACAAAAATCAACCAATCGATCCTAAGGTATTTTGGACATGTTGCTAGGAGCGGCACTTCAATGGAGAGACTCTTGATAGAGGGAAAAGTAGAAGGAAGACGAACACGTGGAAGATCACCTAAAAGATAGATAGACCAGGTAAAAACCAGGGTTTTAACCTACCGGAGGCTTCACATATGGCCCGGAACCGAGTTACTTGGGCCGAAGAAGTCAGGAAAGTCAATTCATGATGTCACCATACCCTCACGTAGGGTGAAGGACTGAAGAGAGAGACCTCGGTAAAAACATCTTAAAACTGGCTTATCGTACGTATATGCAAAAAACGGCGTTATCGGCGATCGGCGTTGTTCTTGCGGACGGTTCTACGATGTTTTCTGTATGAAAAACAAAATCAATCGCTAAATGTTCGGTTTTTCGATTGTTTTGAATTAATTCTGAACGGAATAAAAATTCACGAATTTAAAAATGAAAACTCGGATGAATTATTTTAAAATGAAGATCAATTTCTCAGTTATAAAATTGAACTTCATTACAAAGTGTACACAGTTCCCGGTTATATCACTCACGAACTATCAACTATTTGTTCATTCGCACAGAGTCCAACAAAGTCCCGTTACAAGTTAGCCGGCTGTTGTTTAAATAAATTGTCCCCAGAGACAACGCACTACGTGTAGCTGTAAAGGAATTATCGCAAAAAAAATAGCAAGTATACAACTAAACAGCAATGCAGGTTACAACTAGGCTAAAGTTTACAATTGGGTGTATGTGGTACAATTATAATAGAAATAGCAAAGTTTATAATAGCTTACAGATTAAGATCAATCAGCAAAACCCCAAATCAGCAATTGAACAGAATAGCATAAAGGAAACAGATAAGTCAAGTCCATATAAATTCGAAGTCCAACAACAACCGAAAATTATACCAAGGTCTTATCAACAACAATGTTCAAATAATTTCAGAGTATATTGGTGTACGGTTTCAGGTTAAATAGCAATCAGAAAATATAGCAGTGCTAAGGTATACTAGAAGCGCAATAGCAATAGTCTAAATAGTCCACTGCTAAAAATGCACCCAAAGTCAAACAGTTTACGAATGTCCGGTTTAAAATGACGCACTTGTGTAATAATCCAATCAGGTATCACCAAAATAGCAATAGTTCATAAACCGTCGGCCGAAAAATTCACTGTCCCAGCAGTTCAATTCAAACTCAGAACAATTTATTTATTTCACACAGGTTTCAAGAAAGGAAAGGTTAGAAATAACGGGTTTCAAAGTTTTCACCGATAAAGAATAAAACCCCTTCCACAACTCTAAAGTGATTGCAAGTGATTATTCTAATCGCGGAATAAGTTCCATCAGTTCAATCAGTACGAAAGAACACTACTATTGTCTTCACTTCACCAATGAATAAATCGGAAATCAAGTCAGTTTAGCTATCAATTTCGGACGGTATAAATTGCACAGTATCAAATCGGGGCGCAAAATATTTCACGGAAACTCTATTTTTGACTGTCCTTGCTCGGGCGCCAATTTTGTAACGGGGTTTTTTCGGAGAAACTTACCTCGAGCGCCAGCTATTCTTTTTTTCTTAGAAGGGAGAATAGCAAACCTACCAGGGTAGCTGCTAGTCAGAGACAGAGTTCTTTGTTATCTAAGATGTTAGCGATAACACACTAGCACTCACTAAAAAGAGAAGAATCAGAAAAAAATTGCAGCTAAAGCGCGGTCACTTGGAAAATTTTCCGAAACTTTTAAGGCATACGTCTAAATCAGAACTAACTCCAGATGAAAAGAACCTCGCCTTTTGTAATCTTCTTGAGGGGGGGTGGAAAAGGTAAGCGCACAAATGTTAAAATTTCAGAAGGGTACCTCGGTAAAACATCTTCAACTCTGGCTTATCGTACGTATGTGCAACAAAAAAATACAGTATTCGTTTTGTGGAGTTTCGTGCTCCTGAGCTGTTCCAGTACTTGTGCGCAGCCAATGGCAAGCCGTATCTCGAGCTTTTGTGTTACTCAGGAGCACGAAATATCTCAAAACGAATAGGCTAAAAAACGGCGTTATCTGCAATCGGCGTTGTTCTTATGGACGGTTCTACCATGTTTTTGCATGAAAAACAAAATCAATCGCAGAATGTTCGGTTTTTTTCATTATTGTGAATTAATTCTGAAACGGAATAAAAATTCAGGAATTTAAAATGAAAACTTGGGAATATTATTTTAAAATGAAATTAATTTATCGGTTATGAAATTGAACTTCATTACAATGTGATGCCCCCAACAAAATGATTGTTGATTTCTACATACACGCACCTCAGAGATTGCATACCATAGACAGCACAAAGTCAACCACTGGATAACTACATCTTTGATCAGCGCAACACCTTCAATCAATGAGTTCATTATCTCAACAGCTGATCGTATGCTGTTAACTGTATGTTTTCTCTGGCATGAGTGTAATTGGAAGCCAACAATCATTTTGTTAAGGGCATCAGATAATTCTTCCAACTCTATCGATTGGATGAAATATGACAGAATTTGCAAATTCCGAATATAAGTCTGATATTTTGAATGAATTCAGTTAGTTAGTTTCTTTCGTTATGTACGCTATTTCTATGTTTTGATAACCAAACCTCAAGTGTCTCAATTAACGATCTCTATTCTCAGTGGTAGTGCAATCGTCTAGATTAATGGCTTAAGTAGCTATTTAGTCTGATCAAAACTGATTCGATTAATAACACCACAACATTTGTCCAATTTGATTTTACCGTAAAAATAACAATTATTGCATTCTATTAGAGATAATTTGTTTTCACTATTTCAGCCTCGAATGCTTGTTTCGCATTGTCAATATAACCAGATGAGCTCATGGTCCATCGATAAAAAATAATGACGCTTGCGAAATAATATTATGATTTTACTGTTTTTTCATCATGACATAGAACAGACAAACAGAGAACACAATCATACAAGCGCCAATGTAATGAAACCCAGCATTCTCTAAAAAATAACAATTAGTTCCGACTTTATTTTATGTATTCACCAGGACTATTTTCTTCTTATATGGTATTATTTTATAGGGATATTAAATGCATTCCTCTGAGATTTTCTTAAGAAATTAGGAAATAATGAAGTCGAAATTAGGTGATTATCTTCAAACTCCAAAAATGTGACTTAATATTGAATTTGAACACGATACCATTCCAAAAGACTCAAAAATATACGAAAAAATCAATATTTAGCAACTATTTGAATGATTTCTTCGTGAAAATGACTCAAGGCAGTTTTTAAGGTTACAAAGTTTGAAGCCTTGTTCGATCGATAATTATAAAGTTGGAATAATATATTGATCGCTAGACAAAAACTTTCATAAAAAGTTATAACCTTACCAATAATCCCTAGTAATATAATATTTTCTTCTTCTACTCCGAGTGCAAACATTTTGTTGTCGACGTACTGATGTTCAGCTGAAACACACGAGGAAATAAGATGAAGTAATGAATTAATGTCTTTATTTTGGAACTTTTTTTCATTAATTAGTTTTACCATTGTATAAGAAAGGGGTTTCTTGATTTTTTTCTTATATTGTACCTATTATGCTACAGGTCATCAACTTTTCTTCAACGATCGCAAAAAGCTTTGCCTAATTTATGATGGAATCTAAACTCCAAAAACTGTAAACGCTGTTTTCACTTAATTCGCGATTGCAGTATTCGGGATCTCTCGTCATATAAAGTTATTCATTTTCTATGAAGTGGGCATTGTTCTTACTGTATGCATCAGCAGCATGAACACTATGATTCAACGAGCGACTTCAAGCTTACTACAGTTCGTTATTGGTTCAGGTTATTATAAAGATGAACATAGGTTTCATCAATTTCTTAGAAACTTTATAGGTTTTCACTCCCAGTCTCTGAAACATAAATAATTAAAAAATGTTTGATTAAGGTGAAGTGCTCCTGCGAAAATCTTTGCACTTATTTGTCAGGAGCAATTGGTCTTGAAAAAAAATGTTTCCTAACAGTAAAACTGAAAAATGAAACAAATTAAAAGGATATTGTAACGTTTCGGTGGCTATATCAGACACCTTCGTCAGACAAACTCTAAAATTCTTCAGAATTGTGTATTTTCTCATTTGTAATCTGATTGACATTCATCAAGTCTTCATTATGATGGTCAACGAATGACACTCTTATAGCGCTGAATAAAGGGTGTTTTTTGAGGTCTACAGCTTCAAAATGAAATAAAACACCAAAAAATGAATTTCGTTATCGTGACATTGGTTTTATTGGAAGAATTTTATAAGTCATTATTATTAGTCCATTAGTGTAAATGGCCCGAATGAAGCGTACGCAATTTTCGACCAATTTTTCGAGCAATAACGCAGCAAATGTTATCTTTCAATTGTTTCAATGTCTGTGGTTTATCTTCGTAGACCTATGACTTCACATATCTCCGAAGAAAGTGGTCGAACGAACTTGGAGACCAGCTCACAGGTCCATTACGCGAAATTATGAGGTTTCCGAATATTCCGTCCATTTTCCGAACGTACGGCGAGCGGTTTCAGCTTTTGCATAAATAGTATTTGCTGTCCTTTTATGAAGAAGATTTTATACAATGCTGCTGTGCACGAGTCACTTGGGTGCCCTTCAACACTACGCAGGGTTGCCAGGTGCAACATAATTATCAGATTGTGAATTGTAACATAATTTTTCGAAAAAATAGGGTTGACCAATACAGTGTGACATAATTTATAATTGTTACATAATTTTGAGAGTTCATCGAATAAAATGTTCTCATATTTTCCTTTCATCAGAAGATACTTCAGAGTTTTTAACGGGGAAATTAATTTAATTTTTCAACTTGAGCAACATATTATGTCGAGCGATCTAGTTTTTAGGGAAAATCCAAGAACCGTTTGAATATTGAATTACAAAGTGTCCAACGATAAAAAAATCGAACATCAAAGAACACCAATAATTTTAGTAAGATGAAGATGTGTTAAAAAATTCAGTCCTTGGTATTTCTCTCAATATTGCTGCCAAGAGTGCCAAGTCTTCGAAAAGATTGCATATATTTATTTTATTCGTGCATAACTCCACAGCAGGTACCTAGTTGTGATTATTTCAGTTTTGCCGAGTCGACTGTGTCATAAAAACCATCTGCTATCGCCCTTACTACATCAGTCGAGCGTTATTTTTTCTATTTGGGGAACGGATACCTGGTTTAAAAATAAATTTCTACAATTTCAGTAATGCTAATTAAAAAATCGAACCTCTAAAAAAACACCCATTACAAGGAAATGTTGAATAAGAGGGAATCAATTAATATTTCTTACTTTATTTATGCCATATTAACTCATATGATACCATGTTATGCTATATGTATATTGGGTAGGTAATAGGACATTTGTTTTTTTTGTCATCAGAATTTTATGGTCAATTTATTGAGTATTAAGTTTTTTTTAAGTAAAAATTGATAAGAATGCACGAGTAATAAAAAATATATCAATTTTGTCTGTTTCTTTCGCAATACAATGAGGGATGTTATTTTTTCAATATGCCCATTATCATATCAATAAAAAAATGCTTCCTCTGCAATTTGACATCTTGACCTAAATTACAGTTGAAATTGCTCAATATTTAATTTCCGTTTTCTCTACGTCTTCTTCTCATTTTTTGAACTTGTGAACTCCATCTTACACTTCGAAATTATCATTCCATCGAAATTTTTCGCTTATAAAATTGATGAAACATAGCTTCCACAGAGTCTTGTTAACTGCCTCATTTTGTTTAATCAATTACGGGTTTATGCTTCAGAGTGTCCATTGAATGAAAAAATTAAAAACAACAATAATAACAAAACATTAATCTGAATTTTAAGGAATATGCAATTTGGATTCTGCTGTTGTTTCCGAAGAATAAATATTCTGATTGTTGCAAAAACAGAACCAACAAGAATTGTTCACTGTTATCTGAGGAATCTTGAAGTGATAAGTATGTTAGCTCCATTTTGTGGTATTTTTCTATTTTTGTAAAATTTCCACGATTTCTTTTTGTAACTATAATCCATAAAATAATTTTTTTCAACTAGACATAAAAAGATTTTTATGTCAAAAAGACTGTTTATTTGTATAATGTGATCATGTATTTTATGTGAATACCAATAAAGTGATATTGATTTATTATTTTCCTTTTATGTCCTTCATAATACACGCCACTGTGTTACTTCCCTTTTAGATGTAATCATTGTTTAATTTGTCCTTAAACAATGATGTAATGCATCTAAGATGTGCTTGTTGATGCGCAACCTACTAGAATATGCAGAAATCTGTATCAACATCTACTCAAATATATTTAGTTCGCAAAAATAAGAACCATTTCGAAGGGGTCGCCACGTCACGGCAAACTTCTGAGGGAGAACGTGGGAAGAATGCCTAGATGGCGCTCAAGAAAGCGTTAAACCAAAATACTACAGGGGCTGGTCTACTATCCTTCCTTTATACAATGGTTTTACTGATATATTATTTAGGCTATCTTCCATCACTTTCGATGTTTTCGTTCAACGTTTCGGTCAGCATTCCCCAGGCGTCCTTAGAAAAACACTTAAAACTTGCAACATTATGAAAATAAAAGGAAAAAAATGTTCAATTTTGCGGACGACATTATATGGGCATTAATTGCAGGTCTTCTGCATGTTCCAATACTGAAAGGAATTGTAGTAGAAGTGATATTTAGATCTGAAAGAGTTTCTTTCGAAATTATGAAGTCGAATCATAATAAAGAAGTAAATCATTTTAGCAAGAACCCACTACGAAATAGTAAGACACCAACTAAAATTTAGGGCCACCAAGTATTTTTCATTGAAGTGAAAAAATGTTCCTTTTTTTGACAAAATAATCAACAACAAAATTTCTTTTCATGCTTCATAGTTCGTAAGTGGATGATTAATTCACATATCACCAGACAAAAACTGTCATAAAAAATAACAAACTTACCGACAATCCAGAGTTCTCTTATTTGTCGTTCTTCAAAAAAAGGGGCAGAAAATTTCTTGTACACGAACTGGGTTGAATATTCCTGGCTGAATAACTGTTTAAGCTTTATAAACCTCTAATTAATAGAGCTGATGGTCAACTGGAGCACTCGAGAGAATAAGATGAAGCGACGAATCTTTATCCTGAAGAAATTTCTTATTCAATATTATCATTGACATTCTGATTTAATGATATCATTATCCTTTTCCTTATCATTGAAAAAATCACTGTAATTGAAATATTATTTATGCTACTTTTCAGCATACATGCTTTTCTTGTTCAACTTTTCAGTCAACAATATCCAGCTGTCGTCAATAAACACTAAAACCATCAACAATCAAAAAAACAACTTTCGTAACTCTTTAAAGATGCTCTTAATTTTTGGCATAATCATCGATTAGATTACTTCGATATATTTTTGGTTGAATCAGTTGTCGAACTACTCACTCGATCTTTTTTAAACTGGCTTTTATAAACGGAGCATAGATTGTTTTGATATCTACAGATGATTGACTGATGTTTTCTTTTTTGAGAACATCAATGAACCAATAAAAAATAGATGAACCTTGCAGTGGCGGCTTGTCCTATGAGGCAGGTGAGGCAGTGCCTCACCAAATAAATTACGGAAATCACAAATAATATCAAGCGAATTAATCCAATATTTTATTAATCAATTTCATCATCCCATTATGTTCTTCAGTCCCAATTTTTTATACGCTACTGCACTCGGCTTCCATAATATCCGAGCTCAATCTCAAGCCGGGTACAGCTACAGACGTCTGTAACATTACACGTTACTGACGTTACGATGAATGCACAAAAATCGGACCGTAACGTTACATGTTACAGGCGTTCAGGTCCGATTTTTGTACATTCATCTCACTTCCTCTTCAAGGCGTAAACGGTGAGGTGAGGCTTGCCTCACGCGCTTCCTTGTCTAGCGCGTTATTCACATCGACGTGACGAGATCATGAACCTCCCCTTCGCCGTTTATCTATTGTGGCTTCTAAGGTGAATTTGAGGCTAGCCTCAGTAACAACTTTTAGAACATTTGAAGCGTTTTATCTCAAAAACGGTGCCTCCTAGGAAAAAAAGTATTGATACATTTTTTGAAGATAATTTTAACATCTACATTTTTGTCTGAATTACTTTTTTGATGAAACTCACCGTTCTGCTGAAAATCGCGAAAAACTCATTTTTCGACCTTTGAACTTGAATAAATTTTTGTCCATCCACGGGAATGATTGGGAACTTTCATATATTATTTATTATTATGTTTTGAACAATTCTACCGATTTTCAGCTTGTTGGAATTTTATGTAACTTCACCCTAATTTTTTGGTCTGGATTGACCGGACTATCTACCCTTGATCCGTGATCGTTTCGTTTCGTTTCATCGGCAAACTGCACATATTCGGGTTAATCGTGAAGCGGAAGATAGTGAAATTTCACTCTGGTTTGGGTTTATTGGGTTTGTGCAGTACTAGTGATATTGCAGAGTTTTCAATAAAACAGAAACAGTTTTTGAGTCATGCCTATGAGTATAAAATATGTACAATTGAAGAAGTTATACAACCTATTCCAAACCTTGTCTATCGGTGGGGTAGGAAAATCGAATCGGAGGTTTCAAAATGAGAGTACTAGTGGCCTACTGGCAGTGTAACTCTAATCAAATTTTTTTTTGGCAGTGTTAATAATACATATTCCGATAGGGTTTAGTGAAAAACTGGTTGAAGCGAGTTGAAAAACTTATCTCAGGGCAATTACCACCCAATAAAACGCTATAGAATCATTGGAGCATTAATACCGAAGGATTTTTTTCATAATGATAAGTATGCAGCTGACAAAAAGAGTTTATAAGATTAATATTTTTTTTTGATGTGCCTCATCACTTTATTCTGTCACAAGCCGCCACGGGAATGTCGATAATTGTTTCCTGAGAACTGTCAAAATAACAAACATTTCCAGAGTGTAACGAATGTTGCTTTCCTGAAAGTTGAAAGAATCAAATGTTTTTCTGTCGGTCGAAACGTTTATTACGAAAAGCAAAACTAATGGAAAAACCAAAAAATATTTCGCAAAGTATTACATCATCAAAAATTTCACGTCAACTTCTAAAGAGCATCACTGATAATCTGAAGAAGGAAAAGTAACTGTTTTGAAATATAATACCAGTTTTAATTAGGTATCAAAACTGAATCTGATCCAATATTTCAAACTATTTCAGTATATGATTTTCTTTTAACCGATATTTTTTCCAATAGAAAGGAATAAACTTAACCAATTAAATAACCCAGTCATACTTTAGTTGAACCAGAGTACTATGAATATAAGTTGCTGGAAATCACTAGGTCAAACATTATTCTGTTCGATCCATATGTACAGTGGCGGCAAGCCAACAGTGAGCGACTCTACTAAGCATATTAGGCTTTTTATAGTTGTTTAAATCAGGCTTCGGCATAAAAAACTCATACTCTGTGTCAACTACTGCGCGATATAATCATAGATATACATACATGGTTAATGAAGCCCAATTTAAAATAGGAAAAAATCGTTCACATTTCGCTTGCCGCCACTGTACACTCGATAAACGATAAATAGTATGGTGTTTAACCCTACGTTGTACTCCACTCAAAATCACTAGTGAGAAACAAAGCTGATTCGACCGTTTACTATGACCGCAATCACCGCTCGATACTGCCCTGTTCCAATGATTATAGTCTAAGAGCATGTGAACCCCAGACCTTCGTTATTTTATAAAAGCTGAAAATTTGTCTATGCATGCTCTCAACACAGGTAAGAACGATGGACCATTATGAAATTTGGGTTACCCTGGCTTTGGCAGGTAAACGGTATTAAAGGGGTGTAAAATACTGATCTAATTTCGTCAAATTATTAAGTGTGATTTTTTGATATTACCTTCAGAATATCATTAAAAATCACGTCATTAATTGCCAGACACTTACTATAGTGGCAACCCCTTGCCAGACACCCTTAATGTTCATAAAATTATATGTAATTCTACTTACGTTATAGTATAAAAGCTGATTTTTATATATGATACTTGGGTAATAATAAGATAATGTTTCCTCATTAGCCAGACATTTTTGATAGTGCCAACCCTTTGCCAGACCAGCTTGTAGTTTAGCTTCAGGTGCGAGCGCGAGACAGTATTTATGAGTGGGTGCGAGTGAGACGGCATGATTATAATGACTTATGCAAATACATTTTTTGGTACAGATTTATATAACTAATCATTTAAGTGAATCTCAAAAACATCTGAAGGAAAAACATTCGATGCTACAACTAAATTAAATTGTTAATAGAATAAATCAAAATTTTTAACAATTTTATTTAGTTGTAGCATCGGATGTCTTTTTTTCAGATGTTTTTGAGATTCACTTAAATGATTAGTTATATAAATCTGTACCAAAAAATTTATTTGCGTAAGTCATTATAATCATGCCGTCTCACTCGCACCCACTCATAAATACTGTCTGGCACTCGCACCTGCAGCTAAACTACAAGCTTGTCTGGCAAGGGGTTGCCACTATAGTAAGTGTCTGGCAATTAGTGACGTGATTTTTAATGATATTCTGAAGGTAATATCAAAAAATCACAATTTATAATTTGACAAAATAGATCAGTATTTTACACCCCTTTAATACCTTTTACCTGCCAAAGCCAGGGTAACCCAAACTTCATAATGGTCCATCGTTCTTACCTATGTTGGGAGCATGCGTAGACAAGTTTTCAGCTTTTATAAAATAACGAAGGTCTGGCGTTCACGGGCTCTTGCTCTATTAGTTATATTCGAATCTCTCGTCGATTGTTTAAGTTTATTTATATTGTTTTTGTATAAAGTAAAAACAGAATGAGCTACGAACTTTTCAGCGGTGTGTTCGATATTTAACTCGTCGAGTAATATTTACTCAATTGTTTTCAAAAATCGAAAAGTTGAGTAGATTTTCAATTCACTTAAGGAACGACGGAATTAAATTTCGAATACAGTCCAGGGACATGGTACGAAAACCTCAATTTTACCTAAAACGTGGGTTTCAAAGGATCTACTGGTCATTTTCAATTTCATTTTCAATTCTCCATAGAAAATATTCTTCAGGCACCGGCATCAGATTCTGCCCATTTTTGTAATGAGGCTCTCCAGTCAAAAGTGTCGAAATTGGTCCACCCTTTACGAATACAGGAAGTTTATGTGGAATGTCCAAATACTGAATTATGACCTCGGTAATGTTATAGGTCCCGTCCGGCAAGCTCCAAGGACATTTTTCATTCCACCACAGACAAACTGAATTTCGTAATTTCAGGACCGCCTGATACATGAAATAAATAGTAGTCTTGTTGAGTATATTGAAGAACTGTATAATATCAATTTAAGGTACTCATAGAACTATTGAGGGCCCACAAATATTGAACTTATACTTCGGTGCTAATATCGTAAACTTTCAAAAAACATACGGTAAGGTAAGCCTATATAGTTCAGAGCTATTTTTTATATACTAGGTAATGAGTACCTACCGATAAGGCGAAATAGCTATCTATGGATTCTATGAATGTTAAAACCACATTGTTTGTTCTTTGGACGTTGACGGGATTAACTATGAAGTATTAGTTGAATATTGGTTGAATTTAATCTATTATATTATTATATTATATTCTTCTCTGCTTTCATTTTTTATTCCCTCACTTGAACTATTCATGTTAATCTTTTCTTTATATCGATCAGTTAACAATGTTCGGTTTTTATGACATAGAAAGAGCAAAGAGCGTACAGAAAAACCAACTTGATCAAGTCAATCACATGGAAATACAATACATATCTGAAATACAGGGTGCTACATAATAGTATGTCACAACTTGGGCGGGTGAATATATAATTCTAAGAATGTAATGTAATTCTAAGAAAAAAAGTTTATACAAACAGGCTTCCTCAAAAGCTTCTTTACGGAGTGTTTTCTTTTCCAGGGCCAAGTCTCCTTTTTCCCTCTTACACTTTTTTGCAGTTCGCCACCGATCCTCGTAAAAGCAATTTTTTATATCTTCGTTCAATTTAAAAACTTCTTTGATACTTTAATTTTTTCGCATCTCTAACTGGTTTTGAGTAAAAAATTATCGATCGATTGTATGCTATTGGCCGAATAAAAAAATATTAGAAATAAACGATAAATGCCCAAAATTTGCTTTTATTCTAATAGCTCGTCATCTGATTCTCAACTCTAGCCTTTTCAATATCAAACTGAAAATGAAGAGAACCATTGAAAACTTAATAAATTGTTGGAACTGTCTTCCACCTGCAAGAAGACAGGCCTCTACCCATCTTCGCATATTATCACGCACACTTTGAAATATTCCTTGGGTATTGCTTATCGTTTAACAAGAGATTTTTATTCGATTTATCATTTCTTCTATACGGTGTTCACCGAAGTGGTATAAACTAAACTCTTGAGATACCCCATAAGAAGAAGTCCAAACTATTTAAGCCAGGGGAGGGGACCTAGGTGGTTTGGTTGTGGCCCACCATGACCTATCCATCGATTATTGAATCTATTATTCAGGAACTCCCTGACTTCTCAAACGAAATGTGCTGGTGCCTCATCATGCATGATCTACATTATGTTTCTAACCAAAAGTGGCACATTCCCTAGCAATAAAGGTAAATCCTCCCCAAGAAATTGCCGATAAGCGAGACCTTTTATTCTGTTAGTCAGAAAAAATGGTTCAATCAAATAATTTCCAATTATTTCGACCCAAAAATTCAGTGAGAATTGTTCTTGATGTTGAGATTCTTCTTTCAAATGGGGGTTTTTCTCAGTTCAATAATGATTATTGTGAAAATTTCTGATAGCGGTTCTCGATAAATTAGCTTCGTCAGTGAACATTATTTTAATATCAAAATAAGCATTCTGTCTGATAATATCTAAGAACCATCGGCAGAAATTCAGTCTTGAAGGAAAATCTCGAGGAAGTAGAGTGTGGGCGCGCTGAATATGATACGGGTACAATAAAAAGTCGTGGAGAATCCTCCAAGCTAGAACGTGGGAAATATTCAACTGATTTACAATTTTTCGTGTACTTACATGGGGATTCAAATCAATACAATTCAAAACTGCTTCCTTAATATCTGGTGTTCTGATAGTTCAAGTTGCACCTTTTAAATTATTATTTGCAGTAAAACCAGTTTCCATCAAAGTTCTGTGGACATTTGAAAATTATCGCCTGTCTGATGGTGCTACTCGATTTAGAAAGCGCACCTGATATAATCGCCTAGCTTCTGTTGTGTTTCCATCAGCCAATCCGCACATGTAATGAATATCAGCCAATTAGTAAAATAAACCAATTTTTTTACGACAATAACTTCAGAAGTTTAAAACTAATCCTTAATTCAGTAAACAATACGAGCAGACATTGGTTCAATTGTAGAAACTGTCAAAACGAATAAATAAATGAAAAAATCAAAGCCTACTAGTCATTTTTCAATTTTTCGTGTTGTTTAGTGCTACCAAATCAGCGAATGCAAACAATAATTTTTTACTCGAAAACGGCTAGAGGTACGAATAAACTATATCACGATTCCCACTGTTCAGTATAGTTGGTGGTAAAGAAAAGGATAGCCCCTCAGTCGGAGAGTTGGGGTGGGTTATAGATGTAAAATATTTTATTTTATTTAGGGCGCCGCGTAGTTTAATAGAAAAAAATTCCCTTTCTAAATTGAAAATCTGATTTCAACTACGAGAGATCAAATCTAAGTGAACAGATAACTATCCATGGTAAACGGCAAATAAAATAGATACAATAGATAAGTTTTTTTCAATGTCTCTATTCATATTGAAAGAAATACCTCAATAAATTTTCGTGTACCCGTGTATAACGTTATACCCAGTTTACATATATCTCATATATCATACAAATCAACAATTATAGAAACATTCAGTTAAAGAAAAAGATATCTATCTGACCTCAGTTTTGGCAGTATGAAACGTTGTGTACGGAATTCCAAATTTTCTCACTAAACTGTCCTCTGGATGATTGGAATGACAGCTTTTGGGACGTTCTCTAACTTTGACACAGGTAACTGGAAATTTAGGTATCCATTGGGGTCCAATTTCCCGGGGTAGCAATAACAGCACACCGACGTATTTTCGTCTAAACTCTTGGATGCTCAATACTAACGTACTAGTAGTAGATAGACGATATTGAAATTATGGTAAGAAAGTAGTACGAAAGGAAGGAAGAAATGAGCCTTCTGCAAATAATATGCATATGTAAATCGACATTCTGAACAGAATATAACCATACTTACGAGATGTTGGTCGGCTTTTTGTGGAGGTTTATTACAATTTTATCCGATTTTCGTCGTAAGAAGTGCACTCTACCGGTAAGGTACTCAATAACGTAATAGAACACACCTCTATATCAATAATTGTATTAACTTCTCGAGAATTATTCCGTGAAAAACGATAACTATATCTCCGAAAAGCACCACCATCAGAAAATGAATTATATTCAACATACGTCGACTCTTACCATATGCGTATCGACCGAAAATCTAACATACAAAAAAAAACATCGCGGATCGAAGTTTCTAGCATCACATGGGCCTAACGTTGATAGGGCTACGGGAATCATGATTATATTACAACTATTATAGGTAAATAAAACATTAAAACCGTGACAACTACAAGAGTCAAAAGAGTTTCTTAATTGAACGAAGATATCAAAAATTGATTTTACGCTGACCAGTGGCATACCGCAAAGAAGTATGAGAGGGAAAAATGAAACATGGCTCCGAAAAAAAAACATCCTGTAGATTCTAGTTAAGATTTAGACGTGCATTGATGGAGACTGATTAAAATAGCTCACATTTCAAAGTTGGACTGAATATTACAAAACTGCAGGAGTTATGAAGAACCAAACTTTTTTTTTGAAATTTCAACATCCTGTAGCTCTGTAATGAGGATTTAATCTTATATTCATCCTCTCAAGTTGTGACATACTATTATGTACTTATTACCCTGTATAATACTTGTTATATCCTTATTCCGAATTATGTGAAATGAAAGAAAACGGTACATGGTCAACTTTTTGATGATAAATATCTCAAGGTCAAATGACATTATGATCCAACACACCTACTCTGTAATAGTACCTATAGTCCGTTCACGAAAGGTTGAGCCGTCGGTTGGCCATGATAATTTGACATATTCCACTGTGTATATTAAAATTTTAGGTTATGATATTTATTTACTTGTCAGATTGATACGCAATGTTGTCAATATTGCATAGAGTTGCCTGATAACTCGTAAGCTTGTCGGACGAGGCCGGGTACATTCGGCAACGTTGACTTTATTTTACGTTATGACAGCAAATACTGCCAACTTCAGATAAATAAAGAAACGCCTACTATGTGCTCAACCTTTCGTGAACGGAGTATATACTCCGTTGCCGAATGTACCCGACCTCGTCCGACGAGCTTGCGAGTCATCAGACAACTCTATGCAATATTGACAACATTGCGTATCAATCTGACAAGAAAATAATCATAACCTAAAATGTTAATATACACAGTGTAATATGTCAACTAATCATGGCCAACCGACGGCTCAACCTTTTGTGAACGGACTATAGTAGTAGTAAATGAGCTTATATTCAAAATTTTCAGTACTGATGCAGGTTTCAGTGTACTGATAAGTTGGTCGATGGGCTGTTGTATTCTTGCAAATATTACGGTGTTCATACCTGAATTGATGATGATTACAACATTACAAGCATTACAACTTCGTATGAAATGGAAAACTTTAGGTCATCATAACATAGAGGTAAATACAGAAGAAAACGAATTCAAAGAAACCAACTGTATTGAAGTACAGGGTGCGCCAAGCTCAACACTTTTGAATGAAAAGTACCATTCTCAACAAAGATGTGTCAGAGGAACTATTCTCATGAAAATTTCAAATTTGAATATTGCACGAAAATAACTATGAGCGGTTCAAAGTTACTGAGAATTTCTCAAAAATGCGTTTGTGAATTTTTTAATTACTGCTTTGACTTTTCTTCTAACGAATTTTTTTTTCGGTCGAGAAATTATTTCTGTGAATTGAATCGAATAACTTTGATCATGTTTTCTGCAAATATTTCATCAGCTTTTCGCATGAATTTTTTTCACTAACACTATATGTATATGTTTTGCCATTTCCGATTCAGTTTGAAATAACAATTCCAGATAATATTAGGAAGAACATTTTTCAGGAGCAATTCTCTGGATATTTGAAACTTACAGCTCAAGCTTACATCATACATATCGAAGGAATGAAATTCGAAAACTCAATATTTTCGCGTTGCGAAAATATCAAGTTTTTTTATAAAATTTGAATTGTTTCTCCAAGCTCTATCGAAATTTACAACAATATAAATACTGGTGTCCATTTCAAGAAAATTCCATTTCACATTAAATCTACATATTTTTTGGAGCAATGCCTGGAATATTTAGCTTTCGAATTTTTCTCCTTCGATAAGGAGGCTTGGGTTGTGAAGATTTTTGAATATTCGAAAAGTAAATTAATGGCCAAAAGGACTGTAGAAAAAATCTGAACAATCTTAAAAACACACTGCGTTTTTGAGACTAACCACAATATTCATTATTTCAATATTCTGACCGAGCATATTTGTTGCAATGTATTTATGTTCCCTCTGAAAAACTTTGGTGGTTTCAATCCACCTGTTTAGCCTTGATAAAGACCAGAAACATAAGCCAAAACGTCGGCATAACAAAAAGGATTTATTTTATCCCTAGTCCTCTTGGTCACTTATACAGGGTGATTTTTTTAAGTGTTTCATTAGACGTTTTCGAGGAAGGAATTGTAATACAGATTCAAGATTTTGGATTTTCGTTTAAGAGTACATGAACTTTAATTGTAAAATATCTTCAAGGGGAATCTGCTTCCGGTTTCACCGGAAACGAATGTAACTTCGTTATTTCAAATGCAACACCCTGTATATTTATACATATTCGATTTCTTCGTTCAATTCTACACTGATTTGATGTATGATATGTGAAACTACTCAAGCGGTTCTTGAATTAAAGCCTGATTATAAAATTTTTTTAAAAAAAGGTTATCACAAATTAGTGTCCAAAAACCCTCATTACAAGAATTTTTTTTGCGAAAGTGGAACAAAAGAAAGTACGCTGATACTGTTTCTTGTATAACTTATGAGGAAATATTATACAGGATGTCTGAAAAAGGGCCCCAAAGTGAGCCTCAATAAAACTATGAAATCTCACTTTTTTCAAATGGCAACCCTATAATTTTGTAATTCCAATCAATAGCTCGCCAAAAACCAGTTAGGGTGTCCCGTACATGTCATGCCTCTAAAATCAGTAGTTTTGCCGTTATTGAATAAAATTCGAACTTCAGGATTGAACCACTAACCATAGATTTATTAGGATAAATGTTTTCAAGAAAGCTATGTCTGTTGATTTATAATGCATTTAAGAGAACTGTCATTTAAACTTTTTTGATTAATCGGGCACTATGCAAAATATGAATTACAGTAACAGTGATGTATTGAATATGTTCTTCATTTATGGTGAATAGAATAGAGTTTAGAGTTTATTGATTCATACATAAATAAACTCTTAAAAATTACTGTGAGTTATGCACCCTGGGGTGATATCTGTGTACAGTGTTAAAAAAATCACAATTTGTAAACCTAATTTACGGCAATAAAGAAAACAAACTATATATTTTCCTATTTACAAGTTACCCATCATTAAATGAGTTTTAATTTCAAGTTTTGTCATAGTCGGTGGAAAAAATTAATCGGCGAAAATGTCATCAGCGGATGCTCCAACTCGGCCCCCTTCGCTATCGGTGAACAACGTCCTGATCGGTGAAAAAGTCCCTGAATCGGTGAAAAAAGGTCTCCTAGTCTGTTTTTTTAATGAAAAATTTTGTTTTGTTTTTATTTTGATTTTTTTTAAATTTTTTTTTTCAAATAAATTTTTTTTTAATATTTTTTTAATTTAAATTTTTTTCATCAATTTTTTTTTGCTTTAATTATATATTTATTTTTTCTTGCCTCCGTTTAATTTTTTTTGTAGTTTATTATCTATGTTGATTTTATAATTCCATGTATAAGCTCCCTATCTTGCTCCATAATCCATTTCTTTATTTCTTTATTGAATGTATATTTATTTTTTACTTCTCTTATTTGTTTTGGTATAATTGAATATAATCTTGAAGCAATATACTCGCTGTACCTTTGTCCTATCCTTTTTTCTGCTTTCGGTCTCTCATAATTAATATCTCCAGCCCTTGTTGAGTAATTATGTTCCCTCGTTATAACTGAAATTTTCCTCTGATGAATATACATGATAATCCTCATTGCGTAAATTTGTCTCATGTCTGGTGCTCTTGATATTGTGTAAATATTTTGAGTATGCATTTTTGTAGAACATCTATGCCTTTTTTATGACAGTCCAAAACACCTCCCCATCCTATTTTACCATACGAAAGCTGCGACTGTACTAGAGCATCATAAAGGATCCGCAGGTGTTTGGCAGATCTTATGCTTTGCGTTAAATATTTGAATCTGTAGAGGATGCCTCGCAGTTTTTTCGAAAGGATAGATGTATGTTCCTGCCATTTTAAATTCTCGTCAATGGTGATACCAAGATATTTTGTTGAAGTTGTTTTTTCAATTTTTAGTTGTGTATCAATGTTCAAATCTCCTAAATTTGGAATTCCTTTTTTGCTTGAGGAGAAGGTTAGATATTTCGTTTTTTCAGGATTCATAGTTAATTTATTCATTCGAAACCACTTCACCAAAGAGCCCAATTCAACGATTACCTGATTCTTGAGATTTTCCCATGTGTCATCTTGAAACA
This sequence comes from Propylea japonica, assembly GCA_013421045.1. NCBI lineage: Eukaryota > Metazoa > Arthropoda > Insecta > Coleoptera > Coccinellidae > Propylea > Propylea japonica. The sequence continues at coordinate 22,052,002 of CM024247.1, read as the reverse complement.
AAATTATCGTATCATCCGCAAAACCTATTATTTCTCCTTTGTTATTAAAAACAAAGAGGCTGTTCAAATAAAGATTAAACAAAAGAGGCCCAAGTACTGTACCCTGTGGTACTCCGAAGGTAAGTCGATTTTTTCTGCTGTATTTCCCATCTAGAGTCACAACTTGAGTTCTGTTGGATATATAGCTCTGAAGGAGGCTCAGTATTTTACCACGAAATCCGTAACCTGCAAGTTTTTCCAAAAGTCTGTCATGACTGACGGTGTCGAATGCTTTTGCTAGATCTATTACCACTGCCAAAGTTGGAATCTTTTTGTCAACATTTTTGTATATAAAATCGGTCACCTTTTTTATTGCATCTTCGGTAGACATACCTTTACGAAATCCAAATTGATTCTTTGATATAATATTATGTTTACCTATGAATGCTTCCATGCGAACTTTAATCAATTTTTCGAAGATCTTGCCCAGATTTGATGTTAATGTAATCGGTCTATAATTTGTCATACGACTTCGATCTCCACCCTTGTACAATGGTTTTACTATCCCTAGCTTCAGAGTTTCCGGAAAACAGGCCATCTCAAAACTTATATTCACTATATGAGCGAGTGGTTCAGATATCAGTTCTTGTACCTCTTTTAGTGTTTCTGCGCGTATTCCGTCATGTCCAGCAGATTTCTTTGATTTCAGGCTCTTTATTGTTTTCTCTATTTCCTCAGGACAAGTTGGATACAGGAAGAACGATTTGTCCAGTGGCTTGCTTTTTTCTGTGAAATTATTAGGTGGGGATATTTTACTTGCATATTTTTCACCTATTTGACTAAAATGGTCATTGAAAAGATCGCATAATTCTTGGCTGTCCTCAATTTTCTCATTTTGCTCATTTTGTATGTATTTCACACCTGCATACGGTTTTCTATTATTAGTAATTGATTTTACACTTTCCCATAGAGCTCTGGAATCTTTCTGATTCGTGTTTATGTAATTTTCGTAATAATTTACTTTGGCTTCTTTTATGAGTTTGTGTATTTTATTTTTCATTTTAGAATAATCACTTTTTAGTTGCATATTTGTGGGTTCTTTTTTCACTTTGATGTACATTCTTTGTGTCTTATCTATTTCGTCCATTATCTTTGATGTGATCCATTCTTTTTTGATTTTTTTATTTTTCTTGAGGTAAACTGTGGTTGTACTTTGTTCTATGTATTTTTTCAAGATGTCGATGAAGTTTTCTGTTACTTTATTGACCTCGTTATAATCGTACACTTCTTTCCAGTTTTCAGCATTCAGTAAGTTTTTGAGTTTGCTATAATTTATAAATTTTTTTGTATTATCTTGTTTAACGTGGTTTCTATCAATGATGTTTTTTGTGTATAGTATTATAGGGTAATGATCTGTGATAAGATTCCTCAGTATGATTCCGCTTAGCTCAAACCTACTATCAAGCATACCCTTCACGAAGAAATGGTCTAAGCAAGTACCGCTGTCGGGACGAGTAATATCGTTTACAAATGACTTGAATCCATATGTTGTTAGTATATTTTTATATTCTTCAACGTGAAATTCGTGGGAAAATAAATTAATATTCATGTCACCGGTAAGAATATGATCCGTACAATACTTCTCCTTCTCCAAGTACAGCAATAATTTCTTATTGAATTCCACTGCGGAATAATCGAAGTGAGTTTCAGTTTTTATCCTTTACTCTGGAAGTTAAATTCTAATGCTGTAATCGTTCCCAACTGAATCTTCGAATACTCAAAATCAATTTCATTTTTTATGTACGCTATTATTCCGTCATTTTTATTGTATTTGCCCTCATTATATACTTGTTGATATCCTCTCATATTAAATAGATTTGGATCCTCTACTTTAAAAGTCTCAGTTAGTATGATTATGTCGAAATCAGTAGGTGAAGCCTCTAAGAACAACTCGAATTCATTGAAATTTTTTTGTATACTACGTATATTCATCGTAATAATCTTGAAACTCTCACCTCTAATAGAATCGAGTTCATTAATGTCATCTACGACTACTGTGTTATAATCTTCATTTTCATATTCTTTTAGGAAATTATCCATTTTAGTAGGATTTTTTTTCGTATTAATTTTACCCAATGCCAGTTTCCATTTAATTATTCATTCATTTTTATTTATCTTTTTTTTGGTTTTTTTTTATTTATTTTTTACAATGATTTTTTTTTCACAATTTCAAATTGTTAATTTTCAGACCCTGTTCTATTTCGGAGTTTCATACCACTTCCGATATCTTTTTGGGATGCCCTTGTTTTCTGTAAGAATTTTTTCGTATGTGTAGCTAAATGTGGTGTGAGGAATCTACCCACACGATTTTTTTCACCTGTGGTCGATGGTCCTGCAGGCAAATTTTCAAGTGCAGATATATCACCCACTCCAGGGGTTCCTAGATCTTGAGCTCCAGCAATTGTAGTACTCGAATCAGTATCCTGATCGAGTGGTCGAGCATATGTTGCCAGTTGTGGTGTTAGCAATCCTTTTCCACTATTACCCTCGTCCGTAGTCGATGTTTCCACCGTTAAATCAGTCGGTTCAGGACAATGTTCCTCGCTGAGTGATCGGTCGCGATTGCCAGCAACAGGAGTACCCGGAGCGCTATTCGGTCTATTTACCTCCTCAGAGTTTTCTAGCTCTTCCAGGTTGTAAATATTTTCTCCAATCACTAATTTGTTTCCCTTTATGTAGGATCGTTCTGTAGAATTTATTCTGGCCTTTTCTAGAAATGATCTGAGTAATTTATTCTCTTGACGCTGCTGCAGCGTAAGGTCATTCGCAATGGACACTCTAGTACCCTTCAGTTTTTTCACTCGTGCAAATAAAGTTTTCTTTGTTTGATATGACACAAATTCTATTTTTATCGGACTAGTTTTTGTTCGGCCTAGTGAATAGTAGTCACTTATTTCTGGTGTCTTTATTTGCGTATCTAATAGTTTATTCAACTCACAACAAAGGAACTCTGCTGTCAAATTGGAACCTCTTTGTAGTCCAAATATTAAAATATTGTTCTTGTTGCTTATGCGTTCAGTTATTTCAAGTTTTTTCCTCAGATCTTCATTTTCTTTTACCAAAGCCTCATTTTTATTCTTCAATGTTTGTACCTCCAACAGTATCCTCACTTCAGACGCGGATATACGGTTTTTTACATCTCGAATTTCCTTCAAGATTTCAGTTAGCGTAACTTCTTCCTCCGCTTCCTGGTTTTGCATTATAAATCCCAAAACGTATGATTACCTTTAACCTCTAAATTCCCACTTTCTCAAACCAAAGTGTACGAATAATCTCAAGGCAATTTAACCTGAGGTTCAAATTTCGGAAGAATATGTTTTTAATTTTAATTTTTTTTTTACTGTGATGTGATTATTTGAATTTTGTAATTTTTTTTTAATTTTCTTCGCACTTGAAAGGGAAAAAAACAAGGACACACCCTTCACTCCACTGAGACCGACCAGGGAGACTTTTCTTTTAGACAAAAAACAGGAAGGTCTAGGGCATGGAGGGTAGTAAAACAGTGGGGCAGAAGACAAAGGATCAGTCATCAATGATATACAAATCGTGAAGTGAGTGGAATGCTTCACTTCAAGCGTTATCAACATGCCAGAGACACATATGCCAGAACACCGCAAGCAAATATCGACCTTATTAGGAAATGAATATAAACAAATCAATGTAATCCCGGGTAATATCGACAAATTTCATAATCCTTGGTAACAATGAAAAGCGTCTACTCACAATTCATCGCGATTTTCCACAAACCATAACAAAAGCACCAACATTTACGAAAAATCATCCAAAAATATCCCACAAACCGCGAAAACGATCTGTACTTTCCAGATGCCGTGCATTAATTCTATACTAACATAAAATGTAACAAAATATTAGAAAGGGCAGTCAGAACTTTAAACGAAAGAAATCCACATTTACCACCTTTAACAAAAAAAGTCAGTAAATGTGAATTTCGTTTCTTTGAATTTCTAATTACCTTTTCTAGGAATTTGTTAGATTTGCCGCAAATAAAGAACATACCCTCAATTTATTATTCCAGTGAAATTATTATTGCATGTTTTACTTAGTGCTTGATCTGTAAGAAAAAGTAAGAATGACAGTTCCTAACATTGCCTACTTCAAAAATGCAAGCTTACAAACTGTGCGAAACCTGTCTTTAATCGTGAAATTCGAATTTTATTGAATAACGGCAAATATACTGATTTTAGAGGGATGAAATGTTCGGGACACCATAACTGGTTTTTGACGAGCAATCGATTGGAATTACAAAATTATAGGGGTGCCATTTGAAAAAGTGAGATTTCATAGTTTTTTTGAGGCTCACTTTGGGTCCCTTTTTCAGACACCCTGTATAATATTTCCTCCTAAGTTATACAAGAAACAGTATCAGCGTACTTTCTTTTGTTCCACTTTCGCAAAAAGAAATTCTTGTAATGAGGGATTTTGAAGATATAGACACTAATTTGTGACAACCTTTTTTTCAAAAAATTTGATAATGATGCTATAATTCAAGAACCGCTTGAGTGGTTGTACATATCATACATCAAATCAGTGTAGAATTGAACGAGGAATTCGAATATGTATAAATGTACAGGGTGTTGCATCTGAAATAACGAAGTTACATTCGTTTCCGGTGAAACCGGAAGTAGATTCTTCTTGAAAATATTTCACAATTTAAGTTCATGTACTCTAAAACGAAAATCCGAAATCTTGAAGCTGTATTACAATTCCTTCCTCGAAAACGTCTAATGAAACACTTGAAAAAATCACCCTGTATACTGTCAGAAGTAAAGATATAATATAAAAATAAAGTATTTTGAAATAACTCGAGGATTTCTTCAGCAAAATAACAAGTAATTTATAAATTGGGAACTTTAATTTCATGTCATATCGAAATGTGCAAAACTGTTCCATTCGAACGAAAATACAGGGTGTCCCGTAATTAGACCAACAAACTTCTAGTTGACATTATAGATCATATTTTAGACAGATTGGACCCTAATCATATAATGCAAAATTGTTTCGTTAAGGAGCTAGTGCTCTTTGAAGATGACGTCCTGTCAAGGGTGTAGCCAGGGGGGGGGTTTTGGGGGTTCAAACCCCCCCCGAAATGTTTCAGAGTAATTTTTTTATTTAATACTTCCTTCAGAAAGCGACCCTCACAATTCCCGGCACCTACAAAGTCAATTGCCAAAATGTCAAAACCCCCCCCGAAATTAATTCCTGGCTACGCCCTTGCGTCCTGTCCACATTTTTTGCCACATATTCGCAAAACGGAGTCACATGAAGTGTTGAAAGTTCACACATTGGCTAATATCAAAAATACGTATCGATTAGATTGAGTGCATTTCTTTCATGTCAAGCACAATCGTAGCATTTGGAGGGGGGCGAAGGGTATTTTTAGTTGAAACTTTTTTAACTTTCATTATTTCGCAAGATTTACATCATGTTCATTAACTCTGATGTTTTTTCTTGAAAAAAGATGCCTAACCATTATCAAGTGAAAATAAATTCAAAACAAAAGTGAACATTGAGTACTTGGTGAAAAGAGAGAAAATTTCAAATCTATTTTTTTCAGAAATGGTGCATCTGGGCGTTATTACACAAGAGCATCTTTTTTCATGAAAAAACATCAGAGTTAATGAATATGATGTAAATCTCGCGAAATAATGAAAGTTAAAAAAGTTTCAACTAAAAATACCCTTCGTTCCCCCCAAATGATACGATTGTGGTTGACATGAAAGAAATGCACTCAATCTAATCGATGCGTATTTTTGATATTAGCCAATATGTAAACTTTCAGCACTTTATGTGACTCCGTTTTGCGAATATGTGGCAAAAAGTGACAGGAAGTCATCTTCAAAAGGCACCAGCTCCTTAACGAAGCAATTTTGCATTATATGATTTGGGTCGAATCTGTCTAAAATACGATCTATAATGTCCACTAGAAGTTTGTCGGTCTAATTACAGGACGTCGTGTATGTCACACGAAAAACTGCTGAACTGTTGATTTGCTGAAAACATATAATTAGGCAATTAGGGTCATTGAATTATGCTTGAAAATTTTCGCGAATAATGTTTTTACAGAAGCAGAAAATTTTTTCCTAAAGAAGTGACAGCAGTATTTCAAAAATCCATGTTCGTGAAACACCCGGTAAATATGAAGCAGTCATAGAAATACAGGTGTGGTTTCCACAATTGTGTTTTCTTTTCTATGTGAAATATTCTTCAGACACCTCTACCAGATTCTGCTCATCTTTGATTGGTCCACCCATTACGAAAATAAAATTTATTTGGAATTTCCAAATACTGAATTATGAACTCGGTAAAGTTAGCTCCCGACCGGCCATCTTGACGGGCATTTTTTATTTCACCACGGTCAAACTAAATTTCGTAATTTCAGAATCGCCTGATACATTAAACAAATGGTTAGCTTGTTCCGAATATTGAAGAACTATACAGGGTGTCCCGGGAAGAATGCGACAAAAGGACACTATGAATCAAGTACATCAGGAAGGACTCTCATCAAGAGGTTTTAATCGTTTGAGGGCCTTCGTTTGGAATATAAAGGGTGATATTCATTTGATGGCTGAAATTTCAAAGTTGAACAAATTTTGAACTATTGGACCGAATTATTTCAAGTTTGCAAGTTTTGTCACCCTTTACGATTGCCATCTTTCAATATTTCAGAAATTGAAGATATCATATCCGGATTAGCAAAATTTTGGATTTTTTCAATTTTCATGAATATTGGAAAACCCTGTACGTGAACATTATGTTCTTATTACATTTTCGTAACCATAAAGAATCAATTATTGACAAAAATTCAAAATCTCAGCTTGGCACGGTCATACAGGGTGATCAAGAAGTGAGCAAAAAACATTACCTCATGGGTGAAATTTCAAAGTTCAATAACTCCTGAATTATTGGACCGAATCATTTCAAATTTGGTAGTTTTGTCACCCTTTATGATTGCCATTTTTCAATATTTTAGAATTTGAATAAATCAGATCCGGACTATCAAAATTTTAGACCTTTTCTATTTTCATGAATATTGGAACACCCTGTAGGTGAAGACTATGTTTTTATTGCATTTTATTAACCACAAAAAATCAATTGATGGGAAAATTAAAAATCACTGCTTGGTACGGTCATACAGAGTGATCAAGAAGTGAGCAATAAACATTACCTCAAGAGTGAAATTTCAAACTTCATTAACTCTTAAATTATTCGACCGAATGATTTCAAATTTGAATGTTTCGTCACCCTTTAGGATTACCATCTGTCAATATTTCTGAATTTGAATAAATTAGATCCGGACTAGAAACATTTCAGACATTCTCAATTTCTGTTGAAAGTGTATCACCCTGTACGTGAACATTATGTTTTTTTTCATTTTAGTAACCATAAAGAATCAATTGATGAGAAAAATTTAAAATCTCTGTTTGGCACTGTCATACAGAGTGATCTAGGAACATGAACTTTTGAGTTAAATTCATAGTTCGAGAAATCTTTTTGCTCACTTCTTGATCACCCTGTATGACCGTGCCAAGCAGAGATTTTGAATTTTTCTCATTGATTGATTCTTTGTGGTTACGAAAATAAACATAGTGTTCAGCTACAGGGTGTTTCAATATTCATGAAAATAGAAAATAGAAAAAAAATCCAAATTTTTCAAGTCCGGATCTGATTTCTTCAATTTCTGTATTGCTGAAAGATGACAATCGTAAAGGGTGACAAAACTTCCGAATTTGAAATAATTCGGTCGAATAGTTTGAGAGTTATTGAACTTTGAAATTTCAGCCATAAGATGAATATCACCCTGTAAATCCCAAACGAAGGCCCTCAAACGATTAAATCCTCTTGTTGCGAGTCCTCCTTGATGTCCTTGATGTATGGTTTCCGTTTGTCGCATTATTCCCGGGACACCCTGTATAATATCAATTTAAGGTAGGTACTCGTAGCACTATTGAGGCGAATTTAATGCTGACCGTTCATATTTTCGTGATTTCTACAAATTCAGAATGACCGGCCAAGATGAAAATTCTTTGTTCATTATAAAGGCAGGCGCTAGCTTTATTTTATTACTCAATTTTTCGACAGAAAATTTGCACTTCAAGGCCCAGCTTCAAGAATTGGAATGAAGGAACTCACGTACACGGAACATATTATCGTGATTTCTGCAAATTCAGAATGTACGGCCAAGAAGAAAATTTTTTGTTCATCATAAAGGCAGGTGCTAGCTATTATTCCTCAATTTTTCGACAGAAAATTTGCACTTCAAGGCCCAGCTTCAAAAATTGGAATGAAGGAACTCACGTACACGGAACATATTTTCGTGATTTTCGCAAATTCAGAATGACCGGGTAAGAAAAACTTGCATTGTTCATTATAGACACAAGCGTTGATTTTTATTCCACAATATTCACTCCTTAGGCGAACTTGAAGACATGAAATTAAGGAACTCACGAACACGAAACATATTTTCGTGATTTTTTCAAATTCAGAATGACCAACCGAGAAAAAATTTCATTGTTTATTATGAAGCCAGGTGTTAACTATTATTTCTCGACAAAAAGTTTCACCGTTACGGCTAAATGTAGAAGCAAGCGGACCGAACATATTTTATTGATTTTTGTGAGTTCAGAATGACCAGCCAAGAAAATAGTTTATTGTTTATTATGAAGACAAGAGGTAACTATTATTCAACTTTTTTCCGACAAGAAATATTCGTAAATATGTCACAAAATATATATGGTACGCTTGACATCCTACAGTACAGTTCTTGGAGCTGGGCCTTTAAAAAGAAAATTTTTTATCGTAAAATTGTGAAATTATATCGCCCTGTCATTCCGAATTTACAAAAATCACGAAAATATGATCAATTCGCTTGAGTTCCTACAGTTCTTGGAGATGAACCTTAAAAATATTTTTGTCGAGAAATTGAGAAATAATATAAGCCGGTCATCTTGAGTTAGAAAAAATTACGAAAATATGTTCGGTGCGCTTGAGATCTTGAAGCTGGTCCTTAGGAGTGAATATTTTCTGTCAAAAAAATGTGAAATATTTGCTAACGCCTACCTTTATAATAAACAAAAAGTTCTTTGACTCGTCATTCTGAATTTGCACAAATCACCAAAATAAGAGAGGTCGGCATTAAAATCGACGTGTCAAAATTTTTGAATAGGCTCTCAATAGTCTTATGAGTACCTCAAAATGATATTATATAGTTCATCAATGTCCTCAACAAGTCTTCCATTTATTCCATTCATATCCTGAAATTACGAAAATTTCGAAATTCAGTTTAACAGTTGTGGAAAGAAGAGTGCTCGTAAAGCTGGTCAGCGGGAAGCTATAACATTACCAAGGTGAATTATGGAAACCAATCGATAGAGCTGAAAAGTTTATGTGATACCCTTAACAAAATGATTGTTGATTCCTACATACACGCACCCCAGAGATAACATACAATAGACAGCACATAGTCAACCCAAAGATAAGGGATCTTTGAGTCAACCACTGGATAAGTAAATCTTTGGACGGAGCAACGCCTTCAATCAAGAGTTCATTATCTCAACAGCTGATTGTATGCTGTTTACTGTATGTTTTCTTTGGCATGAGTGTAATTGGAAATCCAAAATTATTTTGTTAAGGGCATCACATAATTCTTCCAACTCTATTGATTGGTTTACATATAACAGAATTTGTGAATTCCTAATTCAAAAAAGCTAACTAAATTCATTCAAAATATCAAAAGTATAAAATGTAAATTCCAAATATACTTTTGATATTTTGAATGAATTGAGTTAGCTTTTTTGAATTGGATTTTTTCGGTATGCACGGTATTTCTATGCTTTGATAACCAAATCTCAAGTGTCTGGATTAACGATCTCTATGCTCAGTGGTAATGCGATCATCTAGATAAAGGGCTGAAGTGGCTATTTAGTCTGATCAAAACTGACACAGCAACATTTGCACAACTTGATTGAATTTTACCGTGAAATTTTCAATTATTGCAATCTATTAGAAATAAGTTGTGTTCGCTATTTCAGCCTCAAATGCTTGTTTCGCATTGTCAATATAACCATATGAGCTGATTGTCCATCGATAAGAAATAATGACGCTTGGGAAATGATATTATGATTTTTCTGTATGATCATTTTGGCATAGAACAGACAAACAGAGAACACATACAGACAAACGCCAATCTAATGAATTCAGCATTCTCGAAAAAAAAACAACTAGTTTGGACTTCCTTGTAAGTATTCACCAGGGTTATTTTCTTTTTATATGGTATTATATTATAAAGATAACAAATGCATTAATTTGAGATTTAAAAAAATTACGAAAAAATCACATGAAAAAATCTACGATAAAGACTTCAAAATGAAGTCGAAAGTAGTTGACTGTCTTCAAACTTCGGAAATATGTGACTTAATATTGACTACGAAAATATCAATATTCAGCATCTATTTAAATGATTTCGCCGTGAAAATGACTCAAAGGAGTTATTAAGATTACAAAGTTTGAAGCCTTGTTTGATAGATAATATTATGCTGGATTTTACGGACTGCGAGACAAACTCTATCTTAAAATGTTGTAAACTTACCGGTAATCCCTAGATCTATTATTTGTCCTTCTTCAACTCCAGTGCAAAAATTTTGTTGTCAACGTACTGAGTTGTTTCTTTCTGGCAAAATAACTATCCAAGCTTTATACCTCTAATCAGAGGGGCTGATGTTCAACAGGAACACTCGAGAGAACAAGATGAAGTAATGAATAAATGTCTTCATTTCAAAATTTGACTTTCATTGAAGATTGTAATCAACGTTCCAATTAACTGATATCATTATCTCATAATTATCAGTGAAAGCATCACCTTTATTGAATTGTTATTGGGCTATTTTCCATCATTTTTGCATTTCCTCTTCAACGTTCAGGTCAGCATTCGTCATGCTACTTCAGGAGAACACTTGAAACTTGCAACATTCTGAAAACAAAATTTTCCGGATGTTATTATTTCTCAGACCCTATATAAGTTATAAGACAATTAAGACTCATCATAATACAAGGGCGTAGCTAGGAATTAATTTCGGGGGGGGTTTTGACATTTTGGCAATTGACTTTGTAGGTGCCGGGAATTGTGAGGGTCGCTTTCTGTAGCAAGTATTTGTTGTTTTTAAGAATTCAATAATCCTTTTCCTACTTCAGAAACAATATTCAACATAGATATTCCTGGTTATGTTAGGTAAACCTATTTTTCAAATATGCTTCAGAATTTAATTTTTATTCACTCAAACAAAAATTTAAAAAACAATATTTATTCATCAAACAATACTTACAGGATTTATCAATATGAAATTAGTGTGGATGTGTGCTTTCATTGAAACTAAATATTGTTTTTTAATGTTTTACTCCAAAATAGTGCCAACAACATATGAATAGGTATTAAAAATGAAACAGTGAGAAAACACAAACAATATTTTTTATGGTGAATCCCTTCAGTTAAAGTCTATCCGTCTTTTTTTTCTAGCGAATTGGTCAACCACTTCATTTTCATCAATTTTCACACTATAATGAATATTCATAAGCGCCAACCCATTCAATCTAGTTTCGCTAGAAGAATTGCGCAGGTAATTTTTAATTCTCCTCAAGCTGGAAAAACTACTTTCTGGAGTAGCAGTACATAGATACTGGAATCGTAGCTAGAATTTGTAGTAGGATGTATAGATGTTCGGATACATATTCTGATTGCACTCATCTGAGCATTCTAATGCCGATTTTGAAATGGAGTTCATTGACATTTTCCAGATTTAAAATTCTGCTTTAATTACGTTTTAATTTTTGTCTGGGAGTAGTGAAGAATACATCGATAATGCGTCTTCTTATTCATATGCTCTGTTGAAATTCTGGGGTAGCAGACCAGATAAGACTGATATTAATTTTCGGTGTTTAGAAAATCTATCAGTTAATTGTTGGATAGTATGTTCTAGAAATGGAATGAAGAAATTAATTTTAAAATAGGCTGTTGTATCTAAGGCTAGAGCATTTGACCGGTTCTTCTGCCTGCTGAATGTACCTCCGTTTGCTTCTATTAAACACTTGGTTTCGTCATAAAGCAGTTGAAACTCATCATCCACTTTATTTCTCAAAACCCGCAAAGCAGAAAGCACACATTCTATTTGTGTGCGATGTTATGAAACTTTAATATCATCCATATTGCTGATATGAATTGAAAATTTTAAATAGATTTTCGGAAATGAGTTGGTTTAAGTGCAAAACGAAAGATTATTTTTGCAACAAAAAATAACTCTGAAACATTTCGGGGGGGGTTTGAACCCCCAAAACCCCCCCCCCTGGCTACGCCCTTGTCATAATAGGTATTTTTACATAGAAGTCAGTGACCTATTTAGAAATGTTTTACAGCGTTTTTTTGAGATTGGGCAAAAACTTTGTATTTTATATGGAAAACAGCCCTTATATTTCAACGTCAAATTTTTGCAATCTGATTTCTGAATGCACTGGTGTATCTCGACTTATTCTTCAATTAACTTCAGATGAAAAAAATTATCGATACTATAATAATATTTTTTTCGGCCGACGAAATTGATCATTGATGACCTATTTTAATGCTCAATTTCGGCTATTTCAATGTGCAATCCACATGGCAACCGTTCACGAAGTATTCAGAAGTACTACGAGAAATGTCGAAACTCTACTGGAACATATAGATACATAGAAATTTTATTATGCCAAATGAAAGTCTTGTGCAAAATGTGAATGTATTTCAATCAAGAATTTATACACAATTCATATTGAGATCGTCGGAAAAATCATGTAAATCAACTCGGTTATTAATCGAGCGACTTATGGTCTCGAACTATTAACGGGTCCGCTCCGCTCCCGCGTTGAAATATCTTTACCATTAGTCGCTGTCTTTAATAACCTAGTTGATTGAAAAACTATTATTTCATAGCAGGCCATAATTCATCCACAATTTGAAAAGGAATCATTTCCTAAAGTTTTTCGCAATTTAGGTACTCTAAAGCCGGGTTTCATAAAACTCCAATCTTGATCTTGATTATTGAAATGTCATCATTTCTGTGCATTTTTCTTATAGCTCCTCTTATATTGTTACATTTTCTGATTTCACTTAAAATTACTTTTTCAACAATGTATCATATAGTCCGTTCACGAAAGGTTGAGCCGTCGGTTGGCCATGGAAATTTGGCATATTCCACTGTGTACAGGTATCCCATTTTGGGCACTTTTACGGGATATCTCCGTTATTTTTAACGTTAGCGGGATGCGGTTTTTGCAACAGTGTGCTTCTTTTTTGTGAAACTAAAGATGGCGCAATCAGTTTTTGCATAGCTCTCTTAGTTTTTGCTCTACAGGGCGGAAATGAAAAGTATCACTTTTTAATCACCTTTCGTATCTCAGTTGTGCTTAAACTTGGAGAAATGGTTGAAACGCATTCCTATAGATTTTTTTTCGTAGAATCCAGTGGCGTAGTCAGTTTTTCAATTAAACTTTCCGTTTTTGAGTTATTAGGTAAACATACGTTTTTTAAATTGGACACCCTGTATATTATTTTTTATTCTTATCAAGCACAATCTCAGCTTTTCAAAAACATATTATTTTATGCATTTTTTTTCAAAACCAAGCTCAGAATTGAAGATTTTATAATTAAATTGTCAATAACCAAGTAGTAGGCTATGAATGTTTATTAAAAATAAAAAATAAATGTCAAGATTTCGTCAGAAATCGAAAATAATGTTAACATAATGTCCAGATCACAAACAAGCATGTCATATTTCTCGTAATTTTCGTAAGCAGCCGTAATGAGAAAAACTTAAAACTGAATCATTAATATGATATAATAAATAATAAAAACTGAGAGAACTGTAAACTTTTAAACCAAAAGACAAAGCTTTGACATTTTTTTTGTTTTTAATAAACAGTCATAGAGCCTACTACTTAGTTATTCACAATTGAATTACAAAATCTTGAATTCTGAGCTTGGTTTTGAAAATAAATGCATAAAATAATATGTTTTTGAAAAGCTGAGATTGTGTTCAATAAGAATAAAAAATAATATACAGGGTGTCCAATTTAAAAAACATATATTTGCCTAATAACTCAAAAACCGAAAGTTTAATTGAAAAACTGACTACGCCACTGGATTCTACGGAAAAAAATCTATAGGAATGCGTTTCAACCATTTCTCCAAGTTTAAGCACAACTGAGATACGGGAGGTGATTAAAAAGTGATACTTTTCATTTCCGCCCTGTATAGCAAAAACTAAGAGAGCCATGCAAAAACTGATTGCGCCATCTTTAGTTTCACAAAAAAGTGGCACACTGTCGCGAAAACCGCATCCCGCTAACGTTAAAAATAACGGAGATATCCCGTAAAAGTGCCCAAAATGGGATACCCTGTACATTGAAAATATAGGTTATGTTGTTTATTTTCTTGTCAACTTTATACGCAATCGCTATGTTGTCAATATTGCATAGAGTTCTCTGATAACTCGATAGCTCGTCGGACGAGGCCGTGTACCGGGTTTTTCACTATAATTTGACCCCCCCTTTAACTTTGTTACTGAAGAAGATACAAAAAAATGTTTCGTATAAAAAATTCACGAAATCAACTGAGGTTTTTTGATATGAGTCCAGCAACTGAAATATATACAGGGTGACCACAATATTGATGGCAACTTCGTTTTTTCAAATGGAACGCCCTGTATATTTTTCCATATTTGGTTAGGTCTTTTTCCCCTGATTTCGAATATGTAACATATGTTGGTATACCTTTCTTATTCTGAGCACCACAGAGTTTCAAATTTCAATAACCATCTGGCATAGCGTTTTGGAAGTTCGTGAATATCTGAGTGGCCAATTTGATCTTTGGATTGGTAATGGCGCACCCATTTTATGGCCACCAAATAGTCCTGATTTAACACCGTTGGACACGTTTTTATAGCCGTTCCTGAAGGAAAAAATTTACTTCAGCAATAATGACAATCAATGAAAGCGGAGAATAATATTAATGACATAAAATCAACCAATCCTAGCTTTCTATTTGCCTGAATAATTTCCGAAATCACTTCAGTTGGAAGTGAAGTGATTTTGACAAATAGAACATGCCTTTTTCGGATGACAATCAACAAAACGATAAGGTTTGAAATCAGAGTACCATCGACGATAGTTCGGAAGGAAATTCTAAAAGTAATATGAATTATTCATTACTAGGAATGAAAACCGAGGATAATAATTGAATTTCTGTTATGTTTAGAAGTAAATTGTAAACTTTCACCAAAATGTTAGGTTATGTTATTGTTATGGTGAACTGAAGTGATTGTGGAAATTAAACTGATTCTGTCAGAAAGCAACATCAGTTGGAAGTGATGCGCATCAGTTCAAAATCACAACATTGTCAAATAGAACGCGCATCAACTGATTTTACATCAGTTGGAAGTGATGCGGCTTCAAATAGAAAGGGCCTAATATTAAACCCATAATTCGGAACGAATCCCGTCAATGCACAAAAAATAATGATAATATTTTAATGATTAGAAACAAATTTTTGAGCTTTAATTTCTGACTTGAATCAGAGCAATAATAATGCTATCAAAAATAGTCTAAACAACTTGAGACAACTATATGAACTATGTGTATTGAATGAAGGTGGTCATTTTGAGCAATTTCTTTAGTTGATGTTATTCTTACCATACTACCATAGTTTATCATTTTTCATTGGTTAAGTAATTGTTGAGTATTCATTCTAAAATAATACATTTGAGTAGATTGTTTGGATATAAAGAATTTCGTAGGTATTTCACATATTTTTTTATTCGTTATCATCATTTCAAAACTTTGAAACTCTGAAAATTGAAGAGACACATCCACATACGCATTTATATTCGAGATCAGGAGGAAATAGCCTATCAAAAAAAGGAAGAATATACAGGACAGGGTGTCCCATTTAAAAAAATATAGTTGCATTCAATGTTGTTCACCCTGAATATCTTCCATTGACGTTATTATAACTCCAAGAATGAGCATTTTCAGTAAACGCACTCTGCCACTTGTAAAATGATCACAGATCTTGGCAGGTGGTTCTTAAAATTTGAAACTCTGTGGTTCTCAGAATAAAAGAGATAGACCCAAATATGTTACATATTCGAAATCAGGGAAAAAAGAGCTAGCCAAACATGGAAAAATATACAGGGTGTCCCATTTGAAAAAATGAAGTTGCCATCAATATGTTGGCCACCCTGTATATATGTCAGTTTCTGGACTCATATCAAAAAAACTCAGTTGCTATCGTGAAACTTTTATGAGAAACATTTTTTGTATCTCCTTTAGTAACAAAGTTAAAGGGGGGGTCAAATTATAGTGAAAAACCCGGTACATTCAGCAACGTTGACTTTATTTCACGTTATGACAGCAAATACTGACAACTACAAATAAATGAACAAACGCTACCATGCGTTCCAACTGTCGTGAACGGATTTTGTACATACAATTTTATTTTTGATTGAAAATTCAAATCAGATGAATTGCAGTAAGCGATGATATTTGTGTAATCTTGATTTTGACTCGAATCATAATTGATTATCCATGGAAAGACGTAACTTAATATTTTTGCAACTTTGACAGTTCTAAATATTTTGTGCGTGTCAGAGTGTGTCATGAGGATTGCATATTAAAATAGCAGAAATTGAGCATTAAAATTGCCATTACTGATCAATCCGTAAACAAAAATCACCTTTTATTATGGGATCGACGGAAAAAAATTTTTATTTGTTGATCAATTTTGCATCAGAGAAAGCAGTTGAGTGCAGTAGAAACTACGAAGGAAAATATTACACAGGCTGTCTGGTGAGGAATGGGACAAACGTGTAGGTGGTGATGAGGATGCCTCAAGGAGTGAGAAAATGCCATTTGAAATCATCTGAGGTACATGTTTCCTGATATACAGCGGGGTTTTCGAACAAATTAGGAAATTTCAAATGGCCATAATTCAGGAAATAAAAGAGCTAATCCGATGATTTTTCGTATGAACAATGATAGAGTGAGTACGAATCTGTTTGAATGAAAAATTAGAAAAAAAAATCAGATCCGGACTCAGAAATTTCAGTTTTTTGAAATTAGGTAAAAACAACACCCTGTATGCGGTTTTCAATTTTTTTGACTTCAGATTGGAGAGAGCAGGAAAACTACTTCGAACTCAACTGTCATCCTGAATGGCACAAATTTTCCCTGCTTTCTATGACCCTTCGAATGTCAATCTTACGATTTTCGCTCCCTACATATTATTTTCTCGACATTTCAAATGACCATAATTCAGGAAATATGAGAGCTAATCCGATGATTTTTCGTATGAACAATGAAAGAGTGAGTACGAATCTGTTTGAACGGAAAATTCGAAATAAAATCAGATCCGGACTCAGAAATTTCAGTTTTTCTGAATTAGGTAAAAACAACACCCTGTATGCGGTTTTCAATTTTTCGACTTCAGATTCTGAGAGAGCATGAAAAATACTTTCGAACTCAACTGTCATCCCGAATGACACAAATTTTCCCTCCTTTCTATGGCCCTTCGAATGTCAATCTTCCGATTTTCGCTGTCGTACAAAGACGTTTCAGTGTTAATGTGTGGTGCGCAGTTTATGATAATATTTAATAGGTCCTCATTTTTTCGAAGAAAGACTCACCAGAAAAATTTATAGAGATTTCCTTATGAATGTTCTTCCTAATTTATTAGGGAATATTATCAAAGAGGACTTATCTTCCAGCATGATGGAGCACCCCCACATTTCTCAATTTTAGTGAGAATCATTTGAACGAGGTCTATCCAAATAGATGGATAGGTCGTGTGGTCCAAGAGCATGGCCACCTCGGTCCCCCGACATGACACCGTTAGATTATTTCCTTTGGGGACACCTTAAAACTATGATGTGTACGGGCGAGAAATAAATACAAGGAAACAATTAATTCAGCGCATAATAGACGCATGTGACGAAATACCAAACAACGAATGTGATAAGGAAAGCAGTTTTGAACTTAATGAAAAGAGCAGATAAATGTGTAGAAGTTGGTGGTTTTCATTTTGAACAATATTTGAAGAATTAATATTAATTTCCAAATTTCGCATTTTTGATAATTTTTATAAAAATTTTGATTCGTTTATGATCTTTTTTTTACTTATTAGTAACTATCTGAGATCTCATGTTTCTGAAATGTCGAGAAAATAATATGTAAGGAGCGAAAATCGGAAGATTGAC
Organism: Propylea japonica; assembly: GCA_013421045.1. Taxonomy (NCBI): domain Eukaryota; kingdom Metazoa; phylum Arthropoda; class Insecta; order Coleoptera; family Coccinellidae; genus Propylea; species Propylea japonica. Next base: position 22,033,673 of record CM024247.1, on the reverse strand, counting down.
ATTCGAATGGTCATACGAAGCAGGGAAAATTTTGCCATTCGGGATGAGAGTTGAGTTTGAATGTATTTTCCTGCTCTCTCAGAATCTGAAGTCGAAAAAATGAAAAACCGCATTACAGGGTGTGTTTTACCTAATTTCAGGAAAAATAAAATTTCTGAGTCCGAATCTGATTTTATTTCGAAATTTTCGTTCAAACAGATCGTACTCACTCTTTCATTGTTCATACGAAAAATCATCGGATTAGCTCTCATATTCCTGAATTATGGTCATTTGAAATGTCGAGAAATAATATGTAAGGAGCGAAAATCGTAGATTGACATTCGAAGGGTCATAGAAAGCAGGGAAAAATTGTTTGTGCCATTCAGGATGACAGTTGAGTTTGAAAGTATTTTTCCTGCTCTCTCAGAATCTGAAGTCAAAAAAATTGAAAACCGCATACAGGGTGTGTTTTTACCTAATTTCAGAAAAAACTGAAATTTCTGAGTCCGGATCTGATTTTATTTCGAATTTTTCGTTCAAACGATTCGTACTCACTCTATCATTGTTCATACGAAAAATCATCGGATTAGCTCTCATATTTCCTGAATTATGGTCATTTGAAATTCCTAATTTTTTCCAAAAACCCCTGTATATTCAGGAACCATGTACCTCAGATGATTTCAAATGGCATTTTACTCCTTGAGACATCCCTCATCACCACCTAAACGTTGTCCCATTCCTCACCAGACACCCTGTATAGCGACAGTGTCAATATGCAGATAAATTCATTGGACTGATGGAAAGGAAATATAGAATAGTATTAGATGTTTTTCCAATTCAGTCGTTAACGAAGATGAGTACTCATTAATTGAGTGTGATTTCTCTCACCCCCTATCACAGTCCTAGAGAATATTCACCCATTCTGGCTAGCAATATCAGGAGGATTGAGCTCTGAGGTGTTCGGTGTTCTTCTTCTCCTGAGTGACCTACAAACTTCCTTACCGTTCTAGCAGTACCGAAAGTAATGGTTTTTTTGCATTATTTCGAGATGGTTTTCATCCAATCTAGCTCCGTGAGGATGGACTCGAGCCTCTTAGGAATAACTCCTGTGGTTGATATGAAAATACAATGGTTCTGGGCACTAGACCTATGACTAGACCTTACCCACTGCCGTTTGATCTGAAATTGAAGTTCTCGATCATTCGTTTTTCTTAGCGTATTTTTGACGTAGGTTGCTGTTATTCGGTATGGCTACGTCTATAAGTATTGCTCTCCTCTCTTTTTTCTTCACTAGTATTATGTCTGGCCTGTTATTAGCAACAGTTAAATTTGTAAGTACTGTGCAATCCCAGTATAGCCTGTAATGGTGGTTCTCTAGTATCACTTTAGGTTGATACTTAATATGGAATTTTTTCGGATTGCAACATCTTCAGTTGGATGACGAGTTCATCTTCTGAGAGATTTTTATTATTTGAATTGTATGTATTTCTTTTTTTGGAATGGCAACCCCGCCCCTTTTCCTATATACATCTTTGGAATGGCCATTTATCAGTCGATAAAACGCACCTAGGTTTTATTGACTTATCTGCATTTGTTTTTGACATATATCAATTTATGTCGGGTGTAATATAACGCGTAATGTAACACGTAACGTAAGGCGAATTCTTCGTGTGGACAGTATTACGAACATTACGCGTAAGGCTCGTCTCAACGTTCGACCCGATCCATCGGGGTCTCGGTTTTTCTGGAGAACTCAAAGGGACTCACAATTATCGTTTGAAAGGCTACTGAGTGTACCCGGCGTTATGGGTCGAAACAGCGTTGTTCGTAGACCCACAGAAAAAGTTGTAACATCATTCAGTTCCAGTCGATTCCTTACGCTTCTGCGGATCTTTCGAAATGCACACGTATTCAAATTCGGTATGCTATTGCCTACGATGATTTTTTCGAAAACCTTATTACAAATTGCAAAAAGTCGAGTTTTTTAATGGAACATTGCATCATTGCTTGACATTTCGTAAGAGCTTTTTGTCGATATGAGGTTTATGTTTGGTAAATTGTAAAATTTTAATTAAGTTTATGAAAAATCTAGTTGAACGTTAACGTTATATCGAACACATGTAAGTTCACGAAATGACAGACACCAATGTTTTTGAAATTTTTATATGAGTTTTTAAAATCATTGATAATAGAAACATAAAAATATCAGGGAGCTAACAATTATAGTAACCCTAATGAAGCGGGAAATTACAGAAAACCAATTGAAAAAAAGGTAGAGGAAGGCCGCCGTCATTCTTCCCACAAGATGCTTGTCTCCTAGTAAAAGAGCGACAAACTCTAGCTCAATCTATTGAACGGAATGCTTCATGATCCTATTCTCCATATCATCAGCAGATATCGGACTTTCGCTAAAAACTAATTTCTTTCCGTAAGTAAATGCCCTCAAAGAAAGAAATCTATAGAATTTAGATCTGGAGATCGCGCGGGCCAAGCAATAGTAAGATTAGGATAGGATTGTTTCAAATATTGTCCCACTATCCAATATTTATGCACTCGAGCACTATGGTGCCGCAACCAAATTGCTCTACTGGTTTTCAGATCAAGTGCTTCTAACTTTCCGATGAGAAGTAACCGTTCATTAACCACATTGTCAAGAAGTAATGTAGAAAAATGTGATGTCCAATATATCCTTTCTAAGCATTAAGCGACCATCGGTTTTAGTGAGCATGTGTGCTGACCGACTCAATCCTTCAAAACGTTGCTCCATCAAAACACAGAATTCATTCGACTCATTTTAATCCTTCTCAATCATAACATTCATTGCCTAACAAAACTCAACTAAATTCGCAAAATCACTACTATATAGTTCTTAATGTACCTAGGTTCAGATGAAATGGATGGAATGCTTCAATATTGTTCTGTAATTCTGTTCACACTATTTTGTAACATATTCCTTCTCTCTGCTATTTACCTTTTAATGGAACATTTTATCGAAAAGTTTCAACTTCAGTTGAAACGTACTAATACCATACCTACTCAAGAACATAACTGAAGCGCAGTTTCACGCATTCTAATTTTTCACGTGAGGGTGTTGAAAGTTGTGCATGAACAAAACTGGGTAAATATTCGAATTTCGGTGACTAGCAGATATTGACCAGATTTTAGTGCCCTTGTACTCAGCATTAGTGAAACCAACAGGTGGCGGTCTGTCTCAGTTTAGAAAATATGTGACCCAAAGTTCCAAAATTGTTCCATTTTCACGTCACTTTTTTTACTTGAAAAACGCAGATTCCCAATTCAATCTATATATAAATATATTCAATAATTTATGCAGAAACATCAAAATTCTTGAGGTACCGCATATCAAAAAATTCGAAGGAAAGCCTGCCGTTTCTAATGGTAGATTTGGCCCTGACCCTGACGATTCTTTCGTGCGAATATGATACGATGCCTTCCCGTAAATCCCGCTGTCATTTGATATGTTACTCGTCGAAGAACTGACCATAAAGAACGGCAGGCTTTCCTTAGAATTTGTGGATATGTAGTACCTCCAGAATTTCGAAGTTTTTGCATTTACTATTTAATATACCTGAATTGAAACTAATCGAATAGTTATTCGGATGGTTGAAGGTAAGATATAGACTAAATCGAAGCAGAAAATTTGTGTTTTTATAGATAGTGAAAAAAATGACGCGAAGAAGATGAAACATTTTTGGAAACCTGGGGCCCATCTATACTTCTATACTAATATTATAAAGAGGAAAGATTTGTATGTTTGTGTGTTTGTGGCGTTGATATGACATCACTCATAAGCTACTGGACCGATTTCAATAATTCTTTCACCCTTAGAATGCTACATTATCCTTGAGTAACATAGGCTATACTTTTCATCCGAGAAAATTGGGGAAACCTACTATAACTTCAATGATAATAAATATGAGTACCAAAATCAGCTATTTTCAGGTGCGCTGCGAAAACCGTAAGACGTACATGGAAACAATGTATGACGGAAATGTACCTCTTCAATAGTTCTACAAAAAAGTCCGCGATAGCATATATCTATCTTTCAAGGTTTACTCGGTATCACCTTTTAAAGGTATCCGAATTTTTCTCAAAATTATGCATTTTTTGGGAGTATTTTTTTATGAATACGCTATTGATCTTTATCCAATTAAATACGTCCTTCATATCCAGTATTTAATATAGAACGAAATTGCTTTTTACATCATTCAATTATGATGAATACATCAAAAGATATGGCAGGTTGAAGATGAAATCGCACCAAAATCGAATTACGTCTCCGAGCACGATATACACAAACACTGGTATGGCGACGCCCATCGAGATGTGACGTCACAGCGGAGAATTTCCATTGCATTTGCGGGATTGAAGTGTTAGAACTCGAGGGAATGATTGGAATAATGCAATTAATCGCAAGTTTCATTGAAAATGCAATCAACTAACTATTTTAAATGAAATTTCTTCGATGTCTTTGTTTGTTGATCCTGGAATATATCAATGAAGTTGTATAAATATGGATGTTAGTGCTAAGTATTTACGAGTATTTGTTAATAGAGAATAAATTATTCAAGTTTCATTTAAAAACTTCGAATAAATGAAAATATTTTTATCATATTCAGGAAATTTCTATGAATGTCATTTATAATTCGTGAATTTGGAAAGTTTTTTGTTCATTTTTTTCTTCATATTCTGAAAACTGATCTTATTCAGATCCCGGTGTCTTAAGTTGGTACGGATTCTGCTCAAAACGGTAGGTTTTAGAAAAAAGTGGTCAATAGAGCGTTTGTAGAGAATTAATTAACCTATAAAATGAGGTATCAATCGTCCTGATCGAATGAGCACAGACCGATTTATTTTCATTAGAAGATGAAAAATAGTATATCATATTATAAGGATTAAAAGTGCATCTTTTTTTACGAGCAATATTTGCAGTTGCGAGGCGCAGCCGAGCGAATGCAAAATTGCCAGTTAAAATAGGCACTTTTAATCCGAATAATATATACTATTTTTTCTCCAACCAAGTCAAAATTACAATAAAATTGGTTTTAGTGAAAAATCGTTCATAATTTGGTTATGAATTTGAACACAGAATCATGACAGTGATTGTCAAGTAGACTTCAAATGCATGTACAAGGATTAAACGTAGCGTTTTTAATCCTAGGATTAAAAGTGTTGCTAAGTAACGAGTGAATTTTTGTACGGTAAGAAAATCTATGACTTTTGCACCTGAAAAGAGTACAAAAATGTCAAAATTTTTTGATGGTTGGAGAAAAATGTAATTTTTCATCTCCTCCCAACTTTATTCGAGATATTTTCAGAACGATAGGTTATAGAAAAAAGTGGTCAATAGGGCGTTTGTAGAGAATTGATCTATATCTTTACTAATATTATACTTATACCTATATTATAAAGAGGACAGATTTGTATGTTTGTGCGTTTGGGGGTTTGATACGAGTTTACTCATAAGCTACTAGAGATTTCAATAATTATTTCACCCTCAGAATGCTACACTATCCCTGAGTAACATAGGCTATACTTTTCACCCGAGAAATTTGAGGAAACCTACTATAACTTCAATGATAATAAATATGAGTACCAAAATCAGCCATGATGAATACATCGAAAGATATGGCAGGTTGAAGATGAAATCGCATCAAAATGTCTCCGAGGTAGGCACAAGGCGGCTAGGAGAAGGTACCGAAGTGTGAGAGATGTTTTGTATGAATGTATTTTGGATTGCCTATGCCCGTATGTTTATGACCACACATCAGATCAACAGATGGCGCTGAAGTCGTTATTCAGGTTATTCATCTACTCTGCAACTAAACGGCTCGATCGAATTGAATGAATTTTTGTGTATACAGAACAACGTCTGTTGGGTCTGCTAGTATTTTATAAACTAAAACAGACCGCCATCAGTTGGTTTAACTAATGTTGTTCAGAAAGACTCAATAAATACAGTGACGCCAAAATCTGGTCAATATCTGCAGGTCACCGAAATTCAAGTATTTACAAATTTCATCAGGTACCATTGTCTCAAAATAAATGAGCCCACTAATTTTTTTAAAAAATTCGTTTCTTGAAAATTACACGTCTTTAAAGAAAGATCTTGCCAAACAAACACATGACACATCTTTCCTTATTCAAAAAATTTAGAAGGTTGATGGGGATGGCACAGGGTGCAACAAAAATCCATTCTTGAAAATTTGGTGAAAGTGTAACAAAAATTGACCTGTTTCAGGATTTTATTGCCGAATATTTTTGTCCTGAGAAAATTATTTTTACGCGCACTCCATATTTAATTTTCAGGCATCCTGTATTCAATGAACATATGAGGATATTTTTACCAATCATTCGAAAAAACAATCAAGTCGATATTTTAAATATGAATGAATAATTTATGGTCCATTTATGCACCCCTGGTGCTGGTCACCCTGCATATTGGGAGAGCGTTTTTTTGACACCAGATCTATGAACTCCAGTGAATGATAATTGGTTGCATCAGCATACGTAAAAACGTCTTTGATACCCTGACTATATCCGATTGAACGTTTTTTAAATTATTCAAAAACATCTTTCCTCCAACTCAAAAATACGAAAAATTGAATTATTTGTTCATTCACCAGTCAACGAGAGACCGTTCGAAACTGAAAAATTAATTGTTCAACAATTAGATGAATATAGTAATGTCGAAAACAAATCCATTGAAATGAGATTTCATTTTGCAATCAACACAATGCAATAATAACATATTGTAACTGATGGAAATGAACCAGATGTTTACTACTTTCAGTTTTAGAATTATTCTATCGTAACCTATATTACAATAATGAAGTGATTAAATCGCAAAGTGTAACCTATATTTCATAACTTCCATAATCATGGATATAAATACAAGTGTGAGTTTTTGATTACCCTCAATACAGAAAATTTCAAATTTTTTTTACGACAAAATCATGTCTCATATTAGTGATCTTATGATCATAGAATGGAATTTCTTCGATAATATTTATGTACATAGAAACAAAAAAATTACTCCTTCAGATAAGGAAAATCTAAATTTGTTTTCAGCTTGACTCTTCATCAGAACGGTTTATTCCACTCCGTGGCAGTTCGTTCGAGTCCCTCAAAATTTCTCATAAACATCCAAGCCCAGTGAGCATTTCATGTCGTGACTATTACAGAGAATTCACTGAAAATGAGTCTGGAGTTAACTATATGCAATACTTATATAAGAAAAACCAATATAAAGATATGTGAGTACCGACTGAATTGTTTAAATTAATTTTAATCTGGTAAAATCTACGATATTCAGACAATATTAAAACATTAAGAAATATCTGACCTGAAATCATAAGCTTTTGCACGATTGTTCATATGAAACTTGAATTTTTCAAAGTAAGTTTAAGATTTGAGCATGAATCCATGAAAAAATATAATGAAACCAATAGCTTTCAAGGTTTTTCAATATTTATGAGCAAGCATAATGAAGCCGTTGACTTGTATTATGTTGTTTGTCGAAGATATGAACTTCTTGAAATATCGCCATGAAAGGTTTTATTAATCGAAGTATCACCTATCTATATAAATATGTATCAATCAAATTCTGGTTGATTCATGATTCTTTTCTAGGTTGAACTAAACATTTAACGGAAATTATTAATACCTATATTTGTGAAGGTATTTCTTCTTCTTTATGTTATTTTACGCTTTGAATGAGAATTGAAATTCAAAAACTACCAGTCTATGGCTGACCATAAACATGAATAACATCACAAAAGAAGAAGTTCGAAATTTATTTTGTTTTTTCATGATAGGTTCAATAATTGAAGAGGAAAGTTGAATTGATTTATGAATGAATAGAATGGTTCGAAAGTTTTAGAGAAAACTTGAATAAGGTAATTTTTGAATGAATATAATGAAACTAGCAGACCCACACGTGGTTCTGTATACACAAAATTCATTCAATTCGATCGAGCCGTTTAGTTGCAGAGTAGATAATAACCTGAATAACGACTTCAGCGCCATCTGTTGATCTGATGTGTGGTCATACATACGGGCATAGGCAATCCAAAATACATTCATACAAAACATCTTTCACACTTCGGTACCTTCTCCTAGCCGCCTTGTGCTACCTCGGAGACATTTTGATGCGATTTCATCTTCAACCTGCCATATCTTTCGATGTATTCATCATGGCTGATTTTGGTACCGTAAATTGGGGATACTTTGTGACTAGTGGGTAACTTTGTGACAATACGCAAATCGAAACAAACTGCCCAATATTTTACAAGTTTCGCGCGCATAGAGAATTTTTACTGTCGCCGGGCGACAGCACATATCTCAGCCCAATCAAATATATCTTCATAAGTGTGGTAGGCCTCTCTAGTAACTTGTAGACTGCCATGAGAAGAGCATACCGATTCTGTCGATTTTTTCAAAAGCCGGAAACTTTCGTCTGCACAGCCAAATCTGAAATATTGTCAGTTAAAATCGTAAATAGGTTCATTTGCTCCTGTAGTTATCATATTATATTCGAAATTATAGTCAAGAATAATTGATTTTAATATCTGTTTTTCGAAGAAAACAAAAAAAGTTCGCAGCATGGGGTAACATTGTGACATGTCACATTGTTTTCCAAATAATTACATATGATTTTTTTAAATTTTTTGCATGTAGACTGCGACCAAAATCTTGACAGAATGCTTCAAACATATAAGAGACGCTTGGGAGCAAGAGCTTACAGAAATTCCATGTTGCTGAAAAAGTGGTACAAGATATTTAAAAAAAAGGTGCAGAAAATTCAAAAGCAGTATAAGCTTTTTAAGAGCAACGAATAATAAAGAATTCCATTTTGCCACAAGTTGAGGATTTTTGCGTGATTGACTACTGGCAATAACTAAAACAAATTTTGAAGGAAAAGAGAAAAAAAGGAAAGATTTTCATTACAAGGCTTACCTGATCACTTAGAAATTTTGTAATCCCAGGAAAATTTTGCAGTTTGTAAAATTTGTGAGTGTGTAGTTTTATGCCTATTCTAATTCAATCTTAATACTAACTCTTATTTCAGTCCATTACATGTTTTCGTTCTTGTTCAGAATATTAATTTTTGTTTTCAATGGAAGTTGAAGTTAATTCATGTTTTTTTTATCCAAAAAATATGAGCACATACTTTTTTTTAATTTTTAGTAATTTTATACTCAAAAGGCAAGGGTATTATTGTGCTCTGATTCGAATAATGCTTTGTCACAATGTTACCCCGAAGCACGGGGTAAAATTGTGACAATTTCAAATTCGAAAAAGACTATATCAAAATAATTTTTTCAACAATATTATATTCTCATTGTGTACCGAAAGGACAGATATTTACTGTGTATTTTTTTCACCTTTTATCTGCTCAAGAAGTGTTTGAAAATGTGTGAAAACCTCAAAAACTGTCACAAAGTATCCCCGTTTTACGGTACTCATATTTATTATCATTGAAGTTATAGTAGGTTTCCTCAAATTTCTCGGGTGAAAAGTATAGCCTATGTTACTCAGGGATAGTGTAGCATTCTGAGGGTGAAATAATTATTGAAATCTCTAGTAGCTTATGAGTAAACTCGTATCAAACCCCCAAACGCACAAACATACAAATCTGTCCTCTTTATAATATAGGTATAAGTATAATATTAGTAAAGATATAGATCAATTCTCTACAAACGCCCTATTGACCACTTTTTTCTATAACCTATCGTTCTGAAAATATCTCGAATAAAGTTGGGAGGAGATGAAAAATTACATTTTTCTCCAACCATCAAAAAATGTTGACATTTTTGTACTCTTTTCAGGTGCAAAAGTCATAGATTTTCTTACCGTACAAAAATTCACTCGTTACTTAGCAACACTTTTAATCCTAGGATTAAAAACGCTACGTTTAATCCTTGTACATGCATTTGAAGTCTACTTGACAATCACTGTCATGATTCTGTGTTCAAATTCATAACCAAATTATGAACGATTTTTCACTAAAACCAATTTTATTGTAATTTTGACTTGGTTGGAGAAAAAATAGTATATATTATTCGGATTAAAAGTGCCTATTTTAACTGGCAATTTTGCATTCGCTCGGCTGCGCCTCGCAACTGCAAATATTGCTCGTAAAAAAAAGATGCACTTTTAATCCTTATAATATGATATACTATTTTTCATCTTCTAATGAAAAAAATCGGTCTGTGCTCATTCGATCAGGACGATTGATACCTCATTTTATAGGTTAATTAATTCTCTACAAACGCTCTATTGACCACTTTTTTCTAAAACCTACCGTTTTGAGCAGAATCCGTACCAACTTAAGACACCGGGATCTGAATAAGATCAGTTTTCAGAATATGAAGAAAAAAATGAACAAAAAACTTTCCAAATTCACGAATTATAAATGACATTCATAGAAATTTCCTGAATATGATAAAAATATTTTCATTTATTCGAAGTTTTTAAATGAAACTTGAATAATTTATTCTCTATTAACAAATACTCGTAAATACTTAGCACTAACATCCATATTATACAACTTCATTGATATATTCCAGGATCAACAAACAAAGACATCGAAGAAATTTCATTTAAAATAGTTAGTTGATTGCATTTTCAATGAAACTTGCGATTAATTGCATTATTCTAATCATTCCCTCGAATCCCTCGAGTTCTAACACTTCAATCCCGCAAATGCAATGGAAATTCTCCGCTGTGACGTCACATCTCGATGGGCGTCGCCATACCAGTGTTTGTGTATATCGTGCTCGGAGACGTAATTCGATTTTGGTGCGATTTCATCTTCAACCTGCCATATCTTTTGATGTATTCATCATAATTGAATGATGTAAAAGGCAATTTCGTTCTATATTAAATACTGGATATGAAGGACGTATTTAATTGGATAAAGATCAATAGCGTATTCATAAAAAAATACTCCCAAAAAATGCATAATTTTGAGAAAAATTCGGATACCTTTAAAAGGTGATACCGAGTAAACCTTGAAAGATAGATATATGCTATCGCGGACTTTTTTGTAGAACTATTGAAGAGGTACATTTCCGTCATACATTGTTCCATGTACGTCTTACGGTTTTCGCAGCGCACCTGAAAATAGCTGATTTTGTACTCATATTTATTATCATTGAAGTTATAGTAGGTTTCCCCAATTTTCTCGGATGAAAAGTATAGCCTATGTTACTCAAGGATAATGTAGCATTCTAAGGGTGAAAGAATTATTGAAATCGGTCCAGTAGCTTATGAGTGATGTCATATCAACGCCACAAACACACAAACATACAAATCTTTCCTCTTTATAATATTAGTATAGAAGTATAGAAGTATAGATAAACAGCTCTCGGGATTTTGCAATCTGAATGAGCTTTTCAGTAATATAAACAAGAACTCAAAAGCTTCTGACTTCACGTCACGGCTTTCTTTGATTTTTCAAAAAAATCTCCACTATACATTCCGCTCATATGTTCTGAATTGTCAGACAAAACACTTTTTCTGGTCTTCTCGTTATACGTGTGCCAAATTTTATTTGATGAAATCATAAGTTCGAAATTATGAGGATTATTTCCTACTCATGATTTCCTTTTGAATCATATAATTCTGCGATCTAATGATCAAAAGGAAATTGTGCATCACAAATTCAGGCCTGAACACTAAATTCCTAATAGACCTCAGGTAGTACTAAAAATAATGAAAATATTCCATTGACAATAACTCATTGGTTGGGTCCACTAACGAACTCAAATGATATACAGGGTGATTTTTTTAAGTGTTTCATTAGAAGTTTTTAAGGAAGGAATTGTAATACAAATTTAAGAATTGTAATTTCGTATACAAAAACGGAAACGAATGTTAACTTGCATATTTGAATTCTGTGTTTAATTCTGCAATGATTTGGTGCATGATGTACGCACCCACCTCAAGCGGTTTCTGAGTTATATACTGATCATCAAATTTTTTGACAGTATTGAAGATTATCTCAAATTAGTGATTTAATTTTTCAAATCCATTTTTGTAAAGAATTTTTTTCAACAGTGAAATAAAAGACAGTACATTGATACTGCTCACTGTATGAATTATGAGAAAATATTATACAGGGTGCCTGAAAGAGAACACCGGAGTGAACATCAATAAAACTATGAAATCTCATTTTTCCAAATTGAAACCATAATATGATTTTGTAATACCATCCAATTACTCATCAAAAATCAGTTTATGTGTGCCAAACATTTCGTGTCTTTGAAATCAGTAATTTTGCGTTGTTATTGAATAGAATTCGAATCAAAAAATAACAGCAAATGTGGAGTGTATCAAAAATAAAATCGGAATTAATCATAATGGAGGGGGCTGCATCACCACCAGCCAAAATAAATATCATAAGTGATGTTGGTGATTTTTCAGTTCCTATGATCTACTTTTTCGGTTCCTATAGCTAATTCACGATGATTGCTATTTTATTTTCGGTTTTTTAAGAATTTATTTTCATTTTTATATTGTTAATAAAAATAAAATAATGAATTGGTTTGTCTCATTATAGAATTTGTGCATCTCGATGTGGAACATAAAATGGGACTAAAACCCCCCTTTTGAAAAAATCGAGTTTTTGAAAATTTTATCACATAGTGCTTCAATAATAGCAAGGTCTAATATTGAGCAAGATATTTGTGAAGCCAGAATTCAAGGAAATGTATCCCTTATTTTTCGGTAGTTCAAAAAATTATAAAATTGTCTCACTGGGAGATGTCCGCTATCATAGTAAATACCTAATATTACCATTTATCAGTTAAATTGCTAATCGCACAGTGACACGCGTTGAGATGTCGTATTGTGCGTGCTAATTATAATTTTTTATTTTTTTTGCAGGCTCGTCAATACCCTCTTCCAAAGTCCACGTAGAGTTTTATATTTTTCACCTAAGCAGAAAATAAGAAAGATAGACGACACATATTCCATTGAAAATGATTGGCCTGTAAGATCGAGAAAAAAGCCGCTAATCACAACACCAGAATTCACTTTTGACATGCCAGAAGTGGCTGATTCTACTGCCATGACTGGTGAGTTCTGAATATAATTTTGAATTATGAAATTTCGAATTTCAACCCATACTGAGCTGTTTATGTCACTTACTTGAATATAAATTTCTTGAGATACATTCATTTATATAAAAAAAGCACTGATCAGGAACTTTTGAGTGCTTGTTCATTGGAGGAGCAATAGAGCTATAACCTCTAAGTTTTGTGTGGGACTTAGGATTGATACTGAATATGTGAATGCAAACTCTCAGCGCGGTCGGAATTATATTCTGGAAATTAAAAGATGAAATACACATGTAAAAAGTCGATAAATTAAAAAATCAAAACTACCTAGGGGAAAGTGAGGTAATACGATCCCTAAGGGTCAAATGATCCCCTGCCGTAAATCAGAAGAAACAGCTTGTACCATCTATCCAAATACAGATGAAACATGTTCCCCTGCACACCCTGCGAGTTACTTGTAAAATGTCAATGCGGTGCGAGTGCTTGGAGTGATTTTATTAAAAATAATCAAAAAGTGTGGCTCTGATCTAAGGTAAGCATGTTTTTGGACTTTCGTTTTTTTTACATGTAAGTGTTTACTGAAATGTTGTTTTATTTGCGGGTATTAGTAGCAGTTAGCTAATATTTAAGCAATGTTCGATCATCGCACGCGGTATGTGAATGTTTTGTTTTGATCGATATTTTGTGATTTGGTATTTGGGGTGAAATGATCCCTTCTGTGTGTCTAAAATGATCCCTGGAATCATTTACCCCATTAATAGTTTCTGTTTACAGATCATGCCGAGAATTTATAAACGTAAAACTAATCGCCAAAAGATGCCTGGGAGAACAAATGCAAAAGGCATTAGAGATGGTATGGCTTACAAAACCGCGAGAAGAGAATTTGAGGTCCCTGTGATGGTAATAGAAAGAAGAGCCAAAGGTTAAAATAAAATAGCTGTAGGCTCAGCTAAAAAGTTAGGTAGCAAACAAACAGTGTTCAACCTGGAACAAGAACTGGAACTTGTTGACATGGAGTCCAGAATAATATACGGGCTGATCACTCAGGATTCCTTACCTCAGCTCACCAAAACTGGCAGAAAAGAAATAATTTACCGCATCAATTTTCCGAAGCTAATTGAAAAGCTGGACTTGAATGGCTTTGTGGATTTAGACGTAGACATCCAGACATTACATTGCTGTGCGCGAGGTTTTAATAAGAATGTGGTGGATGAATTTCTCTCGACTTTGAGAAACGCCCAAGAAAAATATTATTTTTCAACCCATCGAATATTTTTGTTTTGTGTTACTTGCTTACATACTTAAATTGTTATGAACAATAAATATTATCATTTAAATAAACAGCAGAGTTTTTTTATTTCATTTTATTTGATATTTATCAACTCATAGTACAAAATGATCCCTGGGATCATTTTGCCCCTACCCCAGGGATCATTTTATCCACAGGGGTGTATAAAATGATCCTTTACTAAACTTCAACAAAAACGCCTTCTGTGGGAAGTCAGGCAGAAGCGTATATACTAACTACTAACAGTAGTGAGGGAGAGGCTTCAATAGCCAACCCGTTTTCAAGATCACAGAAGTTGAGAGAACACCTCCGACAGGGTCAAAGAAAATAAGTGATAACAGCGAAGGAACAAGCACGTACAGCTATGCTGACTCGCCAAGGCCCTCATGGCCTAGAACCCCATCAAGCGAACTTTGGCATGAACTAAGCAGCCCAATGAAAGTAAGATCAGCACCAGTTTCTCGAGAAGTTTCCTCTAGTGAAGAGGAATTAGATTCAACGCTAGTAAGCATAACACCTAAAGCCATCAATAGGGCAACCAAAAGAAAGGCAATTTCTTCACCGCAATTGGAGGGGCAAGATGAAAAAATTAGATCATTGGAAGAAGAGCTTAAAGAGGCAGATGCGAAAATGAAAATTCTTCTTTTCGATATAAAGAAACTGGAAGAGGAGAAAGCCTTGCGAAGCAAGATAAAGATAGCAGAAGAATTCGAAAAAGAAAAGACAATAACCAAATTGAAAGAAGAAATAACACAAATGAAAGAACAGAAAACCAAAGAACAAACAAAGAAAGAAATAAAGAGGAACTCGACATGCTACAGAAAATGAGTGGCTTAATTAGAGGAATCCACAAGAGCAGTGGGGAATGCCAAAAACTTATAGGAGAGAACACCAATACTAAAAGGGAAATAAAAGAGAGCGTGAATCGAACATTCAATATATCTGCACAGTTGAACAGCAAAATAATGATTAAGTTCATAGCTGACATGATAGAAAGGTCCACAAACACATTAGAAGCTTCGCGAGAACAACCAAGACAGAAAAATAATATGTCAACGCAGACGGAACCAACCGAGGAAATACTAAAACTGGGGAGAATTCAAGAAATAAAAGAGTCTATAAAGGAAGAAATGCAAGAAGAGGCAATACTGGACCTGTTGAGAAGGAATTGGCCAGAAGAAGCATTTCAAACAAAAGAAGAGCTATTCACTATTACGGAAGTGGAAGGGGACAAAGATATTGCCCTTATAGCAGACTTTGACATCAAGAAGGACTCAAGATTGGTGAGAAGATTAACTTACGGATCAAAAAAAAAAGAGAACTTATAAAGAAAGGTAATCCGAAGAACGGTGAGGTGATATACAGAAAGATAAGCGGTGAAGTAGGAACGAAACGGAAGAGATAAGTGAAGAAGTGTACACTTTCTTCACAGGAGTAATGGAATCTATGGAGAACCATACCAAAACAGTAATGAGTCTTTATAAAGTATTGGTGAAGCTCAAGAAGCTCCTTCAGGAGAAAGGAAGAGCTGAAATACATATCGCTTGCCTAACTAAAAAGTCACCAGACGCAGTTAGAAAAATAATAGAGTGTGCATTTCACGGATACTCAGGCAAGATAATAATCCACAGTAGCAGCAGTGGAAAGAATAGGGTCGAAAAACAGAGGCCATATAAAAATGACGATGCCATTATCATCGACACAAACAACAAACTGGAATACGCAGAGATGGTGAAGAAAATAAAAGAGGGAATAGCAGAGAAAGACACGGAAGGCAAAATCAAGTCCGTGAGAAAAACTCTAAACGGCGAGGAGTACTCATACAGACAGAGAAAGGGCAGGCGGAACAGCTAGTGGACACCTTGAGACGTAATATGGAGGGAGTGACAGTACGATCACCTGGGGCAAAACGGGAGTCAGTTTTCATAGTAGACATGGATATAACGTGTACATATGATCAAATAAGAGAAGCGGTGAAATCAACTTTAGCTAAACCGAGGAAAATCTAACGGACATCGAAATTAAGAACTGAGAGATCAGAGCCGAGGTCAACTTCGAGCTACCATTATAGGAAACCCGGAACATATTAAAGCTCTAATAAGATGTAGAACGATAAGAGTAGGATTAGGTAGAGGAAAAATTCAAGAAAGAGTAGACGATAATCGCTGCCACAGATGCTGGATGAAAAACCATAAGGCATTCCAGTGTAAAAGACCAGATCGCACTAATTTATGTAGAAAGTGCGGAACAGGGGGGCACTTTATAAGAGAGTGCACAGCGGCTACGTTCTGTGTCATATGTCAGAAGGAAGGTCATATCGCTGGCAGTAGAAGGTGCAGAAGTGAAGGTGACCTGAACGTACAGGAACTGATGAAGAGACATAATAGGGTTCCATCTGAGAGAAATGAACAGTTTTTTCCAGAAGGTAGCTCCCTCAGCGCCCAGAGCTCACAAACAACATAAAAAGGAAATTAACGATACCAGCGCAAAAGGAAACAAGAAGAGAGAGGAGAGGTAATAGAGCATATTAGTGTGTACAATCCAACCTTAACAGGAATAAGCGAGCAATGGACTTGCTAACGGAATTCACCCGCTTAGAAAAAATAGACCTTGCGTTGATATCGGAGCCAAATATAAATATGGTGAAGGACAAAAAAAACTGGATACTTAGTAAAGACGGAACAGCGGCGATGGGGTTCTTCGGCGGAAAGCTGAGAATGGGAGAGAGCGGCAAGAATACAAGCTGGGTATGGGCGGAGATCAATAACACAACAATATATAGTGTATACCTGTCCCCTAACGACTGCATAAGTAATTTTGGAAACAAATTAGCCCAGTTGGGAGCGGAAATCAGGACAAGAAAGAGACAGGTGCTAATAGCGGGAGACTTCAATGCAGCGTCATACGAGTGGGGAAGTAGCCGAGAGAATGACAGAGGCCGAATTTAAGCGAATGGATGCTACAGGAGGATCTGATGGTAGTTAATACAGGCGGAACACCAACTTTCAGGAGGCACCACGGAATCTTTCTTGGATCTGACAATGACACATACAAGACATATTGAATCAATGAAAAACTGGAAAGTCAGGGATTGTGTTGAGAATATGAGTGACCACCATTACATCACGTTTAAATGTAGATCGGTAGCACCTGGAAAAGCAGCAGAGAATTCGGATATGAGACGATGGACAGCGAAGGATTTCGAGAGGTTTGAAAAGATTATTAGAAGAAGAGAAAGGGAGATCAAAGGAGACTACCTCAAATTAGATCAAATATGGAGAGAAGCATGCGAGGAGTGCTTCAGAAGGAAGGGAGGACAGAACAAAAAACCTGTATATTGGTGGAACGAGGAAATAGCTGCTTCGAGGAAACAATGCATCAAGATACGTAGGCAAATGAGTAGAAGTAGGAAGAAAACGAAGGAGACAGAAAATGTTGAACAACTGCTTGAATTATTGAAAAAGACTCGCAAAGAATTAAAAACGCACATCATCAGATCCAAAAAGAAGAAGTGGAAGGAACTAATAGAAGAGGTGGAAATGGACCCGTGGGGAAGGCCATATAAGATAATACGAAAAAAACTAGGTGTGTTATCCCCCCCAAAACTCAATGAGAAGAGAAATGAGGAAACAAATAAGCAAATTATTCCCTCAACACCGATGCGTGATAGAGAGCAAAGGAAAGATGAACAGAGTAGCGAACCACCGGAAGAATGCACGATGGAGGAGATAGCCTTGGTGATGGAAAGCATGAAGGCGAAGAAGGCGCCGGGTTGGATGGAATCAGCAATGAATGAAATCCTGAAAGTTACAATCCGAACAATCCCAGAAGCAATAAGGGAGGTGATAAATAACCTAATGAAAAGAAGGATTTTCCCTGAGGAATGGAAGGTCGCAAAAATAGTTATGCTCGAAAAACCGAGGAAGAGATGGTGAAGGGTGGCATACAGACCCATCTGCCTACTTAACGGCGTTGCGAAGCTGTATGAAGGAATCATTATGAACAGACTTCAGAAGATATTAGAGGAGAACGACAGCATCTCCGAAAATCAGTTTGGTTTTCGGAAAAAACGATCCACCATAGATGCCTTGAACAAGGTAAAGAATATATGCCAATATGCAGATTTGGGGAGTGCAAGATCGAAAGAATTCCTGCTGATGGTAACGTTCGATATCGAAAATGCCTTCAACAGCCTCCACTGGGAGACGGCCCTTAATAAAATGAGAACATTGACGTTACCAGAGTATCTCGTAGAACATTATAGGATCATACCTGAGCGACCGAAAGATTAAAACAGAAGACGGAGTTACACATGACCAAACAAGTGGAGTACCTCAGGGATCGAAACTGGGACCAACCATATGGAACATATATTATGATTCTATCCTCCGAATCCCATTGGAGGAGGGAGTGTACCTTCTGGGTACGCGGACGACCTCTGCATGCTCGTCCTTGGGAGAAACGAGGAGGAGATTCGGAAAAAAGCGAACAACACATAAAGAAAATAATCGAGGAAGTGAAGAGGTTGAAGTTGACACTATGCACGAGGAGGAAAACGGAGGCAGTACTACTGAAGGGGCGCAGAACAATAAAACAGCTAACAATACAGGTTGGGGATGCAGAAGTGAATACTGCAGAATACGTGAAATACCTTGGAGTCTATTTTGATAGAAATGCGACAATGAGAGCATATAAAGAAGATAGCCGCGAGAGTATCGATTATGGTGGGTGACCTAAGAAGAATAATGCCAAGAACATCAGGCCCGAGTACATCAAAAAGACGGTTGATTGCGTCAGCAGCGGTATCAACGCTTCTTTATGGAGCATCAGCCTGGCACAATGCCCTTAAGTGGGACAAATATAAAAACATATATCTCGGAGTGCAAAGGAAGCTACTTATAGGCATAACATGCGCATATAGAACTGCCTCAACCGAAGCTCTGTCAGTTATAGGAGGAATGCTTCCCATACCACTGATGGCCGAAGGAAGGGCCGCGACGCAAGGCCCGAGAGAGAAGATCAGAAGGAAATGAAGACAGGTTAATGACGAGATGGCAACAGCAATGGCGAAACTCCCAGAAAGGAAGATGGACATTTAAACTAATTCCGGAAATAAAGAGGTGGTTGGACCTGAGAGTTGATACGAATTACTTCTTGACACAGTTCCTGACCAACCATGGAAGTTTTAAAACGTACCTTAAAAGGATAGGAAAGACGGCAGAATCAACATGCATTTACTGTCAGAATAACGAGGACAATGCCGAGCACCTACTGAGATGCCTAGGTGGAGCGAGGAACTGCATAGAATAAGAAGAGGAATAGGAAGGGATATAACAGCAGAAAATTTCCTGGAAATGATGGAAGATGATAAAGAGGAATAATTGTGGAAACGTTAACAGAGATAATGAGAAGGAAGGTGAAAGAATTGAATGAAGCAGAAAAATCTCTTCCTCACTGACGAAATACGAAAGTGCAACCAGTGAGGAAAGAGATAACATACCGGGTACGCACCCTTGTGGTGGCGATGATACCGGGGAAAGAGGAGGGGGTTTGGTGGGTGAGAGTCCCACACACAAGTACACAGCAGTATACCAAGATCTTTCAGACCCGCTGCTGTGGAAAAGGGCATTAGTTTCCCCCTACCTCAGGGTCGAAAAAAAAAAAAAAAAAAAAAAAAAAAAAAAAAAAAAAAAAACTTCAACAAAAATATCTGATACAAAAAACTACATAGATGAAATGAAAAATAAGTGGGCAGATACAAAGTTAAGTAAATTCACTACCTTCAACAATTGAATCTTGCGGTTTTGCCTTCAACTCTAGCCACAATAAAATTTTCCCTTAAGGGGATCATTATACTCACCTTCCCCTATATGGTTCTGATCTCACAATCCTTTTGAAAATGTGCATACTCATTCGCTTTGCCAATTTACTTTCTCAAACTCGATTTACTTTTAATCGAAAGGTATTTCATGGCAATATTACATGTTTTGCCCCGTCACAGACTGAATTAAGTTGACCACGGATTAGCCATTATTGTATTCCTGTAATACAGAAAGAAGGTTGTTGAAATTCCATGAGTCTCTAACTGATATTTATTGAAAAAACCTATAGAAGCAAAACTTCAATTTTTTCAAATCAAATACCGGAATAACTTGACACGCGTTCATCTGTTAGGAATGAATTAACCCCATCTTAGTAGTTAAATACTTTATCACGATAGTTTTTTCAACTTCTATGATTCAACGTTTCTGATATTTCTAAAAAACGCCAAAAATTCAATATTTGAAACTTATATCTCTCATTACAAAAAACTTGAAACCCGTGTGACAAATCAGAAAGATGTAGGTATATCTCATTTTACTCACCGAAGAGTGTTTTCTTTAAAATAAGTAAAATATAGATGGTTCACTAACTTCGTCTGATTATTTTGACATTTAAGAAGTGTTAAATTGTTTGACTTATTTTTCATGAAAATCAGCCTTTTGGGAGGAATACTCTCAGAAAATTACGTGAATCTGATGTTTTACATAATCGTCTATCTGAAAGCACTATTGGTCGAATTATTACAAAATTCCTAGAGACTGGTTCGGTGAAATATGAAAAAAGTCAAAAATACAAACGTAACGGTCGTTCACAAGAAAATATTGATTCAGTTCGTGAAAGTGTTGCCGAAGAATCTGCAATGTCCATTAGACGACGTTCACAAAAGTTGCACTTTGTGGATCCACAACAGGGCGCGGCGCGTATTTCACAACATGATTTTGCTCTGAAGGCATACTATTCAAATAATACAGAAACATTGATTCATTCAGACAAAATTTCCTGGCCAATAGGATCATGTAATTTGACACCGTTGGGTTATTTTCTTTGGGGTTATGTGAAAAATCAGGTATACAGGGGTGTCCCGAGAAGAATGCGACAAAAAGATATCGTGAATCAAGTACATCAGGGAGCACTCTCATCAAGATGTTTCAATCGTTTGAGAGCCTTCGTTTGGGATATACAGGGTGATATTCATTTGATGGCTGAAATTTCAAAGTTGAATAACTTTTGAACTATTGGACCGAATTATTTCAAATTTGCAAGTTTTGTCACCCTTTACGATTGCCATCTTTCAATATTTCAGAAATTGAAGAAATCAAAATTAGACTAAAAAATTTTGGTTTTTTTTTTTTTTTATTTTCGTGAATATTGGAAAACCCTGTACGCGAACATTATGTTCTCATTACATTTTCGTAACCACAAAGAATCCATTATTGATAAAAATTCAAATCTCTGCTTGGTACGGTCATACAGGGTGATCAAGAAGTGAGCAAAAAACATTACCTCAAATTTCGAAGTTCATAACTAACTCTTGTTAGGAAAGCAGTCGAATTCAGAGATTCAGAGAGAGAAACGACATTCTTATATCGTTACTTCAGATAAAATTATCGTCCGAAGATTGAATCGATGGCGAGGAATATCAGTCACAAAGAACAGTTGTATACAATTTATTCAATGACAACCTTTCTGAGCATTTAGCTCCTTGATCAGGCTAGAAACAAAAACGAATTTACAAACAACGACATGGATCATACTATTGGTGTAGAAATTAAGATAAAAAATAAATAAAATGACGTCGCTACACAATAATAAATATGTAATATAAACTAGATGACAAAATAACAATATATGTATGTATTTAAAGACCTACAAATCAAAACACAAATAAACAATCACAACAGGTCGGCCAAGGAAACATAAGATTATAAGAAAAGACATCTCACCGGGGGCGTAGCCAGGAATTAATTTCGGGGGGGGTTTTGTTTGATATTTGGCAATTGACTTTGTAGCTGCCGGGAATTGCGAGGGTCGCTTTCCGTAGCAAGTATTTGTTGTTTTCAAGAATTCATAGTGATATGAATAATTTAACTAAAGATTTTCGTAAATAAGTTGGTTTAAAGTGCAAAATGAAAGATTATTTTTGCAACAAAAAATAAGTCTGAAACATTTCGGGGGGGGGTTTGAACCCCCAAACCCCCCCCCCCCCTGGCTACGCCCTTGTCTCACCCTATGATAATGATTATAAAATCATGGTACCTCAATTTCGAAGTTCATAACTCTTGAATTATTGGACCGAATTATTTCAAATATCGATTGAAATATATTCTGGGAGAATTCTGCATTTCTTAGAAACTTTATAGGTTTTCACTCCCAGTCTCTGAAACATATATAATTAAAAGATGTTTGATTAAGGTGAAGTGCTCCTGCGAAAATCTTTGCACTTATTATTATTTTTTTAATTATTTATGTGTCAGAGACTGGGAGTGAAAACCTATAAAGTTTCTAAGAAACAAATTATTTCAAGTTTGGGAGTTTTGTCGCCCTTTATGATTGCCATTTTTCAATATTTTAGAAATTGAATAAATCAAATCCGGACAAGCAAAAGTTTAGACCTTTTCTATTTTCATGAATATTGGAACACCCTGTGGGTGAAGACTATGATTTTATTTCATTTCCGTTACCGCAAAAAATCAATCGATGAGAAAATTCAAAATCTCTGCTTGGCACGGTCATACAGAGTGATCAAGAAGTGAGCAATAAACAACCTTATGAGTGAAATTTCAAACTGCATTAACTCTTAAATTATTCGACCAAATGATTTCAAATTTGATTGTTTTGTCACCCTTAAGATTACCATCTGTCAATATTTCTGAATTTGAATAAATCAGATCTGGACTAGAAAAATTTCAGACATTCTCAGTTTTTGTTGATAGTGTATCACCCTGTACGTGAACATTATATTTTTTTCTTATCAGTAACCATAAAGAATCATATAATGAGAAAAATTAAAAATCTCTGCTTGGCACTGTCCTACAGAGTGATCTGGGAACCTGAACTTATGAGTTAAATTTCATAGGTCGAAAAATCTTTTTGCTCACTTCTTGATCACCCTGTATGACCGTGCCAAGCAGAAATTTTGAATTTTCCTCATCAACGATTCTTTGTGATTACGAAAATAAAATAAAAACATAGTGTTCACCTACAGGGTGTTTCAATATTCATGAAAATAGAAAAAATCCAAAATTTTTCAAGTCTGGATCTGATTTCTTCAATTTCTGAAATAGTGAGAGAAGGCAATCGTGAAGGGTGACAAAACTCATTCAAGAATTATTCAACTTTGAAATTTCACACATAAGGTAATGTTTTTTGCTCACTTCTTGACCACCCTGTATGACCGTGCCAAGCAGAGATTTTGAATTTTTCTCATTGATTGATTCTTTGTAGTTACGAAAATAAAATAAAAACATAGTGTTTACCTACAGGGTGTTTCAATATTCATGAAAATAAAATAATTCAAAATTTTTTAAGTTCGGATCTGATTTCTTCAATTTCTGTAATATTGAAAGATGGCAACCGTAAAGAGTGACAAAACTTCCGAATTTGAAATAATTCGGTCGAATAGTTTGAGAGTTATTGAACATTGAAATTTCAGCCATAAGATGAATATCACCCTGTATATCCCAAACGAAGGCCCTCAAAAGATTAAAACCTCTTGTTGCGAGTCCTCCTTGATGTCTTCGATTCATGGTTTCCGTTTGTCGCATTCTTCCCGGGACACCCTGTATAAGAATGAGCCACAATAGTTTCTTGAACGAAAAGATGAAAGTATTCGTGTGATTAGTGACATAGAGACTCAATTATGTCAAAAGGTCATTGAAAATTTTAACAAGTGTGAATTTCAGTAGAGCTGCAAGAGAAGGCTATTTGGCCTTGAATTACGAGCAAAAAGTTTTTTTGAAAATGAATGCAAATTATGTGTTTTATTTGTATTCTTGAAAAAACGCGCAATTTCAAACATTTTTCAAACGTTCTTCAGATATATTCCTCATCTTATATCTAACAGTTTTCTATTTAATACCCTCTTTTCAGTACCTAGACCCAGAAAGAAATTTGTTGACTGTGTAATGACTTCAACTGACACTTTTTGATACTTATTCTGAGAGTATCTTCCGAAGTTTTATTCCATCTAAAAATTTGGGTCAATGTCAGACCAAACTAAGAAGTCGAATGGGGTTCGTTTCCTAGTCGAGTGCATCTTGAGCGATTAGGCGGTTTCATCGTTTCATGCAGACTTATAAAAGAATGAACAGGACGTGTGAAAGAAAATATTGATTTCAGACAGGGATAGAACAATATTAGTGCGAAGCACAGAATATATAACAAAACCATTGTGTCGTAGATATCTACGCATGAGATATTTTTAAGTTCTGTGATTTTTTCAACATTAAGAGAGAGATACTGTGGAGGATGGAGTGATATTAGTTTAGTTTAGTCTATGCTCTACACCAATATTACTCCATCCTTCACGGTATCTCTCTCTCTCTCTCTTATGTTGGGGGCACGAAACTTAGTGTGAAAGTCATGTGACGCCCTGTCCACCTTTTTATGTCTATGGTTTCATGTTGCGACAAGCTCATGAATAGCTTAGTGCTAAGTAATTCTGCGAAGAACTCTAGAGCACTGCAGCAGCGCTCAGGAGCTATTTGGTGCAAAAAACTTCGGGCTTAGCTCTGAATTTGGCTGAGTAGAAATTCACCCTTCGAAAGAAATAAATCTATCCTAACTCTTGTTAGGAAAGCAGTCGAATTCAGAGATTCAGAGAGAAACGACATTCTTATATCGTTACTTCAGATAAAATTATCGTTCCGAAGATTTGAATCGATGGCGAGAAATATCAGTCACAAAGAACAGTTGTATACAATTCATTCAATGACAAAGTTTCTGAGCATTTAGCTCCTTGATCAGGCTAAAAACAAAAACGAATTTACAAACAACGACATGGATCATACTATTGGTGTAGAAATTAAGATAAAAAATGAATAAAATGACGTCGCTACACAAAAATAAATATGTAATATAAACTAAATGACAAAATAACAATATATTTAAAGAACCTACAAATCAAAACAACATAAACAATTCACAACAGGTCGGCCAAGGAAACAATAAGATTATAAGAAAAAGACATCTCACCCTATGAATAATGATTATAAAATCATTCGAATATATCGAAATCATCAAATAAATGTGCATACAATAAAATGGCATTCTCAGAATTGCATTAAAATCACACATCAAAAAAGACGTATCAGTATAAACAAAAGCATCGGGCAAAACAGACTGCATTAAAATGTGTGAGACATACTAAACACCCAATTGCATAGCGACGTCATTTTATTTATTTTTTATCTTAATTGCTACTCCAATTGTATAGTCCGTTCACGAAAGGTTGAGCCGTCGGTTGGCCATGATAATTTGACATATTCCACTGTGCATATTAAAATTTTAGGTTATGATGTTTATTTTCTTGTCAGATTGATACGCAATGTTGTCAATATTACATAGAGTTGTCTGATGACTCTCAAGCTCGTCGGACGAGGCCGGGTACATTCGGCAACATTGAATTTATTTTACGTTATGACAGCAAATACTGCCAACTTCAGATAAATAAAGAAACGCCTACTATGTGCTCAACCTTTCGTGAACGGAGAATATGATCCATGCCGTTGTTTATAAATTGTTTTTTGTTTTTAGCCTGATGAAGAAGCTAAATGCTCAGAAACGTTGCCATTGAATAAATTGTATACAACTGTTCCTTGTGACTGATATATTCCCCACCATCGACTTATATCGTTTATTTGATACTCAACAAGACAACGGTTTACCTTCCTAGCCACTGTTTTGCGTAACAGGTTCATATATTGTGGTCCCATCCAAATATTCATTTTGCTCTCTACCATTAAATGAATGATAAAAATTTTCAGATTTCAGGCAGAGGGTAGATGGGATCTTCTGGTTACATCGCTGCAATTCATAAGAATTGTTGTATTCATACATATAACCCAGATACCAACAATAGAAACAGGATAATTATTGCAGAAAAATTGGAAAATTGTCTCAAATGGAATACTGAAGGGAACAGATTGGCTATATCACTCAAGCATAGTTCTATCGGAATCATGGATATGAATAGCGCCAAGGTAATAGAGTTAGTTATATGATATCATTAATTGAATTTGAAGGAGTTACATAGTAGGGTAAGTCAGGGTGATATGGTGAAGAAAAAAAAGAGCCGTGAAGAAGACAAAAATTTGTATATTTAAACAGAATGAAAACTTTTCTTTAGCAAAATTAAGGCAAAACAACTCAACAGTACCATAAACTCTTTAAGGCATAACGAAACTCTGGAAAATATTTTTTTTCAAATCAAATTCACCATTCACCCATGCTCAATTGTGAAATGGCGAATACACATCGGGTGAAATGATGAATTGACTTCTTTTGCTTTTTGATACACAAATCACACAAGGATTCATATTTTGTGCAATCTTCATGCAGCCAATGTTAGCAGCTAATACATTCCATCCATTCGACATCCTCTTAAGTTCACCACATTCACAGCAACTCTCATCATCGTCCATGTTGTCATCCTCGTCCTGCAAGTCGACATCCAGAGATGATTCTAATTCGGCATCAGTGGTGAACATTTTTCGTTTCTTAGGTTGCGTATCTTAGATTTTCCGTTTGCTATGTTTGTTTGGCTACGGTTTTTCCTTTGAGCTTCCCTTTAGCATTCGGTTCACTTTTCACTGACTCGATTGTTTTTTTAACGATTTCTGTTTCGAAGTTTAACGATGATTTCTGGAGAATTCAAACGTCAGTTAAAGCCATTAACTTTTCTTCTCTTGAGCGTTGACCATGGAATGCCAAACTCTTTTGAAGCTTTAGTTAGGGACATTCCATTTTGTACTGCTTGTACGACTACTCGTTCCAATCTGCTCAAATGGATCCTCTTACCAGTATCTTTTATAATATATTTTAAAATGTATGCATCCACAAAACCTATATGAATACGCTTTTAATCCTTCTCCATTTCACCCATGTCAGGATTCAAATTATCTCCCATTCTTATGGGTGAAACGGTGAATCACAGCAAGAAAAAGGAAATATTAGAGGCCATGTTTTCTAGGTTATGTATTACATAAAGAAACTGAGAAGGCAGAATATAACAAGAAATACTTCTCGGCCTTCGTTACGGAAAGCAATAGGTATAAACGCATGCAACGTATAAAAATTATTGACCATCTCAAACAGTTTTGTACAAATTACGTGCGATTTTTGGAACGGGGCCAACTCTTTGCAGGTGCACGTTGAACAGATCATCAGAAACACCTGGTACTCAGACATTAAACGACGTCTGTGCACTCGGAAAAGAAATATACACCATTTCACCCGATTCGCCATATCACCCTGACTTACCCTATAGGAATATGTGAAGTATTTTATATCACGGCATAAAATCTCATATGCATTCAACTAATAGTAAAGCAGATTGAATGTAAAAATATTTCAGGCACTAGGAAATACCTTCAATCCCTCTTTTGTAGGGACTAAAGTGGCCCTTAAATTCTTCAGAGATCAAAATTAGAAAAGTGTTTTTTCAGATTGAATGCCAAATCCATATTTTCACATTCTATTTTCTTCAAATTTTCTTAAATAACACATTAGTACTATTTCATATTTTCAGTTATGTTCAGTTCACTACTATTTGTCAGGCTGAAAAGGGGGAGACAGTTTCAGGACTATGCATTTAATTATAGACGTAATTTGAACATCTGTAGTCATTGATGCGGTATCTTCTGACACCAAATTTTCTAGGGCTGAAGTAATTAAAACCTTTTTAGCGGTAGATACTGACAAAAATCTGGTCAGTGAATTTACAACATAGCCTTTTGAAATAGTGCCACTTTTCCACCCATGATGGTTTCTTCAATTCTTCCAGGAGTCAGAAATTCAAGATGCGGACGTTCTGCGGAAACAATTCCCAGTATATAGATTACTTACGGGCACCTATCAGATCTATATTATCTTAGTCAGTATGAAATTCACTATATTCATGACATATCATCATTTTTCTGAATTTAATTCTTTACTTCTTCAATGGTTTTTTTCTAGGACTATAACTAGTTTCTATTTGAGTTCTCTCTGTTGACAATAGAAACTGTGTTGTAATAAGATTGAATATTTCTTAAAGGACTGTTGTGTCCGAGTTGGATATTGAAACGACATGACGAATATACCATTACTGGATATCATTTGCAATTATGCCATATGATCAGAACATCAGTTAATTTCAGACGAAAATTCCAAGCATTGTTCGTGGAGTAGTAGGTAGTACCTTCAACAAATTTCAATGTTTCAATCAAAAATGTGCCAAGAGAAATAATTCTCAATTCTTTTCCAGCAAGTTTTACCTTTCTAAGTTTAAAAACTGCAAAATCAGATGTTTTTTAATACATTTGAATTTTTGAGATATGTTGAAGTTCTAAGATATAGTTTTGCTTTAGATAACTGCTTAAGTTTGAGTCCCGACTCTATCTCTATAGTCTGTTCAAATGTAGGAGCAATAACAACAAGTTTGGCGCAGCGGTAGGAGGGCCTTCGAATAGGTACTTTCAGTCCAGAGTCGAATCGAGGAGATTTCATACAATCGTTCAGTTTTAACTGAATATTATTATACGAATGCAATCTTACAGCACATCTAAGTGAAATACACGCTCTCGTTCATTCCTTATCTATTTTATTCCTTTTGGAGGTTCCACTGTATACACTTCATCAAAAGTAGTGTTGGGAATAATCGAGTACTTTCAATAACCGAGTACTCGATGATCGAGCGCGATCCAAATAACCGAGCGATAATCGAGCGATTTTCGCTTGATACCCACCGATCGATTTTTCGCCTGATCCCCACCCTCGATTATATTCGTAATCGGCCGAGTTGCAAGCAGTGAACTCTAGAATAATAGTTATTTTAGAGTTCACTGGTTGCAAGCGAATGAAGGTAAGGTCAGATGCATCCGTTTGTCCGACGGCACGATGATACGACGGCTCTCCTATTGGTCCACAATTTTGGCGCAAATAATCATCCGATGGATGGACCCGTTCGTACGACGTCGTATAAAGTTAAAATATTTTAACTTTTGTCCGATATCGGATGGAACATAACCTCAATTTCCCGCCTTTATCATGTCATTTAGTACGAACGCTCACGGACGCATGTGACAGACGTTATCGAATGATCATGGCGCCAAAAATGTTGACCAATAGGAGAGCTGTCGTATCATCGTGCGTCGGACAAACGGATGCATCTGACCTAGACTACATTAAATGGAGCGGATTTTGAACCAATCAGAGAGCAGTAGGGATTTTCAAATTTGACAGACGAAATTTGTTTACATTTTCGACAGATGTCAGCTTGACTTTTGAAACATTACGGTTTTTACCTATTTTAAACGTTATTTAGAGCTTGAAATATGGGATTCTCAATTAAAACTCAAGAAAGAGGAGATTGTTGTACGCATTTCCGTTAGATGAAATTATTTCATTTTCGATGTTGATATGAAAATGGGCAATGACTTTGCTACTTAGAGGTAAACTTTATCCCTAATTTTCATTATTGAGAATTCCTTTGACTATTGATGTTATTTCAGGTTTCATCTTATTCAGCAAGCCAGGGAAAATGTGCTATCAATTAAGAGCCTGAACAATGACTCTCAAGATGAAAAAGAACATGCACACGAATAAATTGATATTTTCTAATGGTCTACATAACATAGACTTCATTCAGCATCTATTATTATAATCGTTTTAATTTTATCTTGCATTTTTCAGTTAGTTTAAAAAAATCAAGATCAAATGAAGTTTCTCTACGACAGAACTACTATTAGGTATACAGAAAAAATAATGCCATGAAATGTGATCCATATTTCCTCCTGTTTTATTATGATTCCAACAATAATACTAGTTTTGTCCTATATCAGTTAACCCTGTTTTATTTTCTATTTGTTTTCAGTGAAGTCCTTCAGCATTTGTGCAATAGTACCTTGATCATATTCAGGAAATTTTTTACTAATTAAACACATATTGTACTTCCCAACATTAATATTTTCAATAATCGAGAGCACTAAAAGATTATACCATACAAAGAATTATTGTTTACAATTGAATTATACAAAAATCAAGTTTGACTAATGAAAGCATGGTTAGTATCGAACTGAAGTTTCATAAATTGGGAAAACTGAAGTTTCATGTTAAACGCAGACTCAAACTCAGGTTTAAACAATTTACACTTTTCTGAAACAATTATGCTCAACTTATTCCCTGTGGGTTGAAATGAAAATATTGTTATCGATTTCAATCCTCTTTCCAAAAAGAACATCAAAATATCGGTACCTGTTCATCAAGATCCTAGGCCAAAATTAATAAAAGCATTGATCAGGCACTAAAGGTAATCATTCATCAAATCTTTCAATATGAATAATCGATTTCCAATATTCCTGTTCAGTTGTGAGAGTGCACATAATTGAAATACCTACATATAAGTAAAGGACAAGAAAGTGAATTTGAAAAGTGATACGGTTCTTTCTTTTTGAATAAATATTAGATAGTGGTTCAAATAATGTGTTTATTCTTCGTTTAGATACATCAGTTTTCTCATTCATTCACTTCAATTAAGCCTGATAGAAATTTTATGCAGTAACACCTTCAATCGTTCACTTATTTATGAAAATAGAACTTTATGTGCTTAATTACATTCATAGTCTCTGCTAACATTATACCCAATTCAGTAAAATTTACCACAAACAAATCCATCATCGAAACTTATTCATTTATCTTGTAAGATCAGCACATGATTAGATATCATAAGTTAACTACTAACTAAATACTTGTATTCTGGCAAAGAGTAAGAATCAAGTTAATTCAATTTACACTAGATCATACTTTTACACATACTGAAAAAAACTTGACATATCAAATGCTTCGTATAATAACACAACGATTTATTCACATCCAACTTGATAATGATAAGATTGACCGAGTCAAATGACCATTGACCGAAGTTCTTCAGCCCTCATCGAACTATTTTCTCTATTTGTGATTTATTTATTTATTTAGCGTATGGCGCTTCGAACACATTATAAACACAAATCATAAACATTAACAAACATAAACATAAACTACAAAAACAACAAGCCTAAGCCTACAAACAAACATCGAGATTATTTATATATTAATACCAAACCATCATGACTCAAAATGGAATAAATGGCCCTTCTAAGGACCTTCTGACAAGAAAGATTGGACCTTCAGTTCGTCTTTGCCAGATCAATATAGAAGGCATAAGTTATGCTAAGAGCCAGTACTTGTCTATTTGGAATCATGTAGATATAAGTCCATCAATTGAATTTTGTCTTGATACATTGATTTCTCTCCTTCTTTAGTGATAATTGGAATATAAGAATACATTTTCAAACCAATTTGATGGCTCAAACAAGTTTCAAAGTACATCATTCCATTATATTCGTATTGATGGCACATTTTTCCTGGCATACTGGACAAACAAGATGAATCTGAAAATCAAATGAATACTTGAAAATATTATCAATAATGGATATTAGGGATAAAGTTACCTTCGAACAGTAAAGTCATTATTGCCCAATTTCATTATTTTCATACCATCATTGCATCATTGAAAATGAAATAATTACAGCTAACACAAATGCGTACAACAATCTCCTCTTACTTGAGTTATAATTGAGAATCCCATAAATTCAAGCTCCAAAATCCAAATAACGTTTAAAATAAGTAAAATCCGGAATGTTGTCAAATGTCAAGATGACATCTGACGAAAATGTAAACAGATTTCGTCTGTCAAATTAAAAATCCTACTGCTCTCTGATTGGTTCAAAATCCGCTCCTTTTAATGTAGTCTCATCTGACCTTACCTTAAGCGATCATGCATTGCTAACCGCTCACCGCTCATTCAGCGCTGTACGGCCTCTACATTCATTGCGTTGTGACTTGCGATTTTGTTTATATCTTCTGTCCTCGAAATTGAAGCTCGCGTCACGCGTGTATCGTATTGATAATTATTAATTATCATGGGATCAAAACAGAAGTCCGCTGTATGGAATTATTTCCATGAAAATAATGATAAAAAATTTGCGACTTGCAATATTTGTAGAAAAGTTTTGTCTTATTATGGCAGTACTACAAATTTGAAGCAGCATTTCCGTTATTAGATAGAAGAAAAAATCCTCAAGTTATATATTTGTTTTTCAGTAAAAATTTTAATTTTGTTGATTTTTTCAGTTTTATAAACGAATACCTTAAAACATCTCTACATTTTATTGAGTTCAGACAATACTCGACAACCTTTCACCAACTAATTTCTGTCTAATAAGAACTATCGGATGAGAATTCACTCAAAGATCGCGATTATCTATGGTTAATGCCGGGCGAAAACACCGAATATCGGGCTTGTACTCAACCATTCAAATAACCGACACAGTCCGATTATCAAGATATCACTCGTCGCTCGAGAAATCGGATTGAATAACACATGACTCATATCGATTTCGAGTGACGAGCGGTTTTTTTGATAATCGAGTAGTGTCGATTATTTGAATAATCGAGTACTCGAGTGATTTTCTACTCGAGTGGTCCCAACACTAATCAAAAGATTTTCTCTATCCAGTACCATCCACAGTCCGTTCCTAGTACGATCCTGGCAGTCTCTTAGGGCGGTCGAAGGGTGCGTTTTTATGATAGTTTGACCAATACGAGCTTTATTGTGCGCAAACAAGACGATTCTGTTTGTTTACAAAGCTCCTCCTTACATTTGAACGGACTATAGATTCTTAACACTCTGTCTTTTATCGCTCTATTCGAAACTCTACATCGACCGTTTTCTAACTGTAAGCTCTCTCGTCTCCTAACTCGAAGCTACTCTAACCTCTTTCATCTCCTAACTCGAAGCCACTTTAAGTTCTTCCGTCCAATCACTCTAACTCTCGACACTTCTTGAAGCTCTGCGGCTTTTTCTTCAGTGACTACTTACCGACGTTCCCTGTACCTCGTCAATTCTACCCTCTTTCCTACTTAAGCCGAGAGCGTATTACTACCCTTAAATTCTCACCTAACCTGTTCTCATTGGTCCACTCTCGGAACGACTTGAGCTAGGTTGAAGGAACTTGAACCAATAAGAATTGCCTTAGGAAATAATGTCTTTCTTGCCACCCACTGGGTGAATTCTGAGAATTATCAGAGCTGGTTACACTTTTCCCGAACCAATAACTCTTGCAAAAATGTCGTACTCTCGAAACCCCTATATCGCATTTCAGTTCGGTACTTTCTTCTGGTCTCTGTGGCGCCGGTCGTTATCCAGACCACCCTGTGGCTACACACACAGCCAGATAAAACTTTCCATACATTCCGAGATTTATTCCTCAAACTAGTCTATACACAGCGTAAAAAATAAATTTCTTCACGAAGAAATTGAATTCCTACATGTATATCATCTCTGTGAGATTAAAATCACACTATCATCTCGAAAAGATGGTTTTCCTATTTGCTTTTAAATACTTAATGTATACCTAATACCTCTTCGTATTGAATAGTTAACGAATTTTAATTTTTTTTCGCAGATGGTGATAAATAAGAATACTCGTGTCGGAAGCAAAATCAGCTACATAGTGTACACAAGATATTTTTTCATCACAGTTCATTTGAACGGTATGATTCAATTATGGAACCATGATCTTTGTCTTATCACTTCTGTTGCTCATGCACACAAGGGTGTCATATTGAGTGCCAAAGTTTCATGCCATGAAAATTATTTAGCTACGAATGGAGTCGACTCCGTTATAAGGATATGGAGTATGCCATCGTGTAGAAATATTTACGAAATACATCTCCAACCAGATCCCATAGTAGTGAGTTACTTAAACCTTTCATATACAATAATTGCTTCTTTTGTCACATTTCAGTCAATAGATTGGCATCCCTGGAAGGAATCTCTGTTGGCAATTGGAAGGAGTACAAGAAATAGTTTTTGTTCCTTGTGGGACGTTAACAAGCCTTCAGATGTTTGTATGCTTGGTCAAGGCAATGATGTTTTCATTGACTGTATTTCATTCAATCCTTTATCAGCTGAGCTAGTGGTAAGATGACTCTGAACTAATGTTTATCATTCTACCCACGCAGATAGTATATCGAACAAAGCGATTTTCAAATTAATATTTGTTCACGTAATGAATTTTTTTGTATGTTCTCATTCAACTTCTTTATAGAATGACTATGAACAATTATGAAAAAATATGTTTTGAAGTTTGAATTTCTGTAAAGTTGAGCTTTCGTGTATCGTCCATGAACTGACGTATATTTTGTCACAAAACATTTTATTGAGATTCAAAAACAACAACCAGATAGTTAATATCAAATAATTATTGAGGTCATGAAGGTGATGCGACAACAAGTTTGCCACCACATGACTCAAAAGGAGTACCTACACTTTCAAAATCAAAAATAGCACACACTCACTAAAACCTCAACTTTCTGCGAATATCTGAAAGATATGGTCTGAAACCATTATTTCGTAATAGATTGTGTTCCATTGGCACGTTACTGCCTCTCTGCACTGCTACCAATGAGGTATTTTGGGCGATACCACATTTGAGATTCATTTTGCCTAGAAATGTAACCTTCGCAAAGTGGATTATTTTCTTAGGATCTTTAATAGGCTGGCATCAAGGTCACGCAATCCAGTTAAATAGGCACCAATAGAGAGTTTGATTAGATGTGGACCCATAATTCATTGGTAACATATACCGACGGAAAAATCTTTTCATTCTGATAGATCATCGGCAAAAAGCTCAAGCAGTCAATGGTACGTTGTTGTGGCCTCACGAAATTGCATTCATTTCTTAGTTTCGAAAATCTCAGAAGGAGCACACTTTGGAAGCTCTAACAAATAAATTAATGTTCAAAATGATGATTACTCATAATCGAAAGTGTAGAAGTCATCAATATTTTTCCACAAGTTCTGAATGGACGAATGTTAGATTGAGTCACTGACACGAATGAATTATTTTTGTGGATCCATATTATGGATGAAATAGATAATTTGAATTTCTAGGACTAACCTTCACTTCTCTACTAGTACCTATGTAGAATCAAATGATAACCAATTTCTTGCTATTTATTCGTAAATGAAGGAATGAAAAAGTAGTAATTTTGTATCGTTAGGTAGGATTTTGGCTGGATCGTCAAGTTGGAAACAACAACATAGTTCACAACATTGTTGTACAGAGCAATCTTCACACAGTGGTTGATGATATAAACCTACATTCTGGAAGAATTTTAAACTTGATGTGGGATAAAGAAGGAAAGAGACTTGGTGAGTATGATTGAACTTATAATTTGCGAATACTTCATATGTCTGAATCTAATCAAAATATTGAAAAAAATTGATGAATTAGAGCATTCTCTAATATAGTTGAAAGCAGCGGTTAAAAAGAGTCAATATAGAATCTCAGATACTGTTTTTTACACGGTTACTCGCTAAAACAACATGACAACGTTTGGTCGTCAAAAGAAGGCTAGAGATCAACCGGATGAAAACTACCTAATCATAATTTGAGAAGCTTCATAACAAATGCCAATGAATATCTGAATATCATGGGTTGATTGGGCAACAAAATCAGACGATATCATTATTACCTTCAAAGCCATTCGAAATCATTTTGGCGACGATATCCGTCCCGTTTATTCAAGAAGTCACAGCCACCTGAGGATAGTCCGGTCAATTTAGACAATTGAAATAAAGAAAATTCCGACAAAGCCAAATTTTTGTAGAGACCTTAGGTTTACCACAAGGAATAAAGTCTCAAAAGTCCCCATCAGTCCCATGTGAGCTTAGGGACTTATTCGGGGTCAAAGGTCAAAATTTTAGGTTTTTTGGATTTTTCTCGAAAACGGTAAGTTTTATCGAAAAAGTACCTCGGAGCAAAGTTGTAGATCTTAAAATTCTCTATAAAAATGGTTCCTATGATTTTTTCTCTAAGACCCACTAATTCCCAGATATTGCGCTTGTAAGAATCATGTTCTACATAGTATGCACACATATGCCACGTATATACATATTTAGGTACTCAAGCAAGCAAAAATGCCTACTCGTGCCTCTTCTATGTATACATTATACTATTCTAAGAAAATTTACTCTAAAATGACCGCCGGTCCCTTACCTTTACGTAATTTTTGAAAAATATGTTCAGTATTTAC
Organism: Propylea japonica; assembly: GCA_013421045.1. Taxonomy (NCBI): domain Eukaryota; kingdom Metazoa; phylum Arthropoda; class Insecta; order Coleoptera; family Coccinellidae; genus Propylea; species Propylea japonica. The sequence goes on along the minus strand of CM024247.1, from coordinate 21,997,157 downwards.
GTAGACATTATGGTCATACAGTTACGGTAGTATTTGATGGCTACAGTGACACAACAAAGAACATAAAAGCTGCAGAACAACGTCGTCGTGCTACAAAAACATCCTCAGGTACCGACATAATTGTTTGACGAATTTATGACAGTTCCAGTTAATCAACAACATTTTTTTGCAAACATTAATAATAAATCTCGTTTTATTTCTATGTTGAGTAACAAATTAACAGCTGAAAATATTGCCGTGAAACAAGCTCCTAATGACGCCGATGTCCTCATAATTGAAACAGCAATAGAACAATTTAATGCAAGAAATACAGCTATTGTAGTGGGTGAAGATGTTGATTTATTAGTACTACTCACCTGCAAGGACTCCATCTGATAAAATTATTTACTTTTTAAAACCTGGGAAGGCGCAGCAACGGACAGAAATATATTCTTCAAAAAGTTTATCAGCTTATCCGAAATGCCAAAACTTTATTTTATTTTTACATGCGATAACCGGATGCGATACTACGTCAGCAATGTTTAGAAGGGGCAAAAATTCAGTATTAAAATTATTTGAAAAAAATGATTTGATTGACTGCGCAAAAGTATTTACAGAAATTAATTCTTCACCTCAAATACTAATTACTAAAGGAATTCGGTTTCTTCTTGCGGTTTATGGAGCTCCAAAAAAAATTGAATGCATAGATACGTACAGATATTTAACATTTGTAAAAAATACACGAAACAAAAAGCAAGTACAGCTATCTTGTTTTCCTCCAACATCGGCATCTGCTACTCAACATTTGTTTCGAGTATACTATCAAGTTCAGACATGGCAAGGCAATGAACTGAACCCTGAAGACTGGGGTTGGAAATTGATAAATAATACTTTGGAACCGATTCGAACTTTACTGCCCCCTGCTCCAGAAAAACTTCTTAACACTATTTTTTGCAATTGCAAGAAAAGTTGTAGTGCCAAATGTGGCTGTAAAAAAGTAGGATTGCAGTGTTCTCCAGCGTGTACCAATTGCCAAGGTGTCTCTTGCTCAAATGTTCAATTAAATACAAGAGAGGAAGATTCATGTGATTTTGATGAAGAGACAACTGATTCATCTTCATTTGAACAATTTCTAAGCGTTCATCAACAGGAAGGAGAAGAAGAAGAAGAACAAGAAGAAATTGAAGAAAACATGATTGTTGAAGTTGAATATGAAGAGTATGAGTCAGATTAAAGTAATAAAAAAAAGTTAGAGCGACAGTTAAACTCAGTAACCCATATCAATAATCTTCATACTATTAAATAATTATTGTTCCTGAAAATAACGTCATAAAGGTTCGTGGAATAGGCCTACCGGGGATACCACGTCAAAAAAAATGAGCCGAGTACACTACCTCACAGGTGGTGTGGAAATGTGTGCATATTATGTGGAACTTGATTCTTACAAGCGCAATATCTGGGAAATAGTGGGTCTTAGAGAAAAAATCATTGGAACCATTTTTATAGAGAATTCTAAGATCTACAACTTTGCTCCGAGGTACTTTTTCGATAAAACTTACCGTTTTCGAGAAAAATCCAAAAAACCTAAAATTTTGACCTTTGACCCCGAATAAGTCCCTAAGCTCACATGGGACTGATGGGGACTTTTGAGACTTTATTCCTTGTGGTAAACCTAAGGTCTCTACAAAAATTTGGCTTTGTCGGAATTTTCTTTATTTGATCACTATTTTTATGTCTAAAATGACCGGACTAAGGACTATTTACTTAAGTTTGGAAGGAAATAGTTCCGCACGCCCAGAGACAACAGTTCCTCTGATTCCTCAAAAATGGTATGTTTCACTTATGGAACAGACAACCAAGCGACCTAGTCAACACCTTCAATAATAATGGATCACCCAACATTGAGAATACCTCAATAATACGTCCTGAATTTTTCTTGTGAACCATTATTTTTTTTGAGCTTTATATAGTTCCGAAGGTTATTCTTTGAGCGCTCATTCTCCTTAAACGAGTGCTATATGGTTGTACACAAATGTCTGTTATTTTCGAATTTTGAGCCGAAAATGGTCTCAAACTATAGGGTTCTACTCCCTTATTAGGGATCGTGGTCAAATTCAATTCTGTCCATGGGGCCGTCCGGCCGTCAGGACAATAACTTCCAAAGAGATTGTCCAAGGGACTCGAAATTGTTTGGGTATGAACGGTTCGCAAATGATTCGGTTAAAGTCATTAACCAGTAACCACCTAAATCGTACAGGATGTTCCATAGAATATGGCCATTCAAAATGTTTGTTTCTCAATATCTCAGACATAACAAAACCCATCAAAATGAAATGTTGCGGCCATATGCAAAATGCTCATAATGAGCTTCATGCAAAATGATGCACATAATGTAGACAGTACCATAGAAAATTGAATTCTTATATTGAAGGAAAGAATTCATATTTCCATAAAAAAGTATCTGATTTGGATGAAATTCAGATGCAGAATTTCGTGGCCATAGTGGTAACAGAACCATAGAAAATTCAATTGGAATATTAAAAAGAAGAATCTTTATATTTGCATAACAGGATATCCGATTCAAGTAAAATTTTTATTGTGAATGAATACAGTTATGCTAAATTTTCGTGCAAAATGCTGTGGCCATAGTGCCAACAGAACCATAGAAATTTCAATTGGAATATTAAAAGGAAGAATCTATATTTCCATAACAGAATAACCGATTCAAGTGAAATCAAAACTTATATACTGAATGTTCATGCAAAATTTGGAAGGATAGCATCATCAAAACCAAATCATTTCAGTTTTGTAATTATTTATTTTCTACATATAAGTTTTATTGGATAATTTCCAGAAAATAATTCCGATTGTGCTGAGATTCTGTATTGATATATTTAATATACATCTCAAGTTCCATATAAAATTTTATTTCACCACCAAAGAACGAACGCTCAAAAGCTCCTACTCAGGGCTTTTCTTGATTTGTTTAAATTTGTTTGTTTCTACCTCTTCTTTTGTTGGAATAATATTGAAAATAAAAAAATTGGTAACCTGAGTCTGATCACGAATGTACATCGCCCAAAGAATGTATATGGAGGTAATGTCTTTCAGAATAACCCATTCATGTGGGGAGAAAACTCTGAATAACGTTCCAGCCAGGTTCACAGAGACCTGGTGCCATCTCGCAGAGAATTCTTACTATATTAAAGTACAGCATTCTGAAATGTGTCACGAGGACCGAATTGCTGATATTCAGTGATACACAGAGTGTTACATGAGTAGTTGTCCATAGCCGTATGGTGAATGCCGCTCATCCAGGCCTTTCAGAAAAATGGCTTTCTGAATGCTGAGGCTGTTAGTTTCGGGTGATTTTGGAGAGTTCCGACCATCCTGACCCTGGAACACTTGATTCGATTCCAATAAAATTTGGTAAAAATGATGAATTTCAACAATTTTTCCAAACATTTTATGCGATTTCAATTTTTTCAGGGCAGTTCTTAAAGTAAAGTTTATATTTATTTTCTGCACTAGCTCTGAAAATTTTGTTATTGCCATTGAAAAATACATAATTCAGTCTAATGAACTGAGTTTCAACTTTGATTGGCACAGTTTTCTCTTGCCTCAGAGAGAGAATACACAAACGAATTTATCTTTCATTTGATTGTTCATATACAGGGTGATTTTTTTTAAGTGTTTCATTAGACGTTTTCGAGGAAGGAATAGTAATACAGATTCAAGATTTTGGAGTTTCGTTTTAGGGTACATGAACTTTAATTGTAAAATATTTTCAAGAGGAATCTACTTCCGGTTTCACCGGAAACGAATGTAACTTCGTTATTTCAAATGCAACACCTGTATATTTATACATATTCGAATTCTTCGTTCAATTCTACACTGATTCAATGTATGATATGTGCACCACTCAAGCGGTTCTTGAATTATAGCCTGATTATCAAATTTTTTGAAAAAAAGGTTGTCACAAATTATGGTCCATATCTTCATAATCCCTCATTACAAGAATTTCTTTTTGCAAAAGTGGAAAAAGAAAGTACGCTGATACTGTTTCTCGTATAACTCATGAGGAATATTATACAGGATGTCTGAAAAAGGGCCCCAAAGTGAGCCTCAATAAAACTATAAAATCTCACTTTTTTCAAATGGCAACCCTATATTTTGTAATTCCAATCGATGGCTTGTCAAAACTAGTTAGGGTGTCCCGAACATTTCATACCTCTAAAATCAGTAGTTTTGCCGTTATTGAATAAAATTCGGATTTCAGGATTGAATCAAGGTTTCTTAGTCTAACCATGGATTTATAAGGAAAGAAATTTTCAAGAAGGCTATGTCTGTTGATTTATAATGCATTTTAGAGAACTGTCATTTATACTTTTTTTATTCATCGGGAACTATGCAAAATATGAATTACAGTAACAGTGATGTATTGAATATGTTCTTCATTTATGGTGAATGTAAGAAAATATTAGAAAGGGCAGTCAGCACTTCTAACGAAAGAAATCCACATTTACCACTATAACAAAATCGAAGTTCAGGAAGTATCAAAACAATTTTTTCCGTAGTGGAAGCATTAACCCAAAACGGAATCGTGTGAATACAGTAACAGATCATTCATATTATCTATTACTGTATTCACTCGAGTCCGTTTAGGGCTAAGGCTTCCAGTACGGAGAAAATTGTTTTGATACCTCCTGAACTTTGATTCCGTTAAAGTCAGTAAATGTGAATTTCGTTCGTTGAATTTCTAATTACCTGTTCTAGGAATTTGTTACAATTTGCCGCAAATAAAAAACATACCTTTGATATATCATTCCAGTGAAATTATTATTGCATGTTATGCTTAGTGCTTGATCTGTAAGAAAAAGTAAGAATGACAGTTCCTAACATAGCCTACTTCAAAAATCCAAGCTTACAAAATGTGAGAAACCTGTCTTTAATCGTGAAATTCGAATTTTATTGAATAACGGCCAAAATAATGATTTTAGAGGCATGAAACGTTCGGGACACTATAACTGGTTTTTGACGAGCAATCGATTGGAATTACAAATTATAGGGTTGCCATTTAAAAAAGTGAGATTCATAGTTTTATTGAGGCTCACTTTGAGGCCTTTTTGCAGACACCCTGTATAATATTTCCTCATAAGTTATACAAGAAACAGTATCAGCGTACTTTCTTTTGTTCCACTTCCGCAAAAAGAAATTCTTGTATTGAGGGATTTTGAAGATATGGACACCAATTTGTGATAACCTTTTTTTCAAAAAATTGGATAATCAGGCTATAATTCAAGAACCGCTTGAGTGGTTGCACATATCATACAAATCAGTGTAGATTTGAACGAAGAATTCGAATATGTATAAATATACAGGGTGTTGCATTTGAAATAACGAAGTTATATTCGTTTCCGGTGAAACCGGAAGTAGATTCCTCTTGAAAATATTTTACAATTGAAGTTCATGTACTCTAAAACGAAAATCTAAAATCTTGAATCTGTATTACAATTCCTTCCTCAAAAACGTCTAATGAAACACTTAAAAAAATCACCCTGTATATGGTCAGGTGCGTCAAGTTGGTGACACACCTCGAATTTTGGTATCAATTGTTTTGAGAATTTTGTGCCAATTTGTGCCGTATGTTATGAATTTTGTGCTCGTTCTATTTTCGAGATATTTCAAGTTTTTCAAGTGTGTCACTAACTTGACACTGTGACACACTTGTGGAAATTTGAAAAATTTTTTCTTTCGATAAATTGTACTCATTCTGTACCAATTTGTGCCGTATATTATGAATTTTGAGCCCGTTCCGTTTTCGAGATACTACAAGTTTTTCAAGTGTGTCACCAACTTGACGCTGTGACACACTTGCGGAAATTCGAAAATTTTCTTCTTTCGATAAATTGTGCCCATTTTGTGCCAATTTGTGCCGTCTGTTACGAATTTTGTGCCCGTTCAGATCTCGAGATATTTTGAGTTTTGTTTGTGGGGAGTGTACAGTTTTTTGACACAGCCCTCGAATTTTGGTATCAAATTGTTTTCGGAATTTTGTGCTCATTTTGTGCTAATTTTTGCCGTATATTATGAATTTTGTGCCCGTTCCGTTTTAGAGATATTTCGAGTTTTTCATGTGAGTGACCAACTTCACGTTGTGTTATTCCTGTGAGATGAATAGATGTAGCAGAATTCAAAGACGAGCGTTAATTCCATGTCATAATATTATGTAAACATTTACAAGTATGAGTTGTTGAACTGGCAGACATTCGGTGAAAACAACCAAATTTCAATGATTCTACGACCTTTTCACTTGGAATAATCAACTCAATATAATAATTGAGTTGATGAATGTCGAATATGTTGACACATCCTCAGTTATAATTATATATTAGTAATATTCTACTTCAATCCATAATGAGCTATATAACGATTCAATAAAACAGAAAATACTCATAAAAATATATTACTTTATAAATCCTACAAAACAAACAAAGAACAACAAGAGTAACAAAACAAATGAAAACATTAATGTAACGTGAAAAATATAAATTGTAGCTAAATAAATGAATGAATGAAACCATCAAATCAAAATGTGTAAATTAATAAATAAGTATTAACTGTTGACATCTCTGTGATTTTTGTCACTTTCTCTCGCATACGCTTCCCAGTGATTATTATTGCGCCTACAAACTGCCCAAAAGTGTCCGATACTAGCTTCATAGGCGACGCAACTCCGCAAATGGTGATACCTTTCGGGCAACAAATTCAGAGATTTGGGTATGGCTCCCAAAGTGAGTGTTGACTTCTATGAAAACTATATTTTCATAGATACGGTTTGTAGTGAATTGTTCTCCACACTTGATACACTTTGTGACTGCAATAACTGCATCATCAATAGCGATTTGTAAAAATTCTATACCCTGAGGGTATAGAATTTTTACAAATCACATGAGGGTATTATGATGTGGAACAGATTATCGTAGCAAGGGGAGAATTTTTAACATATCCACAATCACATTTGCCAATCTCTTGGTAGCTACTGAGATTCACATATTGTATATTGTTGTTTGACAATCTACTGATTATATCAAATTCATTAATGGTGTTTTTGGAAAACATGAGGAGAGTATGTCAGCTCTCCTGCTATAAGCTTTGGTGAGACTGTTTTTTTTAGAAAGTTGTTTAGCCAAACTATATATGTTGTTCAATGAATTATCGTTTATTTCAGCTAAAAACATCCTCACAAGAAAAATATATAAAATTTGGAGGCAAATATAATTGAGATTTCGAAGTTATCAAATGGTAGCAATTCATATCAGAATTAGTCAATTTATTTTCTGACAATAATTTTCGATTTTGTGCTACCAACTTGTAACGTATGTCTTATTCACAATGAACGTAAGCATAACATAAGTGTAACTTAACGTAATTCGCAAAATTGAAATATTCGGATTACATGAAAGTTTTTTAGTGCACAACACAAAAATTGCTTTTACGTGTTTTTCACAACATGTACTTGACTTAAACGTTATTTTTGTGCTGTGCGTTATGAAATCTTTTAAGTAATTCGTATATCTTAATTTTGGGAATTACGTTCGAATTACGCTTATGTTATGCTTTCGTCCATTATGGAAATCTCAATTTTAAATGATCCGCCACCCCTCTACATTCCAAAAAACTCCAACAGATCGCGCACGTCGCGACGCTGCGAAAATGAGGTATTCGTCTGATACGTATCCGATAGATGTCGCTGAATAGTGAACCAAAATTGCCGGAGAGTTGCGCATCTATACGTTATCTATGGGGCAAGCAAATCAACTACAATGAGCGAGAATCGAGATAGTCATTGGTACAGCATATGTTTTGAATAGGGATGGCTAAGCCTACGCGGAAATGATCTTTGTTGGTTTAAACCGCGTCCGCTCGCCATCCCTAGTCAAAACATATGCTGTACCAATTCCTTACTCGATTCTTGTTCATCGTGGTTGATTTGCTTGTCTTCTCTCTAAGCCCCATTTCGCACCAAGCCAGTCCAGTCCAGTCGAGTCAAGTCACTTCAGGATTGGAACTATTAACTTCGTTTAAAATCGTTTAAAACAAATGGAATGTGAAATCTAGTTTCATACTAGGCCCTAGTGTGAAACTAGATTTCACATTCCATTTGTTTTTAACGATTTTAAACGAAGTTAATACTAGGCCCTAGTGTGAAACTAGATTTCACATTCCATTTGTTTTAAACGATTTTAAACGAAGTTAATAGTTCCAATCCTAAAGTGACTTGACTCGACTGGACTGGACTGGCTTGGTGCGAAATGGGGCTAATCCGTGCATTTTTCTGCTTCATGGTGCAAAAATCAAGGAGCGAGTAATTCATAATTCAGGACAATAGTACTTACCTACTGCTGAAATGAAGGAAATAAAACAACATATTAACGAGAATCCTTAGATGAAAAAAATTGAACTTATATTTTTGTTTACGAAATGAACATACGGTGTACCGATATAGAATATCGATAAAATGAACAACTCATTCAATTGACTTCACAGTCGCCAAAAATATTGGGTGTTTCCATCACTCAGAGAAACTTGCATTGAGGCCCTGATGTAGGGCCACTGCTAACATCTCAAAGAGTGAAGAGGAAGTAATCAATGCTTTCAGCATGCGATCTGTGATGATTGAACTTCTCATTTGACACTATTCACTTCTAGATTTCACCATCTGTTTGTTGCTACTCGGTAGCTTCTTACAATTAGTGGTAAATGTAGAAGTTTTTCAATAGGATGTTGTCTCTGAGGGATATGGGACACTGACGAGGCCTAATGAGGCCGAAACCGGTCTGTCTCTTCCCTCATTGACAACATCTTGAATAATCATCCCAGTCCGCCTGAAGAAGGCCTATAAATTGAAGATTGTATTCATTTCGATGATTACTATTTTCAATATATCTATGTTTCAAAAAAAAACTCATTCTTAACATAATCATTCTTTAATACCTCTTTGGTCACCTAGAAATTTTGTAAAATTTCAGGAAAGTTCATCCAAAATACCAATTGTTGATGGTAAAGAATTTTCTAATTCTATGAAACGTTCAATCATATGGAATGTCGAATTCCACCTTGTTGAGATATCTTTGATCAACTTCTATGGAATTTCCACATCAGAATGTGTTTGAAATTTCATCAGTTCTGAATTGGACAGACTGCTACGACTGAAGTGGGAAAAGATTGTTTTTATTTTGTTAATGATGGGTTGAACCAAATCCAGAGCGTCTTGAAGTAAGTTTTAGGGAATGGGCAAAGCAACCGGATAATTTACAACAACACTCCACTCCTCAGTGATACCTTTTCTATATTAGTGGCATTATCCTCAAGTTGGTGACGCTCATGAAAAAAAAACGAAATATCTCAAAAAAGGGAAAATTCCCAAAACAATTTGATACCAAAATTCGAGGGGTGTGTCACCAACTTGACGACCCCACAAACAAAACTCAAAATATCTCGAGAACTAAACATGCACAAAATTCGTAACATACGGCACAAATTGGCACAAAATGGCAAATGGGAAAAGAAAATTTTCAAATTTCCACGAGTGAGTCACAGCGTCAAGTTGGTGACACATTTGAAAAACTTGAAATATCTCGAAAACGGAACGGGCACAAAATCCATAACATACGGCACAAATTGTCACAAAATGGGCACAATTTGTCCGAAGAAAATTTTTTTTTTAATTTCCACAAATGTGTCACAGCCTCAAGTTGGTGACACACTTGAAAAACTTGAAATATCTCGAGAACGGAACGGGCACAAAATTCATAACATACGGCACAAATTGGCACAAAATAGGCACAAAATTCCCAAAACAATTTGATAACAAATTTCGAGGGGTGTGTCACCAACTTGACTCACCTTATAATATGGTCCTGTGGTTGTAATCGAATTCATCTGCTGAAAATTTTCATTCTAGAGCTTCTAAATTACATAACTCTTTTGATGAATGCAATACGTCAGTGTATTTGTTTCGAGCAACTGAACAAATATTGAAAGTCTATTGGAAGAAAACAATTGAAAATCTTCGAACAATTTTGTAGCTTATGATTTATCATTCACATCATTCTCTGTATTGATGCGGTCCTGGACAATAATGTTGGAATTGGAGCTTTATAGTTATTGCTGTTTGAAATATAAATCTCGATATCTTGAGAACTGCCTTGAAATGAAAAAATTCCAAAAGAACCTCCGAGGAGTTATCCAATGTGAACATCTTCAATAGTTCCAATTCGTGCCAATTCTCATAAATCACCCCATATCTTAAAACTAACAGTCTTATAATCAAGTCGGAAGTTTGGAAGTATACGATGTCTTCTTGTTCCCATCCTCATCAGTTTGGATTTTTATAAACTGACTGTAATTGATCGATATTTCTTCAAAAAAACTAAATATCGGTTGAAAGAAAATGAAAAATGAAAATATCATTGTTTCTTTTCATTAATTATTATAAGACTTTGCAGTTCCCCTGATGATTGCAAAGAGAAGCAGAAAAATGATTGAAGGATCATTTCGAATCGAATAAGTTTTCATGGAATAGAGATTGCTTTAATCAATATCGATATTTTTTATTTAGTCGTATTTTCAATGTTTTATTTCTAATTTATTTACAGCTACTGTTGGAGCCGACGAGAATTTATTCATGTGGAAATTTTCGGCCAGGACAGAAAAAAAGAGGACACATCAATAAAGAGGGAAAATAATATGTTTACAGAAGCATTATAAGATAGAAAAAACACATTGGATGATTGGAAGTCTATTTATAAACTATATTATGTGAAAAGTCAATTGTAATGTATTCAGTCTGCAGTAATGTTTAGTACCTAAATCCATGTTTTGAAGAACTAAACTCAAACATAATGTTCAGTAGAAATAATGTATATCGAATCAAACAATGCTTGCTTTTGCTAGAAAACCTTGAGAATTATCGGATCGATAAAAAAATGAAACATTCATTCTGAACCAAAAACGGAACTTTACACCTCATTTTTCATTTATACTAACACATTTACCTTCAAAATACAAACTTTCCATTCGACAGAATCTTCGGGAGGGACGGGAGGTAAATCCGTTTATCGTTACATGGTCGATGCTGTATCTTGAGTGAATAAGGCGATAATAGGACACGTCAAATCATATTCCTCTAGGAGCAATAAAATACATTTATATTTCATTACAGGAAACTTCATTTTGAGATTTTCTTTAGAATTTTTTGATCTGCTACCAGGACAAAACTGAAGATTTTTCTGCATTGTTATTTTTATTTTTTGTAAGCAAATGTTTTCACTTCCACTAATAAAAATCAGATAACATACTAAATCTTCAAAATACAGGATGGTCCAGATCGTAACCAAGAAATTTTAATCACGTATTCTACATAAAAATAAGCCCTAGTTTGTTATATAAAACATATGTCGAGAAACGTTCCTCTCCGAGATACGGGGTGTTAAAATTATAAAAACATATTTCTTATTAATAACTTTCACACTGCTTGAAATATTTTTATGAAATTTGAAACATAGGTTTTGGGCGTCAAGGAGCACTTTTTGCATGAAATAATTTCTTTTCTATTTTACCAGTTGCGTCCATACTGCAGCGAGACTGAATATTTTCCGAGGGGCAAACCGCTGAGCAAATTCTGTACACCAGACATCCCCTCAGTGAGAGAAATCCCCAGATATCCCCAAACATCCCCGGATATCCCCAGACTTCCCGAGACATCCTTAGAATTCCTCTGATATCCTCGATTACTTAAAAGTTTATATCGGTTTGATGCGTGATAAAAAACAGTTTGCAGCACTATGTGGTGTCCCGAAATCAATTGAAAAAAATCTATTGTTTAATCTACTCTAGAACATAGCATAACACTATGAACATATATTATTTAGTGTTTTCGATACAGAGCAGAAGTGAGTTCTCTGAAGATGAATTATATTCTTATTCAAAATGTATAATTCAATGAAAATCCCTCGATATTTCGAACTACCGAAAAAAGAATCTGATTAGTCAGTGGCAGATCCGGGGTTCGAGTTTGGTTGGGGGGCACACCGGGAAAATTTCGAAATACACTCGAGTAGAAAGAAAATATTTTGGAGTGTGGTTGAAAATTCATTGAAAATTAGGAGGGAGCGGGGGGTGGAGTTATTGGTCCTGGGAGAGGGCAAGCCCTCCCCCCTTAATCTGCTAAAGCCAGCTAAGCCGTTAGTGGAATGTTTAATTTCTGCTTGTATGATTTTCGATATCAGGAATGGAATTTTTTTATGATATACCCACACAAAATATATGATAAATTTTATTTATATAATATATTTTTATTTCTTGAGGTGGAGAATTCAAACTAATCTCCAGGATAAATTCCAATAATAATTTTTCACTCTTTATAACAGTTTTCGTAATTTTTTCCTTTTCTTGTTGATAATTATCTGTTTAAAATATATCATACTTGAATTGATCCTTAATGTGACTTATAATACACTACGCAAAAAATTAACGCCAATTCTGAAAAATCTCAATTTTAATGAAACTCAACTCTAAATTAACTTTATAACTCATTTTTTCATGTTCTCTCGGAAAGGTTTTGAACGAAACAAAACACATTGAATGGAAGAAGGATTTCACTGAATCTAATGTGAAAGAAGAAAAATAAACAATTTTCAAAATACTGGAATGCTGATAAGTGATTCAATACTTGGTATTTCTACCCCTTGCGTTTATTACAGTTCGGCAACTTCGGTTCATACTCAAAATGAGTGATCTTTAAATATTTTGATCTAATCCTTTCCAGATTTCTCTGAGTTGGATTCCTAAGTCATTAAGAGTAGGTAGCGGGTTGATTTTCTGAAATTCTCAGCCTTCTATTGAGGTTGTCCCAAACCTGCTCAATCGGATTGAGATCTCGACCTCTTGCTGGCCATTCCATTCGAGAGACTTCAACCTCGTCAAGGTACCTCTGAACGATGCGAGCACGATGGGGTCTGGCATTATATCGTCCATAAAAATGAAATTTTACCAATGTATGGGGCAAATGGCGCTACATTCTTTTCAAGAATGTTCCTTATATACCTATCATTATTCATAGCTCCATTATCACCGACCACTAGGTCTGTGCGAGCACCCCATACCATAATGTGTAGAGCATAGACTGAACTAAAGAATATCATTCCATCCTTCACGGTATATCTCTCTCGTAATGTTGGAAAAATCACAGAATATAAAAAATCTAATGCGTAGATATCAAAGATCCAATGTTTTTAATATATGTTCTGTGCTTCGCACTAATAGTATTCCATCCGTTTCTGAAGTCAATATTCTCTCTTACACGTCCTGTCCATTCTTTTATAAGTCTATGCTCCAGACAAACTTGTAAAATCTTCAGAATTGAATGTTTTTTCATTTGCGATCTGATTGACTTTCAAAGTTGTCAATAAATAGAGATGTTGATTTATTCATTTTGAAATTTCTGATGTCATTTCTTTCCTCAATAAATCAATCCAAATACGATCTATTCCAGCAGAATAGTTGGCCAAATTACCTACTTCATCTAACAAAATACATGTGGATTCCTTAATTTTCTTTTATTATTATCAGGTTTCGTCATTAAGATCTTTGTGTTGTTCCAGTTCATCATATGATCTTCGCTATTGAACATACATGATCAGCAGTTTGTGATCTTGTAATGTCTCTATTTTGATGATGTTGTTCTTATGTTCCCGTTTCTTATCTCTAAAGGTCTTGATGTCTCTCCTGTATAATATTTTACACATGTACAGGGAATTTTGTAAACACAATATTTTGATTTTGTGTCTCATTCATTGGTTTCGTTCTGGTTAGAATGGATCTCAAATCACTTTGTGTTTTGAAAACAGTTCTTATGTTGAATTTGGAACCAATTCTTGTTATTGTCTCTGAAAGGCCAGGAATATAAGGAATGACGTTCAACAAATTTGGTTTGTTCTTGACGGTTTTCTGTTTGTACCTGACCATTAGAATTTTGATAAATAAATAATTTATGTTTGTGCAACACTTTCGTGATATTAATGCCCGTATTCTGCTTTTCATCTGTAAGCTACGAGATCGTAGCGTACGACTGATCTTTCAGATTCCTTAGGATAGTTACAAGAAAATTTTCAGAATTGCATAATTCTGCAATTGTTCTCGTAACTATCGTAGGGAACCTGACAGATCAATCGTACGCTACGATCTCGTAGCTTACAGATGAAAGAATAAACAAGATTAGCAGTGAAAAACCTAACTCCACCATTTTTCGTATTTCAATTGATATTTATAACGAATAATGTATCTATAGATCCCCTTTATTTCGTCGGTATGTAAATAAAAAGCAGCCTGACATCTCTAGATAAACATCAGACTTCCCTAGACATCCAAAGACATCCTCGGACATCCCCCGATTTCCTGAGACATCCCCTGATTTCCTGAGATATCCCCAAAACATCCCTGGACATCCTCCGATTTCCTAAGACATCCCCGGATATCCTGGGACATCCCAGGGACATCTCCAATCTTGTACACCAGACATCCCAGCGGTTTACCCCTCGATATTTTCAGATAAAAAAAATGATACTCCGCTGGTTTTTCCGACAATAAAAATTTGTTTTCGAATCCTCATATAATTTGAAGCAAATTCGGTCTCCCGACTTTTTGCTGTACGAGACATCGTTCCGTTTAAAAAAATAAAACACATTCTCATGCATGATGAAATCGCCAAAAGGTGAGGTACACAATAATAATAATAATAATAAGACTATTTTTGTGTGTGAAATCTTGGCGATTTTCATGCATGAGAATGTGTTTAATTTTTTTAAACAGGAAACGGTGCCTCGTACAGCAGAAAGTCAGGAGATCGAATATACTCCAAATTGAATAGGATTTGAATAGTAATTTTAATTGTCGAAAAAACGTGTGTGCGTATCATTTTTTCATCTTAAAATATTCAGTCCCTCTTCAGTACGGACGCCACTGGTAAAATAGAAAAGAAATGATCTTATGCAAAAAGTGCTCCTTACCGCTCGAAACATATATTTTTAAACTTCATGAAAATATTTCAAGCCGTGTGTTGAAGTTATTATAAAAAACATTTTTTTCTATAATTTTAACACCTCGGATCTCAGAGAGGAAACATTTCTCGTCATATCTTATGGCAACCTAGGGCTTATTTTTGATGTAGAATATGTGGTAAAATTTCTTGGGTACGATCTGGACCAGCCTGTATATTGGTATACGGAATGGATATTCCGGTCTCATCATTGAGTTATCTATACTATCTATACTAATATTATAAAGAGGAAAGATTTGTATGTTTGTGTGTTTGTGTGTTTGTGGCGTTGATATGACATCACTCATAAACTACTGGACCGATTTCAATAATTCTTTCACCTTAGAATGCTACATATTCTTGAGTAACATAGGCTATACTTTTCATCCGAGAAAATTGAGGAGGAAACCTACTATAACTTCAATGATAATAAATATGAGTACCAAAATCAGCTATTTTCAGGTGCGCTGCGAAAACCGTAAGTTGTACATGGAAACAATGTATGACGGAAATGTACCTTCAATAGTTCTACAAAAAAGTCCGCGATAGCATATATCTATCTTTCAAGGTTTACTCGGTATCACCTTTTAAAGGTATCCGAATGTTTCTCAAAATTATGCATTTTTTGGGAGTATTTTTATGAATACGCTATTGATTTATCCAATTAAATACGTCCTTCATATCCAGTATTTAATATAGAACGAAATTGCCTTCTACATCATTCAATTATGATGAATACATCAAAAGATATGGCAGGTTGAAGATGAAATCCACCAAAATCGAATTGCGTCTCCGAGCACGATATACACAAACACTGGTATGCCGACGCCCACCGAGATGTGACGTCACAGCGGAGAATTTCCATTGCATTTGCGGGATCGAAGTGTTAGAACTCGAGGGAATGATTGGAATAATGCAATTAATCGCAAGTTTCATTGAAAATGCAATCAACTAACTATTTTAAATGAAATTTCTTCGATGTCTTTGTTTGTTGATCCTGGAATATATCAATGAAGTTGTATAAATATGGATGTTAGTGCTAAGTATTTACGAGTATTTGTTAATAGAGAATAAATTATTCAAGTGTCATTTAAAAACTTCGAATAAATGAAATATTTTTATCATATTCAGGAAATTTCTATGAATGTCATTTATAATTCGTGAATTTGGAAAGTTTTTTGTTCATTTTTTTCTTCATATTCTGAAAATTGATCTTATTCAGATCCCGCCGATCCCGGTGTCTTAAGTTGGTACGGATTCTGCTCAAAACGGTGGGTTTCAGAAAAAAGTGGTCAATAGAGCGTTTCTAGAGAATTAATTAACCTATAAAATGAGGTATCAATCGTCCTGATCGAATGAGCACAGACCGATTATTTTCATTAGAAGATGATAAATAGTATATTATATTGTGAGGATTAAAGTGCATCTTTTTTTTACGAGCAATATTTGCAGTTGCGAGGCGCAGCCGAGCGAATGCAAAATTGCGAGTTAAAATAGGCACTTTTAATCCGAATAATATATACTATTTTTTCTCCAACCAGTCAAAATTACAATAAAATTGGTTTTAGTGAAAAATCGTTCATAATTTAGTTATGAATTTGAACACAGAATCATGACAGTGATTGTCAAGTAGACTTTAAATGCATTTACAGGATTAAAAGTACCGTTTTTAATCCTAGGATTAAAAGTGTTGCTAAGTAACGAGTGAATTTTTGTACGGTAAGAAAATCTATGACTTTTGCACCTGAAAAGAGTACAAAAATGTCAACATTTTTTGATGGTTGGAGAAAAATAGAATTTTTCATCTCCTCTCAACTTTATTCGAGATATTTTCAAAACGATAGGTTATAGAAAAAAGTGGTCAATAGGGCGTTTGTAGAGAATTGATCTCTATCTCTACTAATATTATACTTATACCTATATTATAAAGAGGACAGATTTGTATGTTTGTGCGTTTGAGGGTTGATACGAGTTTACTCATAAGCTACTAGAGATTTCAATAATTATTTCACCCTCAGAATGCTACACTATCCCTGAGTAACATAGGCTATACTTTTCACCCGAGAAATTTGAGGAAACCTACTATAACTTCAATGATAATAAATATGAGTACCAAAATCAGCCATGATGAATACATCAAAAGATATGGCAGGTTGAAGATGAAATCGCATCAAAATGTCTCCGAGGTAGGCACAAGGCGGCTAGGAGATGGTACCGAAGTGTGAGGGATGTTTTGTATGAATGTATTTTGGATTGCCTATGACCGTATGTTATGACCACACATCAGATCAACAGATGGCGCTGAAGTCGTTATTCAGGTTATTCATCTACTCTGCAACTAAACGGCTCGATCGAATTGAATGAATTTTTTGTGTATACAGAACAACGTCTGTTGGGTCTGCTAGTTTAGAATAATTTCAGATCCATTTACTCGGCAACACTCTCCGAAAATCAACAAGATTTTTTTATTTAACTTGTTAGATACCACAGCTTAAATGATCCTTGAATCACAGAACAGGGTGTTTATGAATGATTTTAACAGCGCAGTTAGCGTTGGACTATCATGAATATTTAATTTCTGATGTATACTATAATTTAAACGAACGATACTGTGAGTTTGGGTTGGTAATTCCGAAAGAAATTGAATAATGTGACTGGAAAAATATTTTTGTAGAGAATTTACAAGAAAATATACGATAAAAACTTTTCAAAGCAACCTAGGATATTACAATCATTTACAAAAGACCCGTATAAAATATTACGCTTAGAGTTACACGATTACACTTTGAGAATTATACCAAACTGGTAAGGGCTACTTCGGTTTCATTTTGAATGGACTATATTCGTGAAATGACTCAAAAAATGGACTTGCAAAGTATGAAGTTTCGGGAATTCTCATATTCTGAATTTTTCATGCCATGGTTTGAAGCAAGTTTACAGTTATAAAAACTTTCTTTTCTTTGGGAACACTGTGGTGCGGTTGTGTTTATTGGGTGATAAATATGGCAAATCTACAGGGCCGGTGGGCCATCTATACCTTTCCACCCCGAGCTTTGGGATGGAATAACGAAAAAAACGCCGGGACAAGTCAAATTTTGTTGAAAGGGGTGCAATCAAGGGTGTTCAAATGAGTTTGATATCACTACCTCTCTAGCCGCAACCCCTAAACAGCTTTCATTTTTCAATAAGAAAAAGGGGTCGAGCAGCAGCTTGTTGGAAATGCAATTCAATTTCTGCATGGGAGTATTTTTTTTTTTGAAAAACCGTGCTCTTTCGTTTAAATTTGAAATAATGGCTGTTAGGGTAGCGACTGTTAGGTTAGTGATATCAAACTCATTTCAACACACTAACATACTACTTCTACTACTAACATGTCCTTCTATAGATAAACTTTGACTTGTTCGAGTGTTTTTCCATGTCAAGGATCCAATTCGGTCTGTGGAAGTTATTGACGGAATACTGAGTCCCTCTGTAAATAAGGCGATGAAAAAATACACTCATGCAGGAAATTGAATTTTCTTTTCAACAAGGTGCTGCTCAACCCCTTTTTCCTATTCAAAATTGAGAGCTGTTATGGGTTGCCGCTAGAGTGATATCAAAGTCATTGAGAGTGATATGAAACTCATTTTAACACCCTCATTTGTCTCCCTTTCAACAAAATTTGACCTGTCGGACTGTTTTTTCGTTATTCCATCCCAATGCTAAAAATTTGGGGTGGAAAGTTATGGATGGCACACCCTGTATAGGTACATATCAACATAAATTCATATTTTCTTCACCACAATCAAAACCAGATTTTGGTCTTGACCACTCAATTGGTAAAAATAGGAATATTCATCATTCTTCTTCTAAAGAAATGAAGATTATAGAGGCCTTCAATATGAAATTTGGTGAAAACAGGTGGTCAATAAATAATTAGTATTCGAATAAATAAGGCTTCGCGGAGCAAAACCAGAGATTCATTCGCTTCACAGAATTATAGAAATACGAATTATCGGAATGTATGATCCCTTAGGAACCTTGTGAAACCTGCCGCCTTAATTGCGTCTTCTTTCAATCCTTTTTATGTGAAAGTCGTGACAACGAGAAACGACGCAACCTTAGTGGTGGGGTTAAACACGCTCTTGCAGGGGTGTAAATTATGGTCTTTATAATAATGAGAATAATTAGAACGATTAACACACCCTGAGTTCCTCAGTGTTTTATCTTCTATTAAATTAAAGCAGAGGACGGAATGAGAAAAGACTGCATCTACTCTTGCAAATTTATCCTCGAGGTGCATTAATTTTTCGGTGTTTATTCATGAACTGAAAATGAGTACATATATTGAATTTACTGCTCCAATCTACTTTTGCATCTTTTTTAGACGGAAAAAATGTAATATCGGGTAATATCCAAACACTCATATACAAAGTTCAAAAGTTTTTGAACCTTCTTATAATGAAATTTTGGTTCAATAGTTCGAGTGGAGGAGGTATGTTCAATCAATTCATTCATCGTACATGCCCTGACAGAACAGTAATGAAAATGAAGCCAGACCCTGTCTGTAAAAGTGCTTAAAAAACATTATAGAGCTTTATTCAATTAAGGTGGCAAGCTGATGTGAGAAAGATTGAAACAGCAAAAGATAAAAATAATGCAACATGAGCAGTCATAAATAAGTAAACCAGAAATGAACAGAAAAAGTCGAATCATTGGCAAAAACGACCTGAAACGATTTTTCATTGATGAAAACAAATACACAGCTAAGTCATGTGGAGACATAGGTAAAAATCCGATGCAATTTATAAATAGAACGAATAAGAAGCCAATAAATTCGCAGGAGTTTAGCGTACAGGAAATTTCAAAGATCATCCGAGGCTTAAATAACAAAAGTACAGAGGATGCCTATATAATATCCCCAAGTATTTTGTAAAAAAATCCAATTCTGTAGCGGGACCATTGAGCCTGATGTCACCCGATGTCACTCTGAAGGAAACTTTCTGTCTCAACTCAAACATCGGTGATTCCCATTCAGTAATCCAGAGATAGAGACGGCCCTACTAATTATGGACCAATATCAATTTTACCTGATTCCCCCAAAATATTGAAGGCTGTTCTCAAGAGTAGGATCATGGCTTTCTTGACTAAACACGGTTTACTTTGCGATGGACAACATGGATTTTTGAATGAAGGATCGACAGGTAGGTAAGGCATCAATTGAAATCCTCAATGCACTTGCGTGGGCATTTGATGAGGGGAGTAGTGAAGGCTCTCTGCATGTGATCTCAGCAAGACGTTGTATATCATTGACCACCTGGTGCTTCTGAGATAATTAAATTACTTTGACATCAGAATGGTTGCTTAAGACCTGATATGGAGCTATTCATTCAACCCAATGTGTACTGTCTAACGATGAAACATCAGATATGAAACAAATTGAATCCTGGGACCTCTACTGTTTCTATTTGTATATAAATAAACCACGATCAAATTCTTCAGCTGTGATTTCATGCAAACAAACTGTAGATGAATGAAAATCAGTCTCAGCTGCTCGAAACCCGACCAAAACAATGATCCAGCCTCAAGCTGCTAGTAACAATAATTGAGCCTGATAGTCACATATCAGGCTAACTGATAAATATCATAATTGGGCCGATTTGTAATTTCGAATCAAGTAAAACGAATAATTCTACAGAAATTCTGAATATGTGTTTAATTGATGTATAAAGTAAAACCGGGATAGTTGCCATACTCTTTGAAATTGCCTCATATTTTTGGAAATATTGATTTTATTTGAATAATTTCTATGAAAGAGACTTTCCCCTGAAATTGCAATCCCAAATTTTACAGAAATTCAATTTTTGTGGATAGATGCCCTACATATAATATAATATAATATAATATATAATATAACTCTTATGAGATTTTCTATGCCTAGCAGCAATTTTCTCGAGAAACATGCCTCTAATTAACAACAGTATTGGGTATTGTTTATTGTATTTCAATTGTAAGTGTTATGAGATAATCCCAATACATCATAAAAAAGCCTAATTGAATCTCAAAAACATATATTAAACGAAAATCTGAATTTTTCATATTAACATAAATCATAATTCCACAAATTCAATATCATGAATTAATAAATTATTGAGTCCCAACGTGGAAATTTTCAAATTTCATTGCTTCATAGTTTCTAATATTGATATGAGGAAATCGAATTGAATTCAGGGCGAATGAACATAATTACAGTTCTTCTGGTTCAGAAGACAATTTCTATCATACAGGAAATGTATTGAAATTTATGATATTTGAATTGATATACAGCCGTTGCAATCTGCAATAACAGATAATCACTAAAAACTTTGATGTAAGTTTATAAACTCAAATTCAATTAAGTTATTTTTCATATTCTGTTCAACAATATTATTGTCTAAACCGTGAGATCTGAATAGGTTATAAATAAGACACTAGTTAATTCTTTCTTGAAGCTCTTTAATGAAAACACACAAAGTTCATGATGAAATAAAACATTATAAGTACCTACTACAAGTTTCAATTTTGGTGTACTGTTAAATCCTCCATAAAGAGTCATAATATTCAGAATGCAAAGTATTGTTGATTAAATAAAAAAAAATTAACAGATTAAGTCGAACTAATCGAATACCTTGTAGGTATCTAATTCACAGTTCATTGGTTCCTTGAATGTGTTCAGCGATGAGTACTCTGTTCCACTTTGTTTATTTTGTTTTGTCTGTTATTTTATTGTGCAAATTTGTATATTATGTTACTGAGATCACTTAGTACAAGGGAGTCGTGATGTCCGGTTTTCTGTGTTTTATTGTTTATCTCTGGACAAGATCAAGGGCGGTTCTACGTGCGGCCAACGTGGGGGGTTTAGAGTTGGTAATTACACCCCTAGAACACTACCATATCAAATTTCAAATACACTAAAAAGTTGATGAATCGAATTCTCGAGAACTTGCATCAAATTTGTTAGCAACAGTACCAAGTTTAGTTTGTTGGAAAAAAAGGTAGTAGTGGCCCAAGACAAAGAAGATTTAGAATTTATGACCACAAGGCTCTACGCCGAATACGAAAAGTGGGGACTGTTTGTGAATAAGAGGAAAACCAAATATTTATGCATTGGACAGGAAGCAGATAACAAACAACGTAGAAATGGAAACATGTGGTAAATATACTTACCTGGGTGCTCAAATTGATTACATCGACCGAACAGAAATTGAGATTTAGCAGAAAATAAATACTGAAAGGTTGAAGGGTCATAGGATGTTAGCCCTCAATATTGTAGGCCGAAAACACATCGCGTACTGATTATCTTTCTTTGCTGATATTTTCACGAATTTGAGACGAAACTTTCAGCGCAATTTGGGCTCGTACCTAACTTATAGGTAGTAATTAGTCAATTCAAAGTTGTTGTTTAATAGTTTTATTAACGAAAACAACTCTTCACTTTTAATATATTTGTGACGCTTACTTCTAACATAAGCTTATTGTCATTTCATAATAAATGACTAGATAAAATGAAATTAAAACATAGTTAACATGATAACATTGACTATCAGAAGTGCTACCATCACTGGTGATACTTAACACAAATTCTGTTTTTCTACTTTATTTCTGTACATAATCTTAGAAATATCTTCATACTTAAAAATTAACTGCTTGTCCATTCGTTATAGCTTTAGAAAACTTCAGATCAGTGTCTGTTTATTACGAAAAATTATAAATATAAGTGAAAGTTAGAAGCATCTCAAGAAGGGGTGCTAACACTTTCATAAATTTTTTGAAGAATAATATCGATGTTCAATAAATTCTCTTTGGCTTGCCTGAGTATTTGCCCCTCCGGTAAAGAGCTTGGCTCGTGTTTCAGTTGATCGATACATTCAGTTAGGTATTGTTTGGCCTCCTGTAACATAGAATATATTGAAGTCAGTACTTTTCCTAAACTGAGGTATTTTCTTAATGCTCTTATCATAACTTTGTCAATGCAGATAAATAAAGTATCATATTCAACCCACAAAATATATGTGGTCAACATCCCCATTGTATATAATCGGTTCCAATGGGATATTTCAATACCATATAATAATTAGGAGCAGCTCTATTGGTAACGATTGAAACTCCGAAAGTGTCTATCAAAATTTTTCATAGACATGACGTAGTATATTTCTTCAGTCACAAAATAAATGTCACTCGAATAGGATATCTTGTTATGGAAATAAAAAATTCTTTTCTTCAATATTCACTTAAATTTGACCACGGATTCGTCATCATGATGTCAAACCCTATCGAGACCATTATTTTTTGTGGCTCGATTTTGAAAATTACAGACATTGGTGCAAAACGATATAGCTCTCGTTTGAGTAGAACGAACGCTCAAAAATGAAAGGTCTGGGGGTTTTCAAACCTGAATGATTATATACAGGATGTTCGGTGACTCGTTGGCCATAGGCTAATGAGGAATGCAAGACATCCAGAACTTTCAAAAAAATTGATTTTTTGGTATCCTAGGACCATTAGTTTCGGAGATACAGGGTGATTCATGAAGATTAGCCTAAACTTACAATAGCTATCACTCTGTAATGCAAGGTCCGATTCCGATCTAATTTCATGAATTTGTTGACTCCAGCGAGCTCTTTCGAATGGCTCATAAAATATCTATATTTCCAGTGCAGTACTCACAATGTCATGATTTTTCTTTCAAGCATCAAAATCTATATTGTTTATATTTCTCCCACAAATTTCATGAACTGTTCGAAAGAGCTCCCTGAAGTGAACAAATCCATAAAATTTTATCGAAATCGAACCTTGTATTACAAAGTTATAGCTATCGCAAATTTAGGCCAATGTTCATGAATCACCCTATATCTCCGAAACTAATCGTCTTAGGATACCACACAATCAATTTTTCTGAAACTCTGGATGTCCTGCATTCCCTATTAGCCTATGGCCAACGACTCACGGAACATCCTGTAGATCAATATAAATAACGGAGAGGCATTGCTTCCTTATATTGTTCAAACAAAAATCAAACCAGGAAATCCATACTAAGGGGTCACCATTAGACTAATTGCATAGCAACCATAGACGTTTCAAACTTGGACGAGTCTTACGCAATCATTTCTACAGAGGGAGTGCGGTCAACATGTTAGATGAAGAGGTCCGTGAAAGAGATAGAGTTAATGGGGAAAATGCAGGGGGAGGCTGGTTGGAAAGCGTTCTTAGAGCAGGATTATTTAATTTTTTAATTTATTATTGATGCTAAAACAACTACCATGATACTCAAGTAGTCATGCATTGAATGAAATACCTTAATGGTTTTCAGAAACATTGTTTCAATACTTGTATAATCTAGTAATAGTGGAGTACAAAACAAGACAATAACACAATTTAAAACTTCATTGCTTCCAGCGGAAAAAAATTTCTGTATGATCATATTTTACTTTCCGCTGCATTGCAGATTTTTGCAGCATCTTCAGATGGTTTTATTATACCGGCTCTTTTCTTTTGGTGCATTTGTTCCTATAGAAACATCCTGCGAAAGTTTTTCCTGAATGTCTGTATATTTGAATTTTGAGCCTGAAGTGGTTTCAAACAATTAAGTTGAAGTCGAGGTCAAAAACAATCATAAATTCTGTCCGGCCGATCGGAAAGCTTTTTATTTTCGATTGGATGATGGTAAAATTCACGTCTTAGCTTTCTTCAATTTTATTCGATGAAGTAAAATTCAAGCTGTCTTTTCTAATTATCTCCACACATAATATCACAATAATTCAAGACAGAAACCTGCACTGTATGCTGCAACTTCCTATCAGTAAATAAAAATTTAAGAGAAGCCCTGAGCAGGAGCTTTTGAGCGCTCTTTCATTGGTGGAGCAATAAGACTATAACCTCAAAATTTCATATGGGACTTGAGATTGATACCAAATTCATAAGTAAAGAATCTCAGCACTATCGAAATGATATTCTGGAAATTGTTCAAACAATCAAATGTGTAAAAAGTAAATAACTAGAAAAATTCAATTCTGTGGTTCTGATGATGCGATCCTCTTGAAATCTTGAAATTTCCGCATGAACTTTCAGTGAATCAATCTTCATTTATAAATTAAATTTCATTGGAATCGGATATCTTTTCATAAAGATATGAAGTTTCTTCTTTTCAATAATCCAATTAAATTTTTTACGGTTCTGTTAAAACTACGACCACAAAATTTTGCATGAGGCTTACTGACAGCATCTTGCATATGGCCGCAAAATTTAATTTCGATTGGTTTCCTTTTGTCTGTGATATTGAGGAACAGAAATTTTGAATAGCCATATTTTATGAAACACTCTGTACGATTTGGCTGGTTATCGAACTTAACTGAGGCATTTTGGAACCGCTATGGCTCCAAGAAAAGAAACTTGAGACGGTTGAAGAGGTGTTATGGCATATTTAGTAATTTTGACAAAAATCATTTGTTTTCTTTCTTAGTCTCATTATTTATTGAACGCCCAAGTATAGAAGTTGAAAAATATATACCTATTATTATTTTAGGATATTTCTATGGTATTTTCCCTATTAATTTCATTCTTGTCTATGATGTTGACCGCAATTCTTTTCTATCTCCTTCTAGGGCACGTTTATATACTTTTATAGGTCCGTGGTAGCAACAGACTTTCTATAACGAAGAAATTAATTAGATATCCATTGAAATATAATCTGGAAGGATTCTGTATTTCTGACAACCTTTATAGGGTTTAATGAAAAAAATTAAAAAAATATATAGTGTAAAATTCATTTTCATTTACATTCTCGTCTTATCAGATGGGTCTGGTTATTATTTTTGAGCGTTCTTTCTATTTGAACGAGTGCTATATCGTTTTGCCCAAATATCTGTATTTTTTCAATTCTGAGACAAAAATCGTCTCAAACGATAGGGTTTGAATCGCTGATGACGAATCCGTGATAAAATTCAATTATGTTCCTTGGGCTGTCCGTTAGCACGATTACTTTCGAAACAATTGGCCTAAAGACTTAAGATTTTCAGGGTCAGTTCGGTTCCCAGATGCTGCGGTTAAATTCGTTAACCAGCCAAATGGTACATAGTGTTGAATGAAATATGGCCATTCAAATTTTTGATTCCTCATTCAATATCTCAGAATCTCAAAAAGAAACCAATGGAAATGAAATTTATTGGCCAGAGGCAAGATGCTCATAACCAGCCCTATGCAAAATTTTAGGACCATAGTGTAAACAAAACCATAGAAAATTCAGTTGGAATATCGACAAGAAAAACTTCATATTTTCATAACAAGATATCCGATTCGAGTGCAGTTTATTTTGTGAATTAAGATTCAATATGTTCATGCAAATTTTCAAGTGGATCGGATTATATTAAGCATAGAGTTCAATTTCTTTAATTATTGATTCACAGCATCTGGGAACCGAACTGACCCTGAAAATCTTAAGTCTTTAGGCCAATTGTTTCGAAAGTAATCGTGCTAACGGACAGCCCAAGGAACATAATTGAATTTTATCACGGATTCGTCATCAGCGATTCAAACCCTATCGTTTGAGACGATTTTTGTCTCAGAATTGAAAAAATACAGATATTTGGGCAAAACGATATAGCACTCGTTCAAATAGAAAGAACGCTCAAAAATAATAACCAGACCCATCTGATAAGATGAGAATGTAAATGAAAATGAATTTTACACTCTATTTTTTTTTTTTATCAAACCCTATAAAGGTTGTCAGAAATACAGAATCCTTCCAGATTATATTTCAATGGATATCTAATTAATTTCTTCGTTATAGAAAGTCTGTTGCTACCACGGACCTATAAAAGTATATAAACGTGCCCTAGAAGGAGATAGAAAAGAATTGCGGTCAACATCATAGACAAGAATGAAATTAATAGAGAAAATACCATAGAAATATCCTAAAATAATAATAGGTATTTTTCAACTTCTATACTTGGGCGTTCAATAAATAATGAGACTAAGAAAGAAAACAAATGATTTTTGTCAAAATTACTAAATATGCCATAACACCTCTTCAACCGTCTAAAGTTTCTTTCCTTGGAGCCATAGCGGTTCCAAAATGCCTCAGTTAAGTTCGATAACCAGCCAAATCGTACAGAGTGTTTCATAAAATATGGCTATTCAAAATTTCTGTTCCTCAATATCACAGACAAAAGGAAAGCAATCGAATTTAAATTTTGCGGCCATATGCAAGATGCTGTCAGTACTTAAGCCTCATGCAAAATTTTGTGGTCGTAGTTTTAACAGAACCGTAAAAATTTATTTGTTTCTCATTTGTAACCGTCAGTTTCCAAAAACACAATATTAATCAAGGAAGTTTATTTTTTCAAGTCACTAACTTGTAAAATTGACAGTTGACTTGTAAAACTTTTACAAGTTAGTAGTATTATTTACATTGAAAGTTGTCAAGTACTTGCTTCTAATTTAATTTATTCTTTTAATCTCAGAGTTCCTGAAACAAATGTATTTCTCAATAAACGTTCTCAAACTATTCAAAAACGATATTCGTACCTTGTTTTATTCGTATCTATTCGCTATCCTTTTCATGTACTTGCTTCTAATTTCATTTATCCTTCTAATTTCATCGTTCCTGGAACGAATATTTTTAGTAATAAACGTTATAAAAGTATTAAAAAACGATATCCATACCTTGTTTCATTTGGATCTGGTCTTTTTCGTCAGAAATTAGCAAATATTCTCGAAGGACTTCCCTCTCGTAAAGCCACTGACAGTTGTCATAATTTTCCGATGTCATAAATAATCATAAATAGCTTACGACATTTGCGACAAATTATTGAGATTTTTTTGGATTTTATCTCACCTTTTTACAAACGGGAAACAAATAAAATATAAAACAATACACGCAAGGTAACGGGTTTTACTGGCTCAAGGAGGTAACTGACTCGCCTGCGGCTCGTCAATTACCTATATCCTCCATTCGCCAGTAAAAACCCTCTTACCTTGCTAGTAATGTTATATACTATAATTGGATTATTGAAAAGAAGAAACTTCATATTTCTATGAAAAGATATGCGATTCCAATGAAATTTAATTTATAAATGAAGATTGATTCACTGAAAGTTCATGCGGAAATTTCAAGATTTCAAGAGGATCGCATCATCAGAACCACAGAATTGAATTTTTCTAATTATTTACTTTTTACACATCTGATTGTTTGAACAATTTCCAGAATATCATTTCGATAGTGCTGAGATTCTTTACTTATGAATTTGGTATCAATCTCAAGTCCCATATGAAATTTTGAGGTTATAGTCTTATTGCTCCACCAATGAAAGAGCGCTCAAAAGCTCCTGCTCAGGGCTTCTCTTAAATTTTTATTTACTTCGATTCCCAATAAATGAGGGGTGTCGAGAAACAGAGAAATTTTTCTAAGAAAACTTTCACGTTACAGATCGGAAGTTGCAGCATACAGTGCAGGTTTCTGTCTTGAATTATTGTGATATTATGTGTGGAGATAATTAGAAAAGACAGCTTGAATTTTACTTCATCGAATAAAATTGAAGAAAGCTGAGACGTGAATTTTACCATCATCCAATCGAAAATAAAAAGCTTTCTGATCGGCCGGACATAATTTATGATTGTTTTTGACCTCGACTTCAACTTAATTGTTTGAAACCACTTCAGGCTCAAAATTCAAATATACAGACATTCAGGAAAAACTTTCGCAGGATGTTTCTATAGGAACAAATACACCAAAAGAAAAGAGCCGGTTTAACAAAACCATCTGAAGATGGTGCAAAAATCTGCAATGCTCATAACCAGCCCTATGCAAAATTTTGGGACCATAGTGTAAACAAAACCATAGAAAATTCAGTTGGAATATCGACAAGAAAAAACTTCATATTTCCATAACAAGATATCCGATTCGAGTGCAGTTCATTTTGTGAATTAAGATTCAATATGTTCATGCAAATTTTCAAGTGGATCGGATTATATTAAGCATAGAGTTCAATTTCTTTAATTATTGATTTTTTACATAGGTATTTCATTTCTTGAACTCTCCAGTATATACTTCCGATCATGCTGAGATTTTTCATTCATTTACTTAGCATGAATCTCAAATACTGTACAAAATATTGAGGAAATTGCATCATTGCTTAACCAATGCACGAGCGCTCAGAAGCACCCGCTGAGAGATTTTATTAAATTTCTTACAATATCGATTGCTTCAGTAGAAAGAAGGTTTTATGAAAATTTAAGCAATAATGTAACGTCCTATTTTCAGGGGAACAGTCAACAGTGGTAAAACTGATACTACTGTTGACAATTTCAGATCAATTCGCCAATTATGAACTTTGGCGATATAGCTTACAGAAGCAGATGGATGTATTTGTACTGCACAGAAGATAACCCCCCTTTGAGACACGAGTTTCAGAAAAACTTTATCACGACATTCCCAATTCGTGATCAATGGGCTAATAAAGAATTAGTTTTCCCCAGAGGGTCTACGGTATTTTATACTGATGGCTCGAAAACTGAAGATGGAAGAGTCAGAGCCGGTGTTTGCGGTCCCTCAATCCAATTAGCCATACCAATGGATCTCTGTCCTTCGGTTTTTCAGGCAGAGACACTTGCTATAAGAGACTGGGTTGCGCTCTGTGCGGAATGAAATTAACAAAGAAAGAAAATATATATAGCATCTGACAGCAGAGCAGCCCTGCTAGCGCTTGACTCTCCACAAGTGAAGTCAAAGTTGGTCTAGGAATGCAAAACGTCACTTAACCTACTCGGAGAAAAGAACCAGGTCAATCTCATTTGGGTGCCTGGTCACTCCGAGATTCACGGCAATGAAGCGGCAGACCAACTGGCAGACCACCTGCTATGCGAGTGTGAAGCTGTTCACCAGAAACGGCTACGGCATCTTGGTTCCTGGTTCCTAAAGCCTGAACAAGTAATGGATGTGGCCCCCAGAAAGATGGTGAAGTTCATTGAGACTTTGCTGCCTGACTGGTAAACAGCGCGGGGATGCACAATAGATCTTAAGGTCAAGGTGCTCGCAAGGTCGGTTTTGATCTGTCGCCCCTCCTCTAATCTAATCAAATCTACTGCACAGAAATGATTTGAAGGCAGAAATTTCTGACAGTCAATTCGGTTCTACAATTTTTTTTATTCCATAAATAAGGGCCCTTTCACCATTTGCTGATAACCATCTAGTAGCAGATATCATTGAAATGAATATATCTCTATTCATTGAAATTGGAAATTTTCAGATTTTTTGGTTGGGAAAATATTATTTTCTTTTTATTATCTTCACTGAACTGAGCTGAAGTTTTTTTATGAAATAAAGGCAGATAACTTCATTACAACGATATCAGAGTTATTAGCAAGTGGTGAGACAGGCCTCATAAGCTACACTACTGGAAAAAATTAAAGGATCAAAAAAAAATTCCAATTTTTTCGGCCATTTTCAACATGCCGTAAACTTTGAGACGAAAGGTCGTACAAGGAATTTAAAAAAAGGAAATTGTAGCTCCAAGTGTCTAGTTTTTGGATTAGAACTTCAAAAATTTTAAATCTCAATTGTTTTCGAGTAATGATAGAAAAATCAGCAACAAAAAAATTCTCGAAATTTTACCAATTTTTTTTCTTGTCTACAAGCGTGGAAATTTTATTTTTGCATAATCGTTATAATGATGGGATACTTTGTTAATTCAGCTTCAATTTATTTTTTCATTGACCTCAATACGTCCATTTCTCTCCGAGATATCGGTCTTCAAATGGAAAAGGATCCATTTGTCTTTGATTATCGATTTCTCAGCAACCAATGATCGCACAGAAAATTGAAGGAGAGTTTCAAGATCTTAAATGAACTCCGTTTAATGAACAACCATTGCTTATTCATAGAATTTTTTTTCTTCATGTCGCATCAATATAAAAATTCAACAAAAAAGGGCTTTTGGTGGTTTCTTGAAAAATTTACCGCTAGATCGAGAATGTTGAGGAAACCAATAATGTTGAGTGTGACTTTCACAGTTCAATATGTTGATAAAATCCTTACGAAGAGTCAATTCAATGCAGCGAGCCTTTTTTTGTTTGACTCGATTGAATTTTCGAAAAAAATAAGGATCACGTTTTTTGCTCTGAGAGGCTCATAATCTTCAAAAAAGGCAAAAAACATTTTCTCGAGCTTTTTCCACATTTTAATTGCAGATAGTACATAAATTTCGAAAAAAGAAAAATAAAATAAACTAACAAATAAAATTCTCAATAATTTAATAACGGATAAAACATGGATCCTTTTCCATTTGAAGACCGATATCTCGGCGAGAAGTGGACGTATTGAGGTCAATAAAAAAATAAATTAAAGCTGAATTAACAAAGTATCCAATCATTATAACGATTATGCAAAAATAAAATTTCCACGCTCGTAGACAAGAAAAAAAAAGTGGTAAAATTTTGAGAATTTTTCTGTTGCTGATTTTTCTATCATTACTCGAAAACAACTAAAACTTAAAATTTTTGAAGTTATAATCCAAAAACTAGACACTTGGAGCTACAATTTACTTTTTTTAAATTCCTTGTACGACCATTCCTCTCAAAGTTACGGCATGTCGAATATTGCCGAAAATTTTTGAATTTTTTTTTGATCCTTTAATTTTTTCCAGTAGTGTATAATGCATGTTTCACCAATTGCTGATAAATTGCGGTGTAGCTTTATAGCAGATCAAATCAAAAATTCATAAAAATTGAAGCCTTTCAGATTTTACAGTCGAAACGATATAATTTTAAGAAAAGAAAAAAATATGTATAAAGATATACAGGGTGTCCGGTAAACCTTGTACAATATTGAAACTGGTGATAGACAAGGTCATGACTGTTCAGAATATCATAATTTCACCTCAGTAAAAATATCACCACTTTCGAGATAATGGGCATTTTCTAAATATCTAGAAAATCGCTACCTCACCTTAGTTTTTTTATTTCTTGAAAAATGTATCGAGTTCTGAAAAACTGTTTTGTACGTCTGAAAGCATCACTCTTCATTAATCTTCGGCACTAAAGATAATTGAATTAGTCTCAATTTGTAGACATAGGACTCAAAAAACGGAGGTGATGTAGTGATTTTCTAGATATTTAGAAAATGCCCATTATCTCGAAAATGGTGATATTTTTACTGAGGTGAAATTATGATATTCTGAACAGTAATGACCTGGTCTATCACCAGTTTCAATATTGTACAAGGTTTACCGGACACCCTGTATTTTACAAGAGGTAAATATATCATACATCAATCAATGAAAATAAAATGTATAAGATATGATATCAACTTGATTATTAATTATCTATACTACATATTGATATCATATCATAAACAATTTATAAAAATGAAAAATATGATATTCCATATTAGAAATCTGAAAGTATTTTTGATGTGATAACTACAGTTGAATTAATTTTATGCACTTCAGGGAATAAAAAGGTCTTTATATCCCTCTTTTGAGGGACTAGAGTGGCAGTTTTAATCCCTCAGAGACTGAAAGTGGAGAAGTGCTTATAATTCTTTAAAAATTCAAGCAAAACCCACGCCTTCACATTTCAGTAATACAAGACTATCTGGAATTTTTTTGCTGTTTATATTCACAGTCAAATTCACTCCATTATGATTTACCAGGCTGAAAAAGAAGTGGACATAATTATATGGTCGTCGATGCGATAGGTACATTCAAACACTGAAATTAAATCTTTTTCATGGAATTGATTGGACGAAAAAAATAGACCTATTGGACACCTTAGTCTAGCTATGATTTTTTTCAGATGTCAGAGCAACGCTTTCAAGTCATATCAATTTTCGATGACGAAAATGATAACCAGCACAGTTGTTATTTTGAAACTGCACTCACCAGCAAATAAACGATCCAGTCAAAAAATCTAAGAAGTTTGTTAATTCATAAATATGTTATTTGAAGTCCGATTTTATGGGATCTTTTTTTCAATCTTAGGTATGTACTCGGCGTACATCATTTTGTACAGGGTGGAACAAAATCTTTTACCCTAAAGATATAACCCTGAATCCGAACGTTATGAAAAAAACTGAAAACAAAGGGAAAACATGAAACAAGAAGAGTTTAAGCGCGACATGTTCCTTATGCACCGTTTATTGAAGACGATTTCATGCTAATGCATTATAATGCATTAAGCGCATGTGGCTAGGATTGCCAGGGAGTATTTAGCAGAGGTTGATATCCAAGAATTCAATTGGCCTGCTCTCAGCCCAGATTTGAACCCAAGTGAGCATGTTTGGATGCTCTTGAGAGGAAAATTCAATCTCGCGTACCAACTCCTGAAAATTTGCAGCATCTCAGTGATGCTTTAATTGATTCAAAATCTTAATGAGGACATGTTGTTATGCTTTTGACTTAGTTCATTAGTCATTAAGTCAAAATTTTAGGTTGTATTTGTAGAAATACTGCTGTAGCCTTGACGAAATTTCCAGTTCTACTGAAAACCCTTTATCTTTAACAAAAATTGAGCTACTGTTATAAATGAAGAACTAAATTGACAAGAGAAGATGTGTCCTGATGATGAAATAAGTAACACACCAGGGGTGGTTCTATAAAGTTAGGGTAAGAAAGCAGATTTTGTTTCACCCTGTATAAAATTATGTACGCCAAGTTTTCATGGAATTTGAAACTGATGATTGTTTAAGGATGAACATACCTATAATTAAGAAGAAGATTCAATCAAATCGGACTTCGAATAACATATTTATGAATTAAGAAACTTCATCGATTTTTTGAGTGGATCGATTATATTGCCGGTGAGTGATAATAGCTACAAGAACGAGATTTCTATGTTCTCAGGGGGTCCTAAAGTCCATAAAATAAGTTAATAATGAGAGGTTCTTTCAATATAGTGCAAGCTTTGGGATTAAAAGTGCCTTTTCAGTCCATGAGTTCATAATATACAGTGTGTTTGGTCATGACTTAGCGATATTTTAAGGGCATCTAATATACCTAATTTTATCGACAAAAACACCCACATTGGGGAGTTTACCCCCTCAGTTTTGGAGTAGCACCCATTTTAAATTCACTTTTTTATTTTAGTTGACCCTTTCAAATAATATGGAATTCTTTGGACATAAAGGTTCTACAGATAAGAAAAAAATGTTTTTTGAGATACGATACAACCAGCTTTTATAAAAATGGAACAATATGGAAATATTGAACTTAGAAATGTCTTACAAAAATTCTTTGAAAAATTTTTAATAAAAAAGGTACTGATTTTCTCAGTAAATCCACAACAGTACCAGAATTAGCACATTGAAGTATAATTTTTTTCAATTAGCTAATAAGCAAGAATACTAGCTTCAAAATGATACCAACATAATTTCTGTGAGTTTAATAATTAGAAAGTAATTGCTGTTCGAACATGACCCTTATGAAAATAGATAAAATAAAATAAAATGCCTACATGTGGTGACTAAAAAACGAAAGTTTTGTCCTGCGCACTCACCTACAACAACCATATTTCCCAACTGGTTCACACGTCCATCTGATGTAGCAACAAAAAAAAGTTTGTGGCGCTCGCGTAGTGGTCATGTTCGAACAGCCATAACTCTCAAATTCCTATGTAACTTACAGAAATGATGTAGGCGTTGTTTTGTAGCTAATATCCTTGCGTGTTGAATCGTCGAAAAAAAATCATACTTCAATGTGCTAGTTTTTGTATTATTGCGGATTTACTAAGAAAATCAGTACATTTTCTTACTGAAATGTTTTTACAGAATTTTTTTATGACATTTTCATGTTGAATGTTTTCATATTGTTCTACTCTAATGAAAGGTTGTAGTATCATTTTTCAAAAAACATTTTTTTCACATCTGTAGGAACTCTATGTTCAAATAAATCGATACTATTTGGAAGGGCCAACGTAAATAAAAAAGTATTCAAAAATATTGACTACTAAAATCATCGCCATAAAAAATTATCATAGTAAGTTTATAAATTAATAGAATTTTAGATATGTGTTCTGCAAAAGATTTTTTTCCAAAAATTGTGCAATCATTCCAGTTTCATGAAATTTGCTGACATGAGCACCTCATGAGTTCGCAATTTAATTCCGAATTTCATATCGGCAGGATGAGCAGTTATTGAGATAAGGAAAATATTCCACTGACAATAACTTCGAAACTACTGAACTGGCGATCTGGCCCGCTGAAGAACTCGAATGAGATATTCAGGTCCCACATCTATCTTGAAAATTTGAACTTTCAAACTCTTTCCTCCGAAGGTTATGTGTGTTCAATTCTAGACTAGCAATACAACCAGCTTTCATAAAAATGGAACAATATGGAAATATTGAACTTAGAAATGTCTTACAAAAATTCTTTGAAAAATTTTTAATAAAAAAGGTACTGATTTTCTCAGTAAATCCACAACAGTACCAGAATTAGCACATTGAAGTATAATTTTTTTCAATTAGCTAATAAGCAAGAATATTAGCTTCAAAATGATACCAACATAATTTCTGTGAGTTTAATAATTAGAAAGTAATTGCTGTTCGAACATGACCTTATGAAAATAGATAAAATAAAATAAAATGCCTACATGTGGTGACTAAAAAACGAAAGTTTTGTCCTGCGCACTCACCTACAACAACCATATTTCCCAACTGGTTCACACGTCCATCTGTAGCAACAAAAAAAAGTTTGTGGCGCTCGCGTAGTGGTCATGTTCGAACAGCCATAACTCTCAAATTCCTATGTAACTTACAGAAATGATGTAGGCGTTGTTTTGTAGCTAATATCCTTGCGTGTTAAATCGTCGAAAAAAAATCATACTTCAATGTGCTAGTTTTTGTATTATTGCGGATTTACTAAGAAAATCAGTACATTTTCTTACTGAAATGTTTTTACAGAATTTTTTTATGACATTTTCATGTTGAATGTTTTCATATTGTTCTACTCTAATGAAAGTTGTAGTATCATTTTTCAAAAAACATTTTTTTCACATCTGTAGGAACTCTATGTTCAAATAAATCGATACTATTTGGAAGGGCCAACGTAAATAAAAAAGTAAATTCAAAATGGTGGCTATTCCAAAACTAAGGGAGTAAACTCCGCAATGTGGGCGTTTTTGTCGATGTTATTAGGTATATTTGATGCCCTTAAATTATCGCTCAGTCATGACCAAACACACTGTATATACTATTACAGATTCCTGTCAGATAGGTTTCAATTACTTCTCAGCAAAGTGTGAAAAAATCCCTGAATCTCTTGAATTATTATTTAAATATAAATACCATTACCATTAGCCTCGTGTTCATCGCATGAGGATCACAACTTCTCCTGCCTATCTCAGACACTGCTGCATGGAGTTCAAAAAGTATCATCCCTCTCAATCTTCTTTCAGCTGAAACAGATAATCCCAAACCAATTATCCTTGCACTAAAAAATATGATTCGTTATTTTGATTCACAATTCCTCACCTGGAACTAGGTTACTGAACAATCTCAGTAATTGGCCAGCAGTTTTAGCTTTTAAATCCAGATCTTCATCAGAAACGTTGGTTAAGTTATTATCTCCTTGACCGATGGTTTGAACAAGAACGAGTCGGATCTCGGTCAAAAAATAATGATTCGGATGCAGGAAAGAACTGTTCAAATTTATGAATCTTTTCAAACAGAGTAGATCTCCTCTAGGTATTTCTATCATATCACTTCCAATTCTTTCTAAGATATCCTGCACCGAGAAACAAGATAAACTATTTTCACACCTATTGCATATCCAGTCAGAATTCTTAGTATTATCTGTTTTTTCAAGAAATGTTTTGGGCAGCAAATATCCTTCGCAGGCCCTGAAAAATTCGAAATAGGTACCTACGAGTATATACTTCAATGAATTTAATCTGCAGACTGAATATTATAATGAATATCCTAGTTAGGTACTAATCGCATTTTCAAAATTTAATCAACAAATAATAACTTGAAATTTTAATTGAACAATTGAATAGGTATATTCAGCGCTATTTTTGATGCTGTCACATGGGACATTGGTACCATAAAATACAGGTTGACAATTTAAAAACTTACATGACCATTAATGACAATTTTTATTTGAGGGGGACATGTTTCTAGCAAAATGTAAGTCATAGTGTCAGTTGCAGGAACGTCCATTAAAATTTAAAGGTCCATTAAACTCTTAATCCTCCATTATTACAAGGAACTAATGGAGGATTAAGGGTTTAATGGACCTTTAAATTTTAATGGACGTTCCTGCAACTGAGCAATAATCTCCTCAATCGTAGGTGTAGGTGTTGTCAACCCTTAATTCGGAATTGGAAATAGAGAAATAGCTATACCTCATTGGAAGACAATATGTTTCTCAATTCCCTATGAAGAATTTAGGGATGATAGCCTCTTCACCTATGTTTGAGGAGATTTCGGATTAAAATTTGGAGCAAAAATATATCGCCCTCCCTTTAGGGCCGTTTCCGGCTTTTTCTTTGAAAACATTCTTGTAGGGACATTATTGACTTGGCAAGTTTTCAAATAGTCACCTTCTGTAACTACTACAAGGAATCAATATAAATTTG
Source organism: Propylea japonica (assembly GCA_013421045.1). Lineage (NCBI taxonomy): Eukaryota > Metazoa > Arthropoda > Insecta > Coleoptera > Coccinellidae > Propylea > Propylea japonica. The sequence goes on along the minus strand of CM024247.1, from coordinate 21,959,495 downwards.
CAAACCATAGTATTTATGTACAGGGACAAGTGATCTTTCAATTGAGGTCAATATAACCCCCTATTCCCTATTGAGAATTCAGCGGTGATAGCCCCTACATCTTTATCTTATAGGGTTGAGGGGATTTCGGCTCATGATTCTGCTCAAAATATGTCCCCTACCGAATAAAAATTGACCTATTCCAGCATTTTCTCTCTGAAAACGTCGCGACATAATTGGCCTGGCAAATTTTTGAATTGTCACCCTGTATTTCACAATAGTGAAAATGTCCTTTATGAGTTACTAGCAGACCCAACAGACGTTGTTCTGTATACACAAAATTCATTCAATTCGATCGAGCCGTTTAGTTGCAGAGTAGATGAATAACCTGAATAACGACTTCAGCGCCATCTGTTGATCTGATGTGTGGTCATAAACATACGGGCATAGGCAATCCAAAATACATTCATACAAAACATCCCTCACACTTCGGTACCATCTCCTAGCCGCCTTGTGCCTACCTCGGAGACATTTTGATGCGATTTCATCTTCAACCTGCCATATCTTTTGATGTATTCATCATGGCTGATTTTGGTACTCATATTTATTATCATTGAAGTTATAGTAGGTTTCCTCAAATTTCTCGGGTGAAAAGTATAGCCTATGTTACTCAGGGATAGTGTAGGATTCTGAGGGTGAAATAATTATTGAAATCTCTAGTAGCTTATGAGTAAACTCGTATCAAACCCTCAAACGCACAAACATACAAATCTGTCCTCTTTATAATATAGGTATAAGTATAATATTAGTAAAGATAGAGATCAATTCTCTACAAACGCCTATTGACCACTTTTTTCTATAACCTATCGTTTTGAAAATATCTCGAATAAAGTTGGGAGGAGATGAAAAATTCTATTTTTCTCCAACCATCAAAAATGTTGACATTTTTGTACTCTTTTCAGGTGCAAAAGTCATAGATTTTCTACCGTACAAAAATTCACTCGTTACTTAGCAACACTTTTAATCCTAGGATTAAAAACGCTACTTTTAATCCTTGTAAATGCATTTGAAGTCTACTTGACAATCACTGTCATGATTCTGTGTTCAAATTCATAACCAAATTATGAACGATTTTTCACTAAAACCAATTTTATTGTAATTTTGACTTGGTTGGAGAAAAAATAGTATACAGGCTGTCCCATTACTCGACGTCAAACCGGAACCGGGTGAAAAGGCAAGTAATGCTGGTTCTCAGAAAAATATAAAAAAAAATCTAAGTTGCATGATTTTAAAATAATGCGCATTTAAAAAAACACTCAAAATTCCACACCCTGTGACAGTCTTTTCGCTCCTGTTGCCAAATATATCAACTTTTTCCAACTTTCTTCTTTGCTGTGTAACCTTGAATAATGCTTGTCTAAACTGTAATCAAAATTTTGATACCAGCTGCTCTAGGTTTCATAAAAATGGGGCTTACTTCTCAGAAAAAAAATTCGAAATAAACAATTGCCTAGTTTCAACTGACTGTATTGAAAAAAAAATGTACTACGAAGGTTTGGCATATTTTTTCAAAAGTTGGCGCATTTAGTTAGGATTCCATAATGGTATAATACTTGTGTAATTGTAGCTGCCGTTGATCAAATTTATTTTCGATTGCCTTTGAATACACTTTTTCGTTAACTGCTTCCCAGTAATAAAGTCCAATGGATTCAAGTCCGGTGAACAGGCCGGCCACGAGATTAGACCAGAAAGTCCGATCCATCTTCCGGGAAAAAATGTCACCAGAAAAAAAAAATTTTCAGAGAAATTTCTCCGGAAAAATTTTTTCCTGAAAAATTATTTTCTCTGGAATTTTTTTTTTCTGATAACATTTTTTCCCGGAAGATGGATCGGACTTTCTGGTCTAATCTCGTGGCCGGCCCGTTCACCGGACTTGAATCCATTGGACTCTATTACTGGGAAGCAGTTAACGAAAAAGTGTATTCAAGGCAATCGAAAATAAATTTGAACTACGGCAGCTACAATTAAACAAGTATTATACCATTTTGGAATCCTCACTAAATGCGCCAACTTTTGAAAAATATGCCAAACCTTCGTAGTACATTTTTTTTTCAATACAGTCAGTTGAAACTAGGCAATTGTTTATTTAGAATTTTTTTTCTGAGAAGTAAGCCCTATTTTTATGAAACCCAGCTGGTATCAAAATTTTGATAACAGTTTAGAAAAGCATTATTCAAGGTTACACAGCAAAGAAAAAAGTTGGAAAAGGTTGATATTTTTGGCAACAGGAGCGAAAAGACTGTCGCAGGGTGTGGAATTTTGTGTGTTTTTTAAATGCACATTATTTTAAAATCATGCAACTTAGATTTTTTTTTATATTTTTCTGACAACCAGCATTACTTGCCTTTTCACCCGGTTCCGGGTTGACGTCGAGTAATGGGACACCCTGTATATTATTCGGATTAAAAGTGCCTATTTTAAATCGCAATTTTGCATTCGCTCGGCTGCGCCTCGCAACTGCAAATATTGCTCGTAAAAAAAAGATGCACTTTTAATCCTTATAATATAATATAATTTTTCATCTTCTAATGAAAATAAATCGGTCTGTGCTCATTCGATCAGGACGATTGATACCTCATTTTATAGGTTAATTAATTCTCTACAAACGCTCTATTGACCACTTTTTTCTAAAACCTACCGTTTTGAGCAGAATCCGTACCAACTTAAGACACCGGGATCTGAATAAGATCAGTTTTCAGAATATGAAAGAAAAATGAACAAAAAACTTTCCAAATTCACGAATTATAAATGACATTCATAGAAATTTCCTGAATATGATAAAAATATTTTCATTTATTCGAAGTTTTTAAATGACACTTGAATAATTTATTCTCTATTAACAAATACATCCATATTTATACAACTTCATTGATATATTCCAGGATCAACAAACAAAGACATCGAAGAAATTTCATTTAAAATAGTTAGTTGATTGCATTTTCAATGAAACTTGCGATTAATTGCATTATTCCAATCATTCCCTCGAGTTCTAACACTTCATCCCGCAAATGCAATGGAAATTCTCCGCTGTGACGTCACATCTCGGTGGGCGTCGGCATACCAGTGTTGTGTATATCGTGCTCGGAGACGCAATTCGATTTTGGTGCGATTTCATCTTCAACCTGCCATATCTTTTGATGTATTCATCATAATTGAATGATGTAAAAGGCAATTTCGTTCTATATTAAATACTGGATATGAAGGACGTATTTAATTGGATAAAGATCAATAGCGTATTCATAAAAAATACTCCCAAAAAATGCATAATTTTGAGAAACATTCGGATACCTTTAAAAGGTGATACCGAGTAAACCTTGAAAGATAGATACATGCTTTCGCGGACTTTTTTGTAGAACTATTGAAGAGGTACATTTCCGTCATACATTGTTTCCATGTACGTCTTACGGTTTTCGCAGCGCACCTGAAAATAGCTGATTTTGGTACTCATATTTATTATCATTGAAGTTATAGTAGGTTTCCCCAATTTTCTCGGATGAAAAGTATAGCCTATGTTACTCAAGGATAATGTAGCATTCTAAGGGTGAAAGAATTATTGAAATCGGTCCAGTAGCTTATGAGTGATGTCATATCAACGCCACAAACACACAAACACACAAACATACAAATCTTTCTTCTTTATAATATTAGTATAGATATAGATAATAATAAAGGCCCAATGTATAAAAAACATCTTGGTGGTGTAAAAGATTAAATTCAGTATTCAGGTAAAACAGGTATATTGTAAGTTTACCATGCTAGTTATATTGTACAGGGTGATCAGAATTAGTGATCCCTGAACTACAACTTTTTAATCCTATGGGATGAAGAAAAATAAGTGGCAAAATGGCCTTCCATTTTCGAGAAACACATTATGCCGTCAACCGCATTGCTCTATCGTCATGTTTTCGAGTTATCAGCCAAAATTGACATTTGGAAAATTTCAACTTTGGTCATTATCTCCGTCTCTGTTTGTGCTTTAAGCTTGAGGCCAAAACCTTAGCAAAAACATTATACAGATACCTGATATTCACATAAACATTTGTTCATTCTTATAGCGAAAAGATTTTATTTTCACATGAAATTAATCTGTGATTTTGTTCTCATTTCAAAAATATACATATAACATGTTATAAATCGCCATTAGATCAGTTGCGGTGCTAGAGGGGCTGGGCCTAGGACCTTTGCTAAACAAAATTACACCAATTCATTCATCAGCTCCTACTTCCTGAAAATTTTGTACCATACCTGCTCCCTCCTAGCGTCGCTACCGGTCTACCGGTCTGAAGGCGATATGAGATATTTTATATATTTTTGAAACGCAATAAATCGGTAATTGTTTTATGCAACGATTAATTATTGTTTCCATAAGAAAAACCCAATGTTTTTGTTTATAATCGGAAATCCCTCAGCAAGAATTAAGATATGATTTCACAAAAGTGTCAGCAAAATGTTTTTTCTGAAGCTTATAGCACAAACAGAAACGGAGATGAATGCCAAAGTTAAAATTGCCTGAATATAAATTTCGGATTATAACTCGAAAATAAAATACTATAGAGCAATGCGATTGGTGGCATATGAGTTTCTCGAAAGAAGATAACCGCAATAGTACTCTCCTTTTTCTTCATCTCATAGGGTTAAAAAGTTATATCGTGAGTTCAAAAAAATTCGTGGTCAAGTAACCCTTTCGAGACGGGGTTATTTTCTGAAGTCGTGCCTTATATACGGGGATTTTCAGATCCTTCGAGTTCCTTTGTATCCGCGCTTTTTAGCGGTTGCCGTCTTTTGGGACTGAGCAATATTCTTCTAAATCGGCTTCATTAAGTTTTTTCTTATTTCTTCAACTTATAGTTTAAAAACTCACTACAATAAAACCTTTTTCTCACACGGTAACCATTCAACGCTATTTTGAGGAGTTCGAAAATATGCGTCTCCCGCGTATAAGTCAGTAAGCGATTTGCGCGTTTTAGCGATTCCCGTCACGAAAGAGGTAAGTAGTGGACTCTATTTTTCCTAAGAGTCTATTGCTCAGTTGCAGGAACGTCCATTAAAATTTAAAGGTCCATTAAACCCTTAATCCTCCATTAGTCCCTTGTAGTAATGGAGGATTAAGAGTTTAATGGACCTTTAAATTTTAATGAACGTTCCTGCAACTGACACGGGAAAAATCGAATCCACATATTACTTGACCACGAATTTTTTTGAACGCACGTTAATTCAGGTATCACCCATTCTGGCCTATTTGTACACAAAAAAGTGAAATGATTGGATATGAAAAAATACGTACCGTACTCCTTAGAAGTTCTTACAATTTTGAACCGAAATGTAAAATGAAATATTACTGTTAATTAAAAATTGAAGTACAAAGTAGACAATTACGATACACATTGATACAGATAAAGTCATAGAGACAACATAAAATGGGTAAAGTATCGAACTCCTAGTTCGAGCTACTCTCAAGAACATTGCTGAAAAACAACGTTCAAAATATCCAGAGAGCAGTTTATGGTTTGATCAGCTGGCGCCATCTCAGAGCGTCTGGTTAAGCAAACTTTTAATGATGTAGATACCATTAATATTTTATGCAGATGTTTACTCTTTCATCGTTAGAGGGGTCATTCAACTATGGAAAGCAAAAAATCAAAAATTATCTTATTGATATGACTAGCCTCCATAGTTAATTTACTACCGTTTAGTCAGAATACTGGCTAATGAGAATGATTTATTTAACCAAAGATTCGTGGGAATCTTTGAACGTTACATACCATTTACATGATCAAGGACGGGCCGAAGCAAATTTTTGGGGGGGGGAGGCTGATAAAGATTCGAAAATTTGCCAATTGCGCATTGAAGGCTTGGAAAACCGATGGTAGAAGGGGGTTTGCGATACAATTTTTTTTAAGAGAGCATCAAATAATAATTCAAAATTCTGTGGTTATATTATTTTGATTTTGTATTACCAGATCAACATACCCTTCGTCTTCAGGATTTTGAAAAATATTATTCTTTCTATACGAAAAAAAGGAAAAGACTCGTATATGATCATTACAACAGAAATCTATTCAAAAATATTGACTACTAAAATCATCGCCATAAAAAATTATCATAGTAAGTTTATAAATTAATAGAATTTTAGATATGTGTTCTGCAAAAGATTTTTTTCCAAAAATTGTGCAATCATTCCAGTTTCATGAAATTTGCTGACATGAGCACCTCATGAGTTCGCAATTTAATTCCGAATTTCATATCGGCAGGATGAGCAGTTATTGAGATAAGGAAAATATTCCACTGACAATAACTTCGAAACTACTGAACTAGCGATCTGGCCCGCTGAAGAACTCGAATGAGATATTCAGGTCCCACATCTATCTTGAAAATTTGAACTTTCAAACTCTTTCCTTCCGAAGGTTATGTGTGTTTAATTCTAGACTAGCAATACTAGCCAGAAATTTTATATTTTTGATGTTTCGATTCTGACGAAATGTAGGACGAAAATGCTTGTCGCTGACCTAGTTCATAATGAATTTGACATTGATCGGATTCCATTAACGGTTAAAATTACAGACATTTGGGTAGAACGACCGCACCGCTTATAAACGAGCGCGCAAAAAATACATCCCGATATTTTCAAACTTTTTTTAAAGAAGTCAAATTCATTCATAATTCATGACATTCGTCCCTCCCCATACCCACCCATGGGACAAACCCTGTACATAATGCATCAATGGCGTAGTGACCTGTGTTCGGCGTGTTTGAGAGACAAAGACCGGTGGGGTCTCCAGCAGGTCATGTAGCTAGAAAGGGTAGAGCTCAGAGATATTTTCTGTTCTGTTGCTCAGAGAAAAGTAGGAGATGCCTTCACGAAGCCAAGTAGAATCAGCTTATGCACGCGAACAACATTCTGACGTGTTCAAAATGCGTATCTTATACTATCTATATACCGTATTGGGGTAATAATTGGTCTACTGCTACCTCAGAGTAAGAAAGAAACATAGAGATGCCCATACACGTGAATAGTACTGCATTGTTATCACCAAGCATTAGAGTGAGATGGAAAGCATTTCACTGTCGCACTGGGGTGAAATAAACAATAGGTTATATTTGCATTTCTGCAATTCCTGAATATAATACAACATTTTCGTAATTTTTCTCAGCTATAATCACCGTAATAGACTTATGCAACAATAAACTGCCACCAAATCCGTAAAATAATTCAGTTTATGAACGTCAGTCAAATCGAAATGAAAAGGCTGTTACCCTACTATGGTACTAACGGGACTGACGTATGTAACAGACAAATCTGTCAGTTTAGCAACATCGTCTGTTAGTGTTTAGTTACTCGAAGCGTTGTATTTATATTTTCATTACGATTTGATGTTCATAAACTGAACTATTTTACTTATTTGGTGGCAGTTGATTGTTGCTTAAGGGTATTCCAGTAATAATAGCTATGACAAAATCACGAAAATGTTGTACATATTATATTCAGGAATTGTATAAATGAAAATCCATCCCATTGTTTATTTCACCCAGTTCGGTAGGAGAGTATTTTCTATCACACTCTAAAGCTTGGTTGATAACAATGCAGTACCATCCATGCGTAGGGAAGAGCCCTGAAAATATTTTGAACTTGTACACGGGCCCATAGTGCGTATTGTCCCTACTACGCCGCTGTGATACATAATGGTGCATTCATACGTAGGGCCGATAAATGATTTTTCAACTCTACCACCAGTGGTATAATTTGATGGCGAGCTTAATGAAGAAGGAAACACTTACTCCTTTCGGCATCTTAAAGCAGAGAAATATGACCCAAACTCTGTCACATCAGAGCATCGGGGACAACTACACCAAAAAAATTTTGTCTCATAAAGATGATGCCTCCTATTTGGTGTTCCCCATAAAGGATCAGTGTAGCATATACTGAGATGGTCACCTCTTTCTATGTTCTCGGAAGCAACCAGAACTATCTTCCGTCATTGGCGAAGCTTTTACAGCAATTTGGTTTGCAACTATGCTCAAGCATTGAACAGGTTTCGTATATGGCAATATATGGTGGATCTCCCAAAGTACCTCGTGACTGTTCACCTAGAAGATGAAATCCGAGTTACTAGCGAATTTTTTTTTATTCCACTGAAAACAGCGTGCTGTAATTTTGAACAAATGTCTTAAATTTTGTATTCTGGTCCGGAAGTGGACTTGAAGGACTAGGTTAGACTCGTTGAAATGAGCTGAGAACAAGAAAAATTCTGACCGGCAGTCCGTAAATACTTTCACCTTCGAACGAGCTAGAGATATCACTTCTCAGGTTACCTACGAGAAGGGTTGTTTACACTAATTGATGAAGTAATTATGTAATATTATATTAGTTAGAGCGAATTTAATAACAAAACAATTTTTCGAGATTCTCAAAAGTTTTTGCAAAATGTATCGACGACTTTTCTTCGAATATAAAATCTTAGAAATTAAGCGCATTTCATTTTTGTTCAAGTATACAGGGTGTTTCATTGGGAAAGGGAAATCTTCACAGGTGCATAGGTGGCATCAAGACGGTCTCTAGAGATACCCCATTTATTGGTCTCACTGTCTTCGTAGCCGAGATACAGGTGTGTTTTATGAATGTTGCCCTTTTCTTTCCTGAGGCCGTACCAGACGAACCACCTGGTATATTTTCTTCATATTTGGCAAATATGTTTCTAATTGAGAGCCCCAAACATATCATGCAATAACCGCCTCGAAAATCCAGGTCCGGGTTAACAAAAAATTATGAATCGTTTGAATACTCGAAACAACACCTGTACATCGGAATTTTGAAAATCTGTTTTAATATGCGAAAACACCACTAAAAACTAAACTGGAACGTATACTTCAAATTTTCGCGCAGAAAGTTTTACTGCACAAATTTTCAAGGTAAAAGTGAAGTTTTTAGGAACTTGGATACCCGAAAATGGTTTGAAGTGACTTTAACAATGAATTATCAACAATATTGAATCCATAATTATTTCAACATTACTCTGTAATTCATTTTCACATTGGTTTTCCTTTTTATAGCCGTATACTTGAAAATCCAGGTCCGGGTTAACGAAAAATTATGAATCGTTTGAATACTCGAAACAACACCCTGTACATCGGAATCTTGAAAATATGTTTTAAAATTCGAAAAAACCAGTAAAACTGAACTGAGACGTACACTTCAAATTTTCGCGCAGATAGTTTCAATGCACAAATTTTCAACGTAAAAGTGAAGTTTTTAAGAACTTGGATACCTGAAAGTGGTTTGAAGTGACTTTTAAAATGAATTATCAAAAATTGAAATCCATAATTATTATACGTAATAATGCAACTCACTTCTCAATAAATGAAAACTAATGTGGAAATGAATTACAAAGTAATGTTGAAATAATTATGGATTCAATATGTTGAAAATTCATTGTTAAAAGTCACTTCAAACCACTTTCAGGTATCTTAGTTCTTAAAAACTTCACTTTTACGTTGATAATTTGTGCATCTGCGCGAAAATTTGAAGTATACGTCTCAGTTAGTTTTAGTGGTGTTTTCGAATATTAAAACAGATTTTCAAAATTCCGATGTACAGGGTGTTGTTTCGAGGATTCAAAGATTCATAATTTTTTGTTAACCCGGACCTGGATTTTCAAGGCGATTATTGCATGATATGTTTGGGCTTTCAATTAGGAACATATTTGCCAAATATGAAGAAAATATACCGGGTGGTTCGTCTGGTACGGCCTCAGGAAGAAACGGGCAAAATTCATAAAACACCTGTATCTCGGCTACAAAGACAGTGAGACCCAATAAATGGGGTATCTCTAGAACCGTCTTAGGCCACCTATGCACCTGTGAAAGTATTTCCCTTTCCCAATGAAACACCCTGTATATAAAAAACTTGAACTTTCGAAGGCAAACACTCGTTTTGATTTGATGAAAGCTCTTCACAAGCTAAAGAAGTATACTGTTACTGCATCAATAAATAGCTCGACTTCATAGAAAAATTATTATTATTTTACGTTTAAGGGCGCAACATCCGAAGGAATTCAAACAATCACCCAAAATTTATTTCTAATCTCTCGACTAGAAAAAACTAAAGGAGTTAATCGCCAATTTCAACCAGGTCGTCAAATAAGAATGGGGAATAAGTTCTATTTCTAGTTAGTCTAAAATAGATCTGTCTTTATTTAACAATAGTCTATTCTGATTTTGCTCACCATTACTATACCACATATTCGCATTATGTCGTCTTCTGAAAATATCTGATCAAGTTTGAAGAACTTCCTGATGAACTCTGCTACCTGCACCCTTTCATTTTTGTATTTTGGCGTGTTCTTTCTGTCTTCACAATGGGACTGCAGTTTTTCCAATTTACTCCATACTTCTGGCAGGAACTGTTTTTGATATAAACATCTCAATACTGTTACACATTGATAAATTGGATGAGTAACTCCAAAATTTCGAATTGCCACCTGAAATATTTATGAGCAGAAATTATAATTTAAAATTACAATACAGGGTGCTCCAGATCGTTACCAAAAAATTTTAAGCACGTATTCTACTTCAAAAATAAGCCCTAGTTTGTCATACAAACATATGTCGAGAAATGTTTCCTCTCCGAGATACGGGGTGTTAAAATCATTTCTCTCCTATTTTACCAGTGGCGTCCGTACTGCAGCGAGACTTAATATTTTCATACAAAAAAAATGATACGCCACTGGTTTTTCCGACAATAAAAATTACTATTTAAATCTTTATTTAATTAGGAGCAAATTCGATTTCCTGACTTTTGGCTGTACGAGGCACCGTTTCTGGTTAAAAAAATAAAACACATTCTTATGCATGAAGAAATCGCTTTCGTCTCGTTCACAAAAATAGTCTTATTATAATTATGTACCTACCTTATCAAATTTTGGCGATTTCTTCATGCATAAGAGTGTGTTTTATTTTTTTAACCGGGAACGGTGCCTCGTACAGCAAAAAGTCAGGAGACCGAATTTGCTTCAAATCAAATAAGGATTTAAATAGTAATTTTGTTGTCGGAGAAACCAGTGGCGTATCATGTTTTATCTGAAAATATTCAGTCTCGCTGCACTGGTGGAATATTAAAGAAACGATATTATGCATATGTTTATATGACAAACTAGGGTTTATTTTTTATGTAGAATACATGATTAAAATTTGTTGGTTACGATCTGGACCACCTGTATATAGAATCGAAATTGAATTTGTGTTTTGAAATTTTTTTGAATTTGTTGAAAAGGCTCAGTACACTTCTGAATATTTAAACCATCAAGTATATTCTCTTGAACAAAGAATGAATTTGTAAAATTTGCAATAGGAAATCAATACACAATTCATATTAATATTCATTTGTTTATTTATATAAACAATCACTGTTGATCGATGATTCATAGCAGTCACTACACTACAAACATATTATACGTAGTCTTTTGTGCTACCTTTGCTACATCCGACGGTTTGAAATATTGAATTTCTATGATTGAAATATTACTCCATCCGAGTTTCAAGGTCTGCCTAATAATGAAAAAATATCAAAACTATGTGACGTAGTAGTGAAGGGAAAATTAACATTAGGTACTCCCACCACCTCTGAAGAAAGATTAAATAGTCATAATGTACGCTTAAGCCCTTCTTTGCACTGATTTATTAACTCGTTTTTCAATGTTTTAATGTGCTTTTTTTAATCGGTCAGATACGTCGAATTGAAGCAGGAGATAATTTTGTCGAAAACATAAAAGGTCTGTCCTTTATGCTATCAATGTAGGTATAGAATAACTACCCTGTGAAGGAATAGAGGTGGAAACCCTATAAATTCTACTCCAAATATTTGAAATTTCAATTTTTTTTCAATTTTCAAAGAACATTTGCTTGCATATGGCGTACCTATTCCAAATTCCAATTCAAAAGCAATAGTTTATTTTGAACTTGAGCTTTGATTTCCCGTATCTCGTTAACGAATTTGTCTGGGATCATGTTTATGTAAACTTTTTTTCGAAATAATCTGGGAATCTGCATAGAATCAGTGGTGAAGAGGAATAGAAGTATAAAGTACCATCGTACTTATGTAGGTTGGAGCAAATGAAGGTTTGGAATGTTTTACCTATTTATTATCATCTTTTTAGCCTCTATATTAAGGCAAATGTTAAGCTAGGAGAATTAAGTTTTTATAGGGTAATTTTCTATGTGTTTCATAAGAGGTTTTCTAAGAAGCAATTAATTTCGTGTTTTCGTTTCAAAGTACATAATCTCAAATTGTAAAATATTTACAAGCGGACCGGAACACAAATTAGTGTTTATATTTTCAAAATCTATTCCTGCAAAGCCTTTTCATTATAACAGGGGAATGAAGGAAGGCACGCTGATACTGCTCCTTATATAAATTATGAGGAAATATTATACAGCGTGTCTGAAACAGGGCCTCAAAGTGAGCTTCAATAAAATTATGAAATCTCATTTTTTTCAAATAGTTATCATACAGGGTTCTTCTTCTTGGAATATTATTTGGATAACTAGTTGATATTTCGTTCTGAAATTTTAGTTGGCTACCTTCTACACAAATTTTATGTTGCCTTAAAATATGTCTCTGGCTTTGTCTTGATAATGTCAATTATCCGAAATTTGAAACTTACAAACGTTAGTACCTAAAGATAGCTTGTTGTTTTTTGGGACCAAAAAAGAAATCCTAAAACAACTCACCTTGTCTCCACGCTGAATGGTATACCGACATTCTGGTATATGATTCGGATTCTTTTGGCATATCTCACTACACATTGGCCAGCCACATTCTGAACATGGAAAGTTATTATTTTCATTTATGCTTTCACCACAGCCTAAACATACGGGAATGGTTATTTGAGATGGACCTTGAATCATGGGGCGTTCCCTGAATATAATTTCCCCAGCTTTAATTGGCTTGGTTGAGACCAAATAACGTCCGAGGATATCATCCTCAGCAACCTGGAAAAATTTCATGAGGGCATTAAAACAGTTTATGAATGAAAAATTTATAAAGTTCCATCACACATATCGTAGCGTATATGAGAAAAAGAAAAACAATTTCTTCTTCCTGAATATACCAACCGTAAAATTTTAGGGAAGTCTCTTCGATAATTATACTTTTACATACTGAATGCCAACTCGATTGGATTCTAGTTTTGAAACTTTTCGGAAAATCATAATGAATGATATTTTGGCCAAATACAATATACTGATATAATCAAAACGATATAGCACTCGTTCAAGTTGAAAGAGCGCTCAAAAAATGAATGAATGAACCCAAACTGCTACAATGCAAAGTAGAATTTTTTAACAACAAGCATTCGTGCAGGCGCAGAAATCCTCGTCTTCAACTGAGATTTTTGTTACTCCCTGTTAAAATATTACTAAGCAATGTGTCTTTTCGATTTTTCCGGAAAAATTAGTTGCCCTTATGACAATACGGAAAATTCTAGCAGTTGATTCCAGATTCAAGAGTAGTCGGGGAAACTTTAAGTCCTGCCTAATTGTTTGAGACTATTTTGGAGTTGGCAATTATTGACAGTTTGGGTTAAACTGGCTATAGAAATTCACATTGTTGCGTTGTTGAGACATAACCGCCAAAAAAATCGAAAAAGCCCTGACGTGAAGTGAGAAACTTTGGGATTGGGAAAATAATAATTTAAATTTGGCTATCATGAGAACCATTTGTTTCATTCTGTTCATTTATGAATTCAACTTGTTCAAATCTTAAAACTATCTAGAAATTTCAAGATTGGATCGGGAAAGTTAAATAAATGAATGAAGAGCATGAAATAAATACCTCTATGAAAAAATAATACTTGAACAGAAAAGTTTAGTTCATGAATGAACAGAATGAAACAAATTTCTCGAGTTTGTAGATTTTTGTCAACCTTATTACCATGTCATATAAGTGTTTTCTACACGGTATAGTTTAGGCCCCACGCCTTGCTTACGCACTCTTTATTTGTTACATTCTGTTCATTTATAAATTTAACTGTTAAAATATTGAATTTAATTAAAAAATTTCGAGATTTTGAATAGTTTCTTGCGGTAGTTATCAAAGTTACTTTGAAACTTGAAATTTTCAAATAGATATTCGTTTAATTCTGTTCATTCATGAATTCAAATTTCCTGTTCAAGACTCAAATTTTTATAGAGGTAATCGTTACATGCTGTTTATTTATAAATTCAACTTTCCTGTTCAAATCATGAACCTAACTAGAAATTTCAAGATTTGAGCAGGCAAGTTGAATTCATAAATGAACAGAATGAAACGAATATCTATTTAAAAATATTCGAGAATCAAATTATAAATCTGTATTACTCAAGAACCCTTCCAACAATTCTGCAATTAGCCTCAATATTAGATCACATACGTATCCTGAAAATTCCAAATCTCTGTCATTACGTCAAAAATTTTCAAATTCATATCATCATTGATTCATTGAACACCTAAATATAAAATTCCTTCCCGATGGTACATTCAGCTCTCACAATATTTGAAAAATAAAATTTCCAACCTAATCAAGCCATTTCGATTATGCACCTACCAAGTCACGGCTGGGCCGATTTTGTTCTTGACCTCGAATTTTTCATCAGTAGGGTCTATTTATGTTCGAGATTCAAACAAAAAAGGACAAAACCGTAACACTCTGTTTCCTTTGAAACAAGCAAGCGAAACCAGAAAATATTCTTTTCAGAATTAGTATTTAGAAAATGATAGATACACCAGGTTTTGTACAGGATGGGTCAAAATCGACACCTTCGAATAAAATGTTCTATTTATAAGAGAAAAAGACAAAAACTGATAGGGGTCTCTGATGTTATGATAAACTCATCATCAGTTTTTGTCTATCTTAGTTAGAAATAGGACTTTCCATTAAGAGCGTCGAATTTGCTTGACATGTATAAGCAAGTGACAACTTTTATCGATTGAGTTGAAACAAAAAAAAGGTTATTTATTGAATGAAATTGGCCATGTGATATTTCAAAGAAATCAAAGAAAACCAGAGGACAATAGGTTGTCGTTAAAAAATATTTTTGCTCGAAATCGAAACAAATAAACATGAATAGTCACCGTGAAAATCAATCCAAATACGAGTATGATTAATCTGTTATTATTTACTATAAATAAAGCCGCACATAAATAAAGTCCATGTTCTCCAACTATGAATATAAACGAGTGTACGAAATTTTATCTGCATTTTCTAAGATATTGACAACCAAAATATTGAGTTGATTTCGGAAAAAAATCAGGGATTTGGACGTATTTTTATTGGTTCTTCTTATTACAACAAAATTCACTGACATTTCGGTCACGGATCGGACCTTTTCAAGGATCACTAGTTTGATGACTATAGTCATGTAAATAAAACAAATATCATGTAGGAGTTTCATGAATCTGCGACGGTGATTATTCCATCAATTCAACATTGCAGATCTTGTTGTTCATGGAAATTCTTCCTGATATTTGTTTTATTTATATGACTATATTCTTTTGAACCGTTGATCCTTGAAAAAGGTCCGATCTGTGACCAAAACGTCGGTGGTGTAATAAGAATAACCAATAAAAATACGTCCAAATGCCTGTAACTAAATAACATAACTGAAAACATGAATCATAATCAATATGAACTTAATGTTAGTCACTTACAATTTTGAACCTTAACATGAGTCTCCTCTGAGAACTGAACTACTTACTTTCTAACTGGTAATTACTGAATAGTGAATACTGAATCCGAACAATTGTAGTTATAAGACCATAAAATCTATACACTCTCTTTAGGTGTTATGAAACCAATTAGCGGAAGTGGCAAATTTATAGGAAAGTAAGTCTTACCTCACAAGGACGGCAACGCTGCTTGTGATTTTTCCATGATGACTTTTGATGCTCCTTGCAACAATAAAATATGTTATGACAACCGCCACATCTTTGATTCGCCGGCTTTTGACAAAGATCGCAAAATCCTATCTGTGACATCCTGATGAAGAAACGTTATCTTAAATCCAGTTCAATGTTATTATTATCGAGTGAATTCTTAATTATTTTCCGACTCACTACACCTATAAAAGACTTCTTTGTATAACCGAAATCGTTCACCTCACAGATTCGTGCCGATGCACCGACCATCCTTTTAGAAATAATTCATTTCATTAACTCTAACTACCTAGTTCCTAGTCTGACTCTAAAAATAATTAATTCTGCTATTCTGATCAGAGGCTGTACTTTAAGGCTAACCTGGATGTTCGAGCTTATCGACGTTGCAAAGCGAGATCCATATATCATAATACGCTACTAAAACAATTTAAGAAAAGCCCTGAGCCTGACTTTTGGGAGCTCGTTCATTGGTGGGGCAATAAGACTATTAACTAATTCAATATGGGACAGCACAATCGGAATTATATACTGGAAATCATTTGAAAAATGAAATATGTAAAATATATAAATGAAAACAAAATTAAATTCTATAGATGATTCGATCCTCTTGAAAATTTGCATGAACATTCAGTATATCAGTTTTCATTCACAAAATAAGTTCCACCTGTATCGGATATTTTGTTATGGAAATATAAAAATTCTCCTTTCAATATTTCAATTGATGATTTTCTATGGTCCTGTCAACAGTATGGTCTCAAAATTTTGCACGAAAATTCAGTATATCAGTTCACATTCACAAAAAAAATTCACTTGAATCGGAAACCCTGTTATGGAAATAAAAAGATTCTCCAATTGAATTTTCTATGGTTCTTTTAACACTTTGGCCACCAAATTTTGGACGAACATTAAGTATATCGATTTCCATTCACAAAATAAATTCCACTCGATTCGGATGTCTTGCTACGGAAAATTAAAGATGCTTCTTCCAATATTCCAATTGAATTTTCTATTCTTCTGTTAACACTATGGCCACCAAATTTTGCATGAAAATTCGATATATCAGTTTACATTCACAAAAAAAATTTCGCCCGAATCGAATATCATGTTATGGAAATATGAAGTTTCTTCTTTTCAATATTCCAATTGAATGATTTATGGTTCTGTTTACACTATGACCACAAAATTTTGCATGAGGCTTGTTACGATCATCTTGCATTTGGGCATAACATTTAATTTCGATTGGTTTCGTTTTTCTGAGATATTGAGAGTCAAAAATTGCCAATGGCTATATTTCATGGAACACCCTATATAATTTGGCTGGTTAACAAACTTAACCTTCGAATGTTATGCTAACGGACGGCTGGACAGCACCACGGATAGATTTGAATTTGAACACGAATTCGTCATTAGGGATTATTCTAAATGTGATACACAACAAAAACTGTCATATAAAACAAGGTCGAAAGATATGGTAATAATTCTTCAATTTAATATACCGTTTTCTCACAAAATATGAAATTTCTTATGAATTAAATTACAGTCATTATTGTAGCGTCGTCAACTTTGGCCACATGCGTCTAAAACGAACATGATCGAAATATTGAGGGTAATTCTTCGATTCAATTCAATACAATACAAATTTTCAGTCGAAAAGGGTCTCAAACGATAGGGTTAGACTCCCTGATGGCGAATTCGTGGTCAAATTCAATTCTATCCGTGGTGCCGTCCGGCCGTCCGTTAGCACAATAACTTTTGAAGGGATTGTCCTAGAGACTTGAACTTTTCAAGATGAGTTCGCGTCCCAAATGACTCAGTTAAGTTCGTTAATCAGTCAAATAGTATAGGGTGTTCAATAAAATATGACCCTTCAAGATTTTTGTTCCAGAAAACCTCAGAAAATACAAAACCAATCGGAATGAAATATTACGGCCAATGCAAAATGTGATAATGAGCCTCATGGAAAATTTTGTGACCATAGTGTAAACAGGACCATAAAAAATTCATTTGGAATATTGAAAAAAAAAGTTCATATTTCCATGAAATATCTCAGTAAACACGGAACCAATCGAAATGAGATATTACTACCAAATGCAAGATGATCATAACAAGCCTCATGCAAAAAAATGTGGGCATTAGATTAGATTAGATTAGATAGTGGTCGATCGGCACGTGATTACCCTTCTGCACTGCGACCAATAAGGTCTTTTGGCGTTACCATACTAAAACTACGTTTTTCCCAGGAATCTAACCTCCTTAGCAAAGCTGGTTACTTCCTTAGGAGACTTCGCTCTATGTCGGCTGCGTTAATAACGCGCCACCTAGTAGAGTAAGTCTGGAATGCGCCAGGCAGTGCATTGGCATAGTATGTGCTCGGTGGTTTCAGTGACCGATTCACATAACCTGAAAATGTGGGCATAAATTGAAAGAAGCGTCTTCATATTTCCATAACACAATATCCGAGCCGAGTGAAATCACTAAAATTTATTTATTGAAAGGAGATCGATATACTGAATGTTCATCCAAAATTTTGAGGCCATAGTGTTAACAGAACCATAGACAATTTAATTTGAATATTGAAGAGAAGAATCTTTATATTTCCTTAACACGATATTCGATTCGAGTTGAATTTCTTTTGTGAATGTAAACTGATATACTGAATTTTCATGCAGAATTTTGTCGCCATAGTGTTAACAGAACCATAGAATATTCAATTGGAATATTGAAATAAGAATCTTTATTTTTTCATAACAGAATATCCGATTCAGGTGAAACTCATTTTGTGAAGGAAAACTGATAAACTGAATGTTGATGCAAAATTTCAAGAGGCTTGCATCATCATAGAGAAAATTTTTCTTTAATTTATTTTTTTACATATTTCATTTTCTGAATAATTCCCAGAATATAATGGACGCGCGCGTTAGACTCAAGTTGTGATAGTGCGTTTATACCAAAAAGTTAATATAAATCTGGAAGTGTGTTACTATAAACTAGACTTAGTTATTACAGATAAATTAGTGTTCTTTAGGGTAAATGAATTAGTGTATTGAGTAGTCGTGTTCATAAATTGAACACATAGGTAGCACATGAGAAATTCGATTGACCCCGAAAAACATTACAATATAACCATCGATGAAATATCGTCGTCTATGGGATCCCTCACCATTGTGCAATCAATTTCACAGATTCCTCAGATTACCTTCTATAAAAAAATCGTTTATTCCCAGTGACTGCAATTACATACTTCGCTAGAGCATTTTATCCTTACATGAAAATAATTAACACCCACTTGATATGAGTCATGAAAATATTTTCATTCCACCTCAATGATACCTTTGAAAGTAATCACTACATGAAAAATTATTAATGAAATGTTTTCAGCAAAAATAGTTATTTTTGTATGTGCGCGAGATGCTACTTTGGTGATCGAGAACTGATTTTTTTTAACGAGGCGCAGCCGAGTTAAAAAAATAGTCTAGATTACCAAAGTATTTCGCGCATAAGATGCAAACAAAATTTTTTCTACAAACGCTGAGCTTAATATGAAACAAAGTATTGAACTGTTTTTCCAAATCAAGGAATTAGGTACTATAACTATGGAAATAAATGGCATTTGTTCACATTTATTTCAAAGTGACAGTTCTTGATGATTATTTATGTTAACATTATAAATAATAAATAAAACAAGGTAGTGTTAAATTTTCTCACAATTTGAAAGCCTTAATATTTTTTGTTATATATTAATAAATAAATGATTTCTTGGATTTTTGCTTGATTGAGGAACATAAAGGTTAAAATATAAAAATCCCATATACTTAGTTTACATGCAGTGTGCGAAGTAAGTATTTCGCACACTACTTCGCGCATGGTGATATAAAGCATATTCTTGCCAATACGCGAACCTTGTTCATTTTGACGTTTGTAGAAAAAGCAATATTTTTGAAGATTATTCAATGTCGTACTACTACCATTTAGGAGAATCTTTATAATGTTCACGCCTGCCCACATGTCTGTCTTTGCTGTTTAATCTAAAGTTATTATTTTTCGAGATCTTATGGCCTTGATCCCATAATAATTATTTTTCATTCATCAGTTCCGACAATCTTGCCAAAACATAAAACTCAATCGGAACACATCTGCTGGGTATTCTAGAGGGTGTTTCGAATTAGAGCGATTTTTTGAGAATAAATGTTCAGGAATCGATTGTGGATTATTCTTCCTATACTTGGCTTTTCACATAATGCCAAAGAAAATTGCCAAAAGGTGTTAAATCACATGATCTTGATTATTCACTGATGAAATTGACTCCGTGATTAATGCTTCATTTGAGTGGCTGATATTCTATGAAATGGAATTACTAATTTTTCTGCATTTCTAGTGGTGTAACTGGGATGATGTTCATTTCTTTTCTTTTTTTTCCTGGACATACAGAATACAGTTAAGTATATACAGAGAGGTTATGTGAGGATGTTTTCTTTTTGGGAGTAGTTTTTGCAGCTCTCAGATTGAACTTCATAACATCCTTCTTCGGCTTAACTACTTTTTCTGGACAGCTCGTTCCGAAGCAACCCAAGAACTTTGACCAGAATTGTTGAAAATATCCTCAATTGGTTCATCTGCATCTATGAATTCCCAAGATTTTCTTTCTAATAATTCAATCAATTGATTGATGTTTTTCGATTACATATTAATATGTAGCGAGAATTGTATCGAGATTTAAGTTACATGTAATAAATCCTACTCCATATTTCCGAGAGTATAAAAATTGAATTACCAATTTCAAAACACTTATCTGCAAAATTCAGAAATATTGTTCCGAATGTAAATACCCTTCAATTAACTCAAATACCAGTTTTTTAACAAAATCAAATCTTATCATTGGTTTTTCTGGATGTGCAGTGCAACATGAACAAAATACATAGTTCGCACTAACGATGTCCAAAAGTTGAAGAAGATAGCCATAGGCCATAACGACGATGGGTGCGTTGACCACAGGAATACTTTGCACATTTCTCTTCCATAGAACTTATACCACCTTTTGTTGAATTGTAAAATCCTCTCATTTCCGGTTTTCCATTTTACAACTCCGTCTAAGAACCTGGGCGGCTACCTGCATGTATTTGACCAGACCTGGGTTTTTGTACTTGTACAGGGTGGGCATATTTCGGTGTTTTAGCACTACAAGTTTTAAAACAGAGGAGATGGACAAAATCTGATACCCACTTCTCGATCTCTTTTTATTAGAAACTAACAACAGTAGTATTCATTTTTGGCTACCTCTTTTGTTTTCGAATTATTAGCGAAAATTGGAAAAGTGGCAATATCGAAAAAATTTATATATCTGCTAATACTGATGATAGAGCTCTGAAATTAAAATATTATACAGGCACTTTTTCACGTAGAATCCAGTGGCGTACTCGCCTTTTTTGCACCATTTCTAATTACGGAGCTATGACCCAAAGTTATGTTTTTTTAAATGGAAATACTAGATTTTTGTGGCATTTTCTTAACGCTTATTTTTTTGATTGCAAAAATATATAACATTGTATGGTTTGGATCAATATGAGTATAGAAAATGGTCAAAAACCTATTTTCATTTGAGTCTCAATATTTTCTATGGTTGACGAGCACAGAAAAATGGAGCTTCCTATAACAAGAGCAGTCTCCTTCCGTCAACTCATTATTTCTATGCTTTCAACAACTTAATTTCTCCAAAAAATTCGAACATTGATATATTTCATAAAAACTTATATCTTGAAATGGATTTGAAATAACAAAAAGATCCACATGATCCTCCGTTTCAATCGATACTTAGTTATAATGGGATAGATGCAAAAGAATATTCTTATTGCACTCTAGAATAAATACGCACAAGTGCGTAGTAGTCTATTTCAATTCGCATATGAATAACGCATATAGATATGATTGAAGTTATCAATTCAATCAGAAAAGTAATAAAGGAAAAATATTTTTCAATACCTAATAGTGATTACAATAAAAGGTCAGTAGGTAACTAGGATGTCTTATTTAGACATCTTAGTTATAACTTAGAATGAGGGATCAAGTTTCACAGCAGTTCATCTTGGAGAAATTGAGTAAAGAGCATAGAAATGAAAAGAATACTGATGGAAAGATATTGTGGTAATTATACGATGCTAATTTTTTCTGTGCTCATCAACAGTTGAAACCATAGAAAATATTGAGACTCAGATGAAAATAGGTTTTTGATCATTTTCTATAAGTACTCATATTGATACAAACCATACAATGTTATATATTTTTGAAATCAGAAAAAATTAAGCTTTAAGAAAATGCCACAAAAATCTAGCATTTCCATTTAAAAAAACATAACTTTGGGTCATAGCTCCGTAATTAGAAATGGTGCAAAAAAGGCGAGTACGCCACTGGATTCTACGTAAAAAAGTGCCTGTATAATGTTTTAATTTCAGAGCTCTATATAGAGATAGATATGATTTTTTTTCGATATTGCCACTTTTCCAATTTTCGCTTATTCCTCGAAAACAAAAGAAGGTAGCCAAAAATGAATACTACTCTCGTTAGTTTCTCAGAAAGAGAGATCGAGAAGTGGGTATCAGATTTGTGTCTATCTCCTCTGGTTTAAAAGTTGTAGTACTAAAACATCGAAATATGCCCACCCTGTACATTGAGGCCCCTGTACCTACTGTACATGAGGTGGGGACTCACTAAGCCCAAAGCGGTGGACCCGGCTTGTGCGCAGGTAGGAGAGGTATCGATTTTTGGTGAATTTTAAATGCATTTGACCATGTCTGCCGTTTTGAAATCTTAAAATATACCGTAAATTGGGGATACTTTGTGACTAGTGGGTAACTTTGTGACAATACGCAAATCGAAACAAACTGCCCAATATTCCCAAGTTTCACGCGCATAGAGAATTTTTTCTGTCGCCGGGCGACAGCACATATCTCAGCCCAATCAAATATATCTTTATAAGTGTGGTAGGCCTCCTTGTAGACTGCCATGAGAAGAGCATACCGATTCTGTCGATTTTTTCAAAAGCCGGAAACTTTCGTCTGCACAGCCAAATCTGAATTATTGTCGGTTAAAATCGTAAATAGGTTCATTTGCTCTGGTAGTTATCATATTATATTCGAAATTATAGTCAAGAATCATTGATTTTAATATCTTTTTTCAAAGAAAATAATAAAAAGTTCGCAGCAGGGGGTAACATTGTGACATGTCACAACGTTTTCCAAATAATTGCATATGATTTTTTAAAATTTTTTCCATGTAGACTGCGACCAAAATCTTGCCAGAATGCCTCAAACAGATAAGAGACGCTTGGGAGCAGCAGCTCACAGAAATCCCATGTTGCTGAAAAAGCTGGTACAAGATATTTAAAAAAAGGCTGCAGAAAATTTAAAAGCAGTATAAGCTTTTAAAGAGCAACGAATAATAAAGAATTCCATTTTGCCACAAGTTGAGGATTTTTGCGTGATTGACTACTGGCAACAACTGAAACAAATTTTGAAGGAAAAGAGAAAAAAAAAGGAAAAATTTTCATAACAAGGCTTACCTGATCACTTAGAAATTTTGTAATCCCAGGAAATTTTTGCAGTTTGTAAAATTTGTGAGTGTGTAGTTTTATGCCTACTCTCATTCAATCTTAATATTAACTCTTATTTCAGCCCATTACATTTTTCGTTCTTGTTTAGAATATTAATTTTTTGTTTTCAATGAAAGTTGAAGTTAATTCATGTTTTTTTTATCCAAAAAATGTGAGCGCACATACTTTTTTTTAATTTTTAGTAATTTTATATTCAAAAGGCATGGGTAATTATTGTGCTCTGATTCGAATAATGCTTTGTCACAATGTTACCCCAAAGCACGGGGTAAAATTGTGACAATTTCAAATTCGAAAAAGACTATATCAAAATAATTTTTAAAGCAATATTATATTCTCATTGTGTACCGAAAGGACAGATATTTACTATGTATTTTTTTCACCTTTTATCTGCTCAAGAAGTGTTTAAAAATGTGTGAATAACCTCAAAAACTGTGACAAAGTATCCCCGTTTAACGGTATTATTATTATTATCGAAAAATGAAATGGCAGACCATTATCGCGCGGTTAACATTGTGACAGACTTTTTGAAAGTGCTGAAAAAAATAAAACTTTGAAAGTATTTCACCAAATCTGCCATTGAAATAAATTATCCATTATAGTCTTAAAAACTTATATTAACGGCGAACGTCTTTATTGAGTGCACTCATCAGCAGATAACAAAGTCTTAGCTACTACACCCGGTCAGATGTCTATGTATAACGATCGCTGTTTTACATCAATTTAACTCACTTATATTTTACTGTATCTCTGTATTATAGAAACTAATAATTTTTGTACCTCTACATACTTAACTTCATAACATTGATGATAAATAAAGTATATATACAGGTGTTTCATCATAAACTGGACAAACATATATTTTCGTGTAGAGGACATCGGGAGAATCATTTTTGCCTTATACAATATATCCCGTGTTCGAAGCATAAGCGAAATACAGGGTGTCAAACGGCATTTTTGAGCAAGATTCATATAAGTGTGGTCAGTTATGTATAACACTTAAAGTAACGGTTTTTGGTCAAATCTCAGTATTTTTGAATTGAAATTTATAAAATGGCGAAAGACCTGCAATGTTCCAATTTTTTTTGGGTTGTCAATTGACTTTTATTTTCTGAATGAACACAATTTTCTAAGAATTTTTGTGAAAAAATTTTTCAAAAATCGAATACAATTTTTTTACATGTCTACTGCGATGCAAAAATTTCATTCGAAATGAATGAAATTTTGTACAATTGTACTTCTTGAATTATCAATCACGAATATGAAAACAGAATTGACAAATATTGAACGGTTTCGTTACTACATCATTCAAATGTTTCGTTCAGACCTCTGAAGTAATGAAAAAAAAATTGTTTTGAGTCAAAATAAATAAACTATTGGCATGTCTAAACATTCTAGATGAATTTATACGAAAAAAAAATCAGTGAAACTTAGTTTGGACTCGAACCGACGTAGGTATTAAATAGGGAAATGGCACTGTTCTAAGGATAATAATATTCGTTCATAGAGTTGGACTGGTATTTGAATTTCAGTGAATATAATTTAGCCAGTAGTCAAACTCTATGAACTACGAACTACCTTTGCCTGGCAACGATATTATTATTCTTAGAACAGTAAATTTCCCTATTTATACCAACCTCGGTTCTAGTCCCAATTAAGTATCACTGATTTTTTTTGTATAAATTCATCTAGAATGTTTTGACATGTCAATAATTTAATTATTTTGATTATAGAACCCAGAACAATTTTTTTTTTCATCATTTCAGAGTCTGAACGAAACATTTGAATGACTGTAGTAACGAAACCGTTCGATATTTTACAATTCTGTTTTCATATTCGTGATAGTGTCCGACCGAATGTTCGGTTTCGTTTTCGGTTTCGGCCGAGTTTCGGCCGAAAATCAAGTTTCGGCCGTAGTTTCGGTTTCGGCCAAAATTGGCCGAACTTTTCGCCGAAACCGAAACTGATTTCGTAAGTTGTCGCTCAGTGCTGCTAGCCAAATATACTCAGATCGTCGCATACATTTGCGTGGCGAAAACGTAGACAAACTGCTCTTCTTGGCGGTCAATATAAGACTTTTTATTTTGAATATTTATTACATGAAAAACCAAAGAAGTAACCCTAAATATGAGATACTCAGAAGTTTTGTTTTTTTTGATTTTGAAGCTGTTTTCTATTAAATGTTTACTCAAGTTCAGTTCCAATTTTAAAAAAATTATAAAAATATTGATAATTTTTATGTTACATAATATATCAATAAATGATCACAACAAAATTAATATACGTGTTTCCATTTAATGTCCGAATTAATGCAGAAAAATGGGTAAAATGCAACAAATTGGTATTTTCTAAGGAATTTTATACTCGATCACGTGAGTTTCGGTTTCGGTTTCTGTTTCGTCGCGCGAAACTGAAGCCACGGCCGAAAGTTCAGTTTCGGTTTCTGTTTCGGCGGCCGAAAAACCAGTTTCGGTCGGACTCTAATTCGTGATTGATAATGCAAGAAGTACGATTGTACAAAATTTCATCCATTTCGAATGAAATTTTTGCATCGCTGTAGACATGTAAGAAAAGTTTGTGTTCGATTTCTGAAAAAATTTTCACAGAATTCTTAGAAAACTGTGTTCATTCAGAAAATAAAAGTCAATTTGAGAACCGCAAAAAAAAATTTGGAACATTGTAAATTTTTTTTCGGAGTTCGTCAACTTTTCTGAATAGAGGACTCAAAAATACTGAGATTTGACCAAAAACCGTTACTTGAAGTGTTATACATAACTGACCACACTTATATGAATCTTGCTCAAAAATACCGTTTGACACCCTGTACTCGCTTATGCTTCGAACACGGGATATATTGTATGAGGCAAAAATGATTCTCCCGATGTCTTCTACACGAAAATATATGTTTGTCCAGTTTATGATGAAACACCCTGTATATATACTTTATTTATCATCTATGTTATGAAGTTTAGTATGTAAGTACAAAAATTATTAGTTTCTATAATACAGAGATACAGTAAAATATAAGTGAGTTAAATTGATGTAAAACAGCGATCGTAATACATAGACATCTGACCGGGTAGTAGCTAAGACTTTGTTATCTGCTGATGAGTGCACTCAATAAAGACGTCTGCCGTTATTAATATCAGTTTTTAAGACTATAATGAATATATATTTCAATGCAGATCTGGTCAAATACTTTCAGAATTTTATTTTTTTCAGCACTTTCAAAACTGTCTGCCACAATGTTAACCGCGCGATAATGGTCTGCCATTTTTATTTTTCGATAATAATGATAATATATTTTAAGATTTCAAAACGGCAGACATGGTCAAATGCATTTAAAATTCACCAAAAATCGATACCTCCACTACATGCGTACAAGCTGGGTCCACCGCTTTGGGCTTAGTGAGTCCCCACCTCATGTACAGTAGGTATAGGGGCCTCAATGTACAAAAACCCAGGTCTGGTCAAATACATGCAGGTTGCCGCCCACTGGCTCCTAGACTATCCACACATGAATTGCCTTTTGGATACCAGAATGACTGCTCGATTCTCTTTGGTTCATTTGAGATCAATGTTGCTTCTTTGGTGAAACCAGAAATGTTCTCGCCAATTGCACGGTTACTGTTAGGTAGAAATTTCTTGAGTCTTTCGCTCACATTTTTTCTCAAGGTTTCAACGTATGTCAAATATTTTTTGATTTACACAAAGAATAAGTCACATTAAGTGATACGAATTTTGTAACACTAACCCTGACACGGAGTCCCACAGACTCCTTTCACGATATAACTCGTCCAAGGTGAAGTGAATATCCTTGAAATTTGAATATATGCACACTTACTTAAATTCAAGAAGGTACTGAAAGCAATAGACATACGTTTGAGAGATGGTAGGAGATATGACGATTTGTACGCTACGAGGAGTCTGTGAGACTCCTGTCAGTAGTTAAGGGTTAAGTTAGTTCCATGTTTTATTCCAACCCTGTATATTTGTCATTATACCTACTAAGTACTAAGTTCGTTAATGGGTCGAATCAGTCCACTGTTTTTCCAGTGAAGAGATTTAAAAATTGTTTTCTTGAATTTTTTCGGAACTAGGATTCAATAATTTGTATTATCGTAATCTCATTATAAAAAAGCTTCTGACTTTACGATAGTGTTTTCTTCATTTTGCATTCGCCTCACAATTTGAAGTTGAATAATTGATAAAGTCAATCTGGAAATTTTGAAAGGCATCCATTTATCTTCGTTTATGAAGTGGAATAAACTAGTCATTTTTAGCGGATAAGTCGGTGGCATATCGATCATCTTATTTTGGGAAAGCCCAGGCTTGTTTCTATCTGCGTGAGATATCTGGAATACAATACCCACTACTCTGTTCATATTTTCTGCATTTGTTCAAGTGAATTGAATATGAATGTGCTTGTTCAAATGATAGGCTCATATTCATCTTTGAACCGACCAATTGTCGGTAGTTTCCGAATTTTGAGCTCTGAGCAGGCGCGGATCCAGGGGTAGGGGAACTGGGAGAACGCCCCCCCCCCCCCAAATGGTCCTCGACCACCTAAAATTTTGCTGACATACTAAGGGTAAAATAATTACAGGACGGGCCAAAATTTAATTTGACCCCAATTTCTAGGTTTAGTTTTGATTTGGGGCTACTCAATTTAGTCAATTCTACATAGACTAAAATACCAGTACCTTTTGGTTTTTGAATTTTGATTGTCTAAAGTTCGTCATAGTCGTGATAATGTGCTGTGATAAATATATCGTTTAGATTATCCAAATGAATTTCTATAGTAAACAACATCATAACATGATCATTAAAATTTGAATTATCAGACTGCGTTTTTTCAATTCATTTTGAAATCTCATATCTTCTTCATATCTTGATCAACCTACCTCGTTCTTATGGAATTCATGAGGGAATAAAAATAATTCAATAGCTCTCAGAATTTTCAGATTTGAATTGCCGTTTACCGAACGACAACAAGCGCGTAAATGCTGATGATTTCACGTCAGGGGCTTTTAAAATGTCTTTTACTTCTCCTATCAGTTATTGGATACATCGATAAAGTAATTTAAATTCACATTGAGAAATTTCTCACGTCTTCTTTTTCAAGGAATGTCTTTAACGGCGTAATTTTTCAAACGAAAGTCATTTTATCTAGCTGTATAGTTTTGGAAGTGATTAATATAAGAAATGAGAGACTGTATAAATGTAAAACAGGATATTGATGTTGGACAATGGAACTGAGTGTCTATTTCATTTGAAATTTCGGAATTAATTCTCCCAGTTCACTATTATTGTCATAACTTCCTTGCCCTCTAGATAAGATCCTCATTCGTCATATCAGTTTATTTAGATATGAAAAGAATATGAAATCCATTCTCATTACGAGAATAACATCCAATCAAAACCGTAATATGAATAAAAATATATTTATTTGGTTTTTGTGTATTTTTTCTGTGAGTTGTGAGTATTTTATTATATCAAATTCGTTAACCTTAAAAGGATTTTCATAAAAATTATTCATTCTGAATCCTGTCAAGTAAGTTTTCATTTTCCCTTACATTTTCTTCGTTTCGAAATGATAAAATTTCATTTACCTCTTCAGGTTTCAAAAATCTGATCGGGACTGAACTAGAAAAATGCCTCAGATGTATTTGTTTCGCCACGACTTACTGCAACCACTTATCAAATTGTGTAGAAGCACAAATATCTCAGGAGTATTGGACAGAAGCTGGATCGCCAACTCTAAATAACGAAAAACCATCTAAAAATTCATACTTGAAATGCATGAATGACACCAACTGCATATTGAACACTATGGATGTTTATACTAAAGGAAGAGGATCGAAAAGGGTTAGTTGATTTGATGAATATTACTAATTTTTTCATATCGTTCGAGTCATAGAGTTATAAGTATTTGCCCTCAAAGGAGCCGTATCTACTTCAGGTATCAAGATACACTCCAGCTCCTTAGTAAAAGATTAGTTTGAGTGAAAAATCTACGTGATGGTCAGAATCGAATACTGGTTCTCTATTCCGTTTGATTCTTAGCTGTTCTCGATTTTCTCGAGAACTGGACAAGAGTGCTCGAGAAGAAACACCTGATTCTAGGAATCGATACGATGGATCGAATTCAATGCTTGATTTCAAGCTTGAAAATACTTGTATGTAGTAATAAGGCATCGAAAATCAAGAGCGATTCTAACGCTAATGAAAGGTCTAGTTTTCAAGACTGGACTTGCTGGAAAAACAATATATAGCAATGATTAGAAAAATACGGCTCTCTTTCATCTTTTCGATGGTAACTTGAAGAGTAACGAATAAAATGTAATCGCTGTCATAGACACATAGTAAATAAATCCGCATTTTTGGTTGCGATTTATTCGAGAACTCTTCAGTGTCCACTCCATGAGATTTGCGCATGCGCAATAATAACACTATTTCTCAGTTCTCGAGTGATTATTATTTATTATACTACTCTATTTTTGAATCTCGAGAACGTTGTTCTCGATAATTCGAATTGTTCAATTCCATCTAGTGCTTTACTATCCATAATATATTTCAGTTTGATTTTACATAATTTCGTTCATATCTAACAATATAGCATTTGTTTCTATTTCACATCATCAATAGAGGAAAATGTAACCTGAAATTTCCTGGAAACGCCCAATATTCTCTTATTATGTAAACCGCGTTTTAGGAAATTTCAAATTGAAAACTAACTGCTCTATCGAGTTTGGCATTTTCAAGGTTATGCGTAGGTCTTCATTATATGTTTAGTATTCACCAACATTTTGTTTAATGTATCTTGAAGATATTCTCGGCTAATAAATTCCAATTGAGTACATTTGCTATACAATTGGATTCGCACCCGAGACCCTCAAGCATGAGAAGCAAATATAAATAAATGTAAAAATTTGGGAAAGCCATGAGCAGGTGCTTTTGAGCGATCGTCCATTGGTGGAGCAAAGAGACTATAACCTAAAAATTGTGTATAGGATAAATGCAAAATCTCAGCACGAAAGTGATATTATGGATATAATTCAAAAACTAAAATATGAAAAAACTTGACAGTTAAAAAAATCAAATTCTATGGTTCTGATGATACGATCCTCTTGAAATTTTGCATTAACATTCAGTTTATCAATCATTTCCAGGATGAATTTCACTAGAATCAGATTTCTTGTGATGGAAATATAGAGATTTTTTTTCTTTTCAATATTTCAATAGGATTTTCTATGATCCTGTGAACACTACGACTGAAAAATTTTGCATGAGGCTTTTTATGAGCAAGTAGCATGTGGCCATGAAATTTCATTCTGAATGGCCATCTTTTATGGAACTCCCGGTACGATTTGGCCAGTTAACGAACTTAGCTGCAGGATTTGAGAACCGAATTCATCCTGAAAATCTTAAGTAGGTATCTAGCGGGTCACTTGCACCGTCAGATTAAAGTACGACTTAAATGCATCTTACATTTTAAGATGACCTTGAGCCGCAATTCATCATGTTTGATCGATAACAAAGCTCACCACTATCATAAATTGGACGAATTGTCATTTATTCGTCGATTGACGAAAAGAACCATATTTCAGCTGCTCAGATTCTTTGATGCTGATTAGGAATTTCCAGATGATATAAGTTATTCTATTAGTTATTGCACAAATTGTAATTTTCACATTCCTTCTAGTTTGCTGTTTGGAAAAATATTTAAATTTTTCTTATGGCCTGTACCTTAAAGATCGTCTAATTCTTGAAAAATATGAAGAAAATTCCAGATTCACCATTGCTCAACTATTACTTCATCAAGCTCTCTGTTCTATGACCGCGGTGCAAGCCATGGTTCACGAAGTCGAGCTTGTCTTAATAAAGGCTGACTTAGGTAGAAAACGGTGCAAGTGGCCATAGGACAATCCCTTCGAAAGTTATCGTGCTTACGGCCAGATGGCCCAACAGACAGAATTGAAATTGACTACGGATTCGTCATCAGGGAGTCGAACCCTTTCGTTTGAAACCATTTTTGGCTCAAAATTCAAAAATTACAAACATGCGATTTGGCACTCGTTTGAGCTCTCAAAAAAGGGCATAACTCTAACAAGCTTTGGCCCAGAACCCTTCTGTGGTATATCTAAATGTACCTATAAGAAGGAGTTTCTGGAGAAGGAGAAAGCCGACAGGGAAAAGCTCTGGCGGAATCTCCCAGGGATGGATCATTCCCTAATTCCTTCGGAACTTCGAGACAGCGGGATCCAAAGATATCTGGATCTTGTAGAAGCAATTGCACCTCCTCCTGGCTGTCTTACAGGACATTGTCGCCTTAGGAAGCACCTAGGATGGATTGTCGGACACTGACGAGTGTAGGTTCTGTGGGGAGGAGGAAGAAACCCCATTCACATATCACGGAATGCCTCGGCATTACGAGCCTGAGGAAAATGCCTTGGACAAGAAACTTGTAAGAGTGAGGACTAGCCTCGTTGAAGTCTTCACAGTTACTAGATTCATTAGATCTCTGGACTGGAAGGCGAGCTGTGAAGGTTTTTGGCCAGAACAGCTCTGTAAGGGGCACATAGACCTTAAGGTCGCAGTGGACTGTAACCCCTCTGTGAACTATCAAGTATCACTATCAACAAGCTGTTTCCCTTGGAAAAATCCACCGAAAAAAAGGAAACATTTTTTCAAAATTAGTGAGAAAATGATCGACACACTAAGTTCTGTGAAGGGTGGGCCAAATTTAACACTTTCGAATGAAATGTCCTCACGGTCCCACGGACAGATTTCAATTCGACCATGAATTCGTCAACAGGAAGTCGAACCCTATTGTTTGAGGCCATTTTCTGCTCAAAATTTAAAAATCACAGACATTTGGGCTGAACGATATTGCACTCACTTAAGTAGAGCGAGCGCTCAAAAAGGCTTTTGATTATGATGCTTAAAACATCGAAGTATTCAGACATAATATATCAAATACACATCATGTTCAAAGGAAAATGTCACAGAAAGTTCGAAAACTTTCATTATTATAAGAAATTTTTCTGCTCGTACTGGAAATTTAAGATGTTTGACTCTTATCATTCGTAGGCTATGAGTATTTAGGTTTAGACCTACTGATGATAAGATTCTGACAAAATTTAACAAGGATATGCGCGACTTTGTCTTTATTTTAAATATCAAGTATGACCTTAATCGGATTTGTAGTTTCGTAAATATTGAAAAATGGAGTAATTCGGAAACCAATCAACCGATTATGAATATGGACATGTGAATATTCAAAATAAACATTCAAGTCCCTAACTCATTACCTTCCAGAGTTACAATGATCAGAATTTTTTTTGAGGAAAAATTGCACGAAACTCACAAAATTACATGAGTTTGCACGTCACATTTCTCTTCCTGTAGAAAACTACATTTCAGATTCCGAATTGAATCCGGTCGGGAGGTATCTTTTTACGGTGGGACAGAATCAGAAACGATAGCACGATGTTCGTCAAGGAATAAGCGCGCAAAAATATTGAGCTGCAGGAGAAAACTAACAAGTTATGTTTGTTCGAGTACTTGGACGCTTTCACCTTTGTTCAAATCAATTGTGGAACTAAAATAATATCGCATTTCATCAACAGTTTTACGGCTTGAGCTAATAGAACAGCTGTCGTTCCGAAATGTATAAACAACCATAAGGTCATCATTATATTTGTCGGAAAGATGACCTCGTGGAAAACAATTCAAATTGTCATATTTTTTTATCTACAAAAAAACTTGATTATTTATTCCTGTTTAACAGCCATCTATGAGTTGAAATATTCAGCTTCAGCTTTTTGTGTCTCCTACCTTTTTCCAGGTTTGAAGGGATTTGATTAATGTTCTTCACAATTGCCAAATTTTCAGTAGTAGGTACACTCTTGCAGTCGAGTATCTCTGCATCAAATGTTCAACAATAAACAAAAAACAACTTTTTTTCCCCTTATAGACTGAAACTTAATAGAATAGAAACTCACGATTAATTCTTGTCGCGTATCCAAAGGAGAATTTTTTACTGAATTTTTGTTGTTGTAAACCTGTAAAAAGCGGTGATTCTTAAAACATTTTCGATATAATAATGCTTACAATAAGGATTATTTCCGATTTGAATTTATCCGGAATATATTTAGGGAAAGATGAATAAATTACGTATTTCTCATTTCTCATTGGGATAACATACGATGAGTTAAATTTATTTAACTTAAATTTATGGTCATATTCCATATTGAGAGAGATTTATTTTCTAAAAGTGGATGCAATTAAATAAATTATTCGTATAATTTCTAAAATGTGAATGTCACCTGATTGAAATTTCGTGCATCCAAGAATAATTGACATCTTGGGCGGCTATGAAAAACCGAAATTAAGTTGTTAATCCATACTATTCATACTAATATTATAAATGCGAAAGTAACTCTGTCTGTCTGTCTGTTACTCTTTCTCGCCTAAACGGCTGAACAAATTTTGATGAAATTTGGTATGGTGATAGATGATAACCTAGAAATGGTCATAGGCTATAAATAATCACGCCATCGTTCTTAGGGGGTAGGCAGTAGGTAGATAACTAAATTGAGTTTGTGATTTTTAGTCGTTTATGTTGGGACTTTTGCTCTTTCACGTCTAAACGGCTGAACAGATTTTGATGAAATTTTCGATATAATAATGCTTACAATAAGGATTATTTCCGATTTGAATTTATCCGGAATATATTCAGGGAAAGATGAATAAATTACGTATTTGTCATTTCTCATTGGGATAACATACGATGAGTTCCGAGAAAAAATTTTAAAATGGCGGAAAACTGGCATAATTTCTGATTTTTTTCCGGTTGTCAAATTGAATTTTCTTTTCGAATGAACACAATTTTCAAAGAATTTCTGTGAAAAAACTCTTGCATAAATGGAACACAAAATTTTTTTACATTTTTTCAGCGATACAAAAAATTCACCGGAATAAGATTAAATTTTTCACAATTGTACTTCTTTTTATACCTATCATGAATTTAAAAACCGTAACCTAAAATATAAAATGGTTTCTCCACTACAACCATTCAAATGTCTCGTTCAGACCTCTTTATAATTAAAAAAAAATTGTTTGGTTTCCGAGAGTAAAATTTATGAATCATTGGTACATATGTCCAAATATTCTAGATGGTTAAATGTATTTATACAAAAACATTTAGTGAAACTTAGTTGGGATTTGAACCCTTGATTTCGACGTAGGTATTAAATACGAAATTGAGACTGTTCTAAGGATAGTAATATTCGTTGTCGGGCAACGGTAGTTCGTAGTTCATAGAATTTGACTGGTTATTTGAATTCCACTGAATATAAGTTCTCAAGTTGCTTGGCAAAGAATACTGATATCCCTTGAATAGTCTCTACTCCCTATTTAATACCTACGTCAGAATTGAGGAATCGAATCCCAACTAAGTTTCACAAAATTTTTTTGTATAAATCATTTTACCATCTAGACTCTAGAGTGTTTTAACATACCAATTATTCGATAATCAAACAATCTTTTTTAAATTATTTTAGAGTTCTCTGAACGAGACATTTGAATGGCTGTAGTAACGAAACCGTTTGATATTTTACTATTCTGTTTTGATATTTGATAAGTGTAATTCTGAAAAATTTCATCCATTTCGGGTGAAATTTTTTTACCGCTGAATATGAAAAAAATGTTGCACTTTTGCCTTATATTGGTCTTTTTCAAACCCACGAAAACGATCAGGTCGAGCAGGCTTTAACCTTGATGTACTTTTTACAAGTTCATCGGCTTTTTCACTTCCTTCAACATCAAAATACCCTGCCACCCATAGTAGATTCACTTTATTGCCTCTTGCCAGATGTTTTATAATATTACGGGACCGCTGGCATTGGTGGTGAGGACATATGTCATGCATTTTCATTTTAAGACACTCCTGATCGCATATATACACAGTTATTATTATTATGCATCAGTTCCCTGGGCTTAGAGATCCTCAGCTATTTGAGAATTTTTTAATTGCAGACAGCTTATTATATCTATTAAAGAAGTCAAATAAAGTGTTCATATTTTCTCTGAAGAGTTGAATCTTTATGTTAATTCCATATGCGGAAAGTAGATCATTCATTTATTTATAAAGGGCAGTCATGAGATCGTAATAAGTTCTCCAGTTCATAATAAACTATGCTAACGTATCTAAAGACTTAATTCCTGTCTACTAGGCATTTTGGGGCCAAGTGGATGGCTGTTCCTGGATTGTTAAGAAATTCATCGTCTCTGATCTGGTTGAATTTGTGTAGATGCGCCTTTAGCCTGCTTTGACCTGTCCTATCCCGACACATGTTGCATTTTGGATATATCCAGAATATGCACGACATTTGCCAGCTTATGGTTAGAAGTCTTGCATCTAAAAGATACTCTACGTTTTAACCTGATGGCTCAATCAACAGACCATAAAAGGCAGGATTGACCAGTAGGCAAGATTATGTGGGCTCCTTTGGAAGTTCTAGACTATTGTTGATATACAGCTACTGGGTTATTTCGCGTTTAGGATATCTAAAATTCTCTTGCAGTTGAAATTTTACTTTCTCGAATACTGCAGAGAATCTGAATATTTTCGGGTTGCAAACACTGACTATTCCTATCAACGAAGTCGAACAAGGTATTCAGAACTCGAATAGCTGCCATACGTCTAGAAGACCGACCAGACATAATTCGGTTCGGATTTTTTAAGACCATGATTAACACAATTTTGACACAGTATTTGAGCATTTGTAGGTATGAAGTATTTACATGTAATGAAATTTGGTAAATAGATGAATAGTCACCATATAGATGAGTATTCCTCATATAATGGGTGAAAAATTTCATTGTTCAAGACAAAATTACGTCCTTACGTACTTTGTTGATGAAATAATCTTTGAAATATTCCAGGATGCCAACTGTGATGGAAAATTCGACTGTAAAGATAGACTGGCAATCCATTTCAAGGGAGTCACGGATAATTATACACTAGAAAATTACCAAGTTATCAGATTCGACAGTTGTG
This sequence comes from Propylea japonica, assembly GCA_013421045.1. Lineage (NCBI taxonomy): Eukaryota > Metazoa > Arthropoda > Insecta > Coleoptera > Coccinellidae > Propylea > Propylea japonica. The sequence continues at coordinate 21,922,886 of CM024247.1, read as the reverse complement.
CTGTAGAAGCAGAGTTGCGTGTGAATGAAGGATGGTCACCGTGCAACTTGAAAGCAATTCAAGAAGTATTTTTTGGTTAGGTTACCAAAGTGTTTATTCATTAGATCATTATTCTCAGGAGAATTATTTGTGTTTTTCCTTAAAAAAATTACGTCGATATAAATATACAATACCGGTTTCGATATACGAGGCGTGTGAAAATTGTTTTATATGAAACAGTGAGAGATTACAACTTCGAAGAATTTTGCTTCGTTGACGCCATAAAATTATCTTCCAATCGTGAAGTATGCAGGGAGTGTGGATGAAGTGTCTCATAATTGGTGAAATTCTGCGAATATATTCTTCGATTGAAAAACTCGATAAGAATATCTGGAGGTCGTTCTTTTACATAATTAATGATGGCACGTCTATTTCCGAATTGATAACAAATTGTCTTTCCTTCACACAAATCAGATGATTTGTAGATACTGTATCACAAAATTACAGTGGTTTGAAAAAAAATGTAAAAATGGTATGAACCAAATTATTAGGTGTGGATCAGTTCTATATCAGTATCTATATGTGATATATTACTAATAGAAAACTGCGAATCTTAAAACATTTCCATTATCAAAATGCTTAGATACAGTTACCATTTCCAATTTGGAATTATTAGAAAGATATTATCTAGGGTAAAATGTATCGTGAAGGAATTATTTCGATCAAATATTCGATTTTTCCTTCAACATACAGAAAGAAGGTGATGCATTTATTAGTTGTTATTAAGTAAAACAAAATTATCAAGAATTTGGACTAAATGTACTTTATGTAACCACTTGTTGCGACGGAGTGACGAAGTTTGTTAATTTTGACGGACATAATTCACTACGTCCCCACTATTAATAAAGTATTTAACAGTTGCGGTCTTTCAATGAGTATTCACTTCGAGAAACTTATTCATTCACAAATCTACCAATGAAGATACTAATCCTCCTCAAAAAATGAAGTACCTTTTAAATGAGGTTCACTCCGCGTTTCCATTACACTGAAGCAGTTTTAAATAAAATGATCTTGCAGCTTGAGTTATGCTACTTCATATAATGCGGAGAATCTGAGACTTTCAACGCCAGATATAATCGTGACCACCATTGGTGTCAAGCAAAATATTCAGAATTCGAATCTACTCTTGAATGTTGAAGCTTTATGTTCATTCCATATTCGTGGAGTAGGTAGTTTATTCAGTCATTTATGTTGAGCAGCTCATTATATGCTATGCTGACATGTTCAAAGGTGCAACTCGATACTAGGCTATTCTATACAGTCTATAGTCTTTCGACATAGTATGCATTCATTTTGTCCGACCTGACTGAGTTTGTGTAGATGAACTAAGTCTGCATTGTCCTATCCTAATCCTGATAAGTGTTCTCAGGTCAAATCTTTCCAGATCTTGAACGAGCTTATGGTTTAATTTTTTTTTCGTTAGAAACTTATCTATGTTTATCTGATGGTCCAGCCAGAAGGAAGAATATTTCATTCTGTCTTTTATTTTCGGTTCAGCCAAGTCATGTGGTATTTCGAAAATGGTTTCATCAGACCCACAGGCCACATGAGCCAAAATTGGCCAGCATGCTCCAGCCGATTTGTTTTCTCGTTTCCTAATTAATTCAGGTGGTCCACTATCCAGACTATAGTTCATTGTTCGCTCCGAGTCTACTGAGGACCTTTAAACAGCTCCTAACGCTTTATTACGCAATGCATCTCTACTGAATGCAATTTTGGATGTCTGAAATTTATCTGCAGCTGAAGTTTTACTTTTTTAAATAGACAGAGGATCTGAAAACTTACTGACTGCAGACACTCTATCATGCGTACGAACCAAGTTAAGAAGATATTCAGATCTCAATTACCTGGCACTCGGCAGGATGGCCAGCCAGATATAATTCAGGTATTTTAAAACCATGACTAACACCATTTTCATACAGTATATGAATATCTGAAGGAAGTACCGAATTAAAAAAAATTTATGATAAATATTTAAATAGTCATAATGTACTTGAGAATTCATAAAAATAGATAGTAGTTAAAAAAATATACTGTTTATGACAAAATTGCTATGTTTACGATCCTCCTTCGTTAATGAAATAATTTTTGAAATATTCCAGGATGCCAACTGTGATGGAAAATTCGACTGTAAAGATAGACTGGCAATACATTTCAAGGGACTCAGGGATAATTATACACTTGAAAATTACCAAGTTATCAGATTCGACAATTGTGCTGTAGAAGCAGGGTTGCGTGTGAATGAAGGATGGCCTCCGTGCAACTAAAGAATATATTTTATTGATAAAGTCAACACAGTGTTAAATCATTAGATGCTTATTCTCAGGAAAATTATTTATGTTATTCCTTCGAAAAAGTTACGTTGATGAGTCGATATCAATTTAACATACCGATTTATATATACGAAATTCAGAATCTCGTAAAAATTGATGAACACGAAACAGTGTCAGAGTAAACCTTTCTTCGAAAGAATTCCGTTTCGTTCAAACCATAAAATATGTTTTCCATCCAATCGTAAAACTGGCATCGAATTATTTGGTGGATAAATAACATACTATTTGTAAAATTCTAGGAATATATCTTTCTACTGAAAAACTCGATTAGAATTTCTAGAGGTCTTTTCCATCATTCAAAACTGGATATCAGCAGAATCTCCAAATTTCTGACATGTTTTCTTTTCATCACCATGAGAGTCAGCAATAAAGTTTTCAAAACTAACGCAAATAATATTTATTACTGTATCATGCAGTAGAGTTTAATAATTTATTTTCCGTTTTCGCTTTCCACAGGGTCTAGTGAATACTTAAATTATTTTCTATCAATTACGTGTAAGTTGAATAAAGTAACTAGGATCATTCTCCAGAATCGATATGTAGAGGAAATTTCTTTGATAATATAATTTAGAGTCTGTCGAGTGATAGAGATTCCATTGATCCTACTCTCCTCTTGCTTGCCTAATATCTCTTACAACCCTCTATAGTTTGCAATTTTCTTAGCTCAATTGTCATTTTGCATTTTTAAACAATTCAATCTGTGTGTGTATGTAATGTGTATGTAAGATTTATGTATACATAGGCCTCACGAGGAATGGTATATAATACTCATTGTATATACATATAGCGGCTATCTATGGGATATACCATCACCATTAATGCTTATGTTCTCTGTCTCATGGGTGTTATACAGACTGATTTTCGGTCTTCACCAAAACCTCAATCCCTCCTAACTATTCGATAGATTCTACTGAGTTAGTAGATTATTTCAAGGAGTCTTGTTCCAAAGCAACTTTAGAAATCAACATATTCAGAACTCTCAATCTAGATCTGACACTAAAAATTGAGTTGATTTCATCTTTCGATTAAACACCACCTTATATGGGGTTACCCAAAGATATATAGTATAAAGATCGGAAAACGAACAGACTACAGTGTATGAGCGCCATCTCTGGGTCAAATGTGAACTAATGTCACTATATGTAGAATGGTTAAAATCTGGTTCTATGATTATAAGTTTCGAAATCAATATACATGGGAAATGTCATTGATATAAAAAAGTGCCAATCAATTGTTTGCACAAATATTATTTCACTTCGAACGGCTTTTGCCGTTCCTGTCGTCTCGAAAAAAGTGGAAAAAAGATGAGTTGTACCCTTCAGTAATGCAGATTACGAACGAGATAGTGAAACTGGATGATCCACTAGTGTTTTATGGATGTATTGCAGGTAAAGCTATATCTTGGCTTGATCAACGTCAAACATCTGTTGCTATTTCCACGATAGAGGCAGAAATAGTGGCTGATAGTGGAGCTGCACGAAAATGAAATGGTTAAAGTGACTATTCAGGAAAGTTTTCCGTCAATTCAAACAGTAATGGCATTGTTTAAGGTAATGGTGGACAACGAAGCTGCAATTGAATTGAGCCAGAAATGGAATTCCACAGAGCACTAAGTATATTCATATTCAATCCATGTATAAATCTTACAATAATACCCTAATATTTCTGTTATATCTTCTATAAATGCATAATAAAAATATTACACATGGAATACTGAATTTTATGAAAATAATGGATTTAAAATATAAAAATGAAACATCCTGATGGGAATACGAAGTTCGCATTAATTCTCATTACAGTTTTCTTTATATAGTTTCTAATCAAAATTACAGATTTTATATAAAAATTGATCTTCAGTGCCATCTTGGGTCAAATGTGAACTAAAAAATGTAGTCGTTTTTTAGTACTACGAATGCAGGGCCGTTTCTATCTTCTATACTCTATATCTATGGGTTACCAAATATGATATCAGCTCGTCAAAGTTAAAATATTGAAAATAAAAATTTGTCAAATTGGGTTCCTCCGAGTACTCAATTTCAGTAGATTCTTCGGCCAGAACAATAACAAATAAAGCGTAGTTGGAGATCTAATCTAAGTGCTACTATGGACACCACGCAGCCTAATTTTGCACCAACAAATGGCAAATTACTCATAACATAACATTGTTTCTTTGCATCGATATTGTAACATGTAATAAATACGCATGCGCTGAAGCGTATGCCGTACAGTGGCCAGGCATACTTGGTTTCAAGGACCGATAAATCGTATGATGATTCGTATTGAGGAGGTCTCCTTTATCTTTCAATCATAATTTATTTTATCTTTTCTACTTCCCTCCACATCGGTGAATTTTTGAGAAAATAAAGCTGTAGTAGATGAAAATGAACATAATGTTTCAAATATATCTTAAGTTCTATTTCTAATTTCCTCCTTCCTTGGGCCGATAGTAATTTTGAGAATAAGAATAGTTTAATAAATAAATTATGGTCCATATTAAATATTGAGGAAGATTTATTTTCTAAAAGTGGATGCAATTAAATAAATTCTTCGTATAATTTCTAAAATGTGAATGTCGCCTGATTGAAATTTCGTGCATCCAAGAATAATTGACATCTTGGGCGGCTATGAAAAACCGAAATTGAGTTGTTAATCCATACTATCCATACTATTCATACTAATATTATAAATGCGAAAGTAACTCTGTCTGTCTGTCTGTTACTCTTTCACGCCTAAACGGCTGAACAGATTTTGATGAAATTTGGTATGGTGATAGATGATAACCTAGAAATGGTCATAGGCTATAAATAATCACGCCATCGTTCTTAGGGGGTAGGCAGTAGGTAGATAACTAAATTGAGTTTGTGATTTTTAGTCGTTTATGTTGGGACTTTTGCTCTTTCACGTCTAAACGGCTGAACAGATTTTGATAAAATTTAGTAAGGTAATAGATGGTTACCTTAAAATGGATATAAGATCAAAATTATCACGTCATTGTACTTAGGGGGTAGGAAGTAGGCAGAAAACTGAATTGAGTAAGTGTTTTTTTATGGTTTTTGCTGTGAGTTTTGCTCTCTCATGCCTAAACGGCTGAACGGATTTTAATGACATGTAGTTAGGTGATAGATAGTAACTTAGAAAAGGATATATGGGCTATTAATATTCATGCTATCGTACTTAAGGCGTAGACAGTAGGCAGAAAACTAATTAAGTTAGTGATTTTTAATCGTTTGTTTTAAAAGTTTACCTCATTCACGCCTTAACGTCTGATCGGATTTTTATAAGACTTGGTTAATATGAAGATAGGATCCTAGGTACGGACACAGGCTACTTTTTACGGCGTGAAAATACCTCATTCCAGCGGAAATGTAGCGTGATCGTGTCAAGAAGCGCATGACGCCATAGCTACTGAAATGATTTTAATGTTTTTCTTTAACTGAGTGTTACTAAAACTTCAAGTTAGTATTTGATCACTTTTCTAACTAAGAGGGTCGGTAGGCGCCATAATTGAGTACTTCCTACGCAGACGATGTTGCGGATGTCACACTGTCTAACATCGGGGGTTGGCAGGTTGGCAGGTATTTACTTTTTATATTTACTAAGGAAACATTCGGAGCTATCCATTATGTAGCTTAGGTTGCTTTTGAACAAATTTTGATGTGAAGTTGAGGACTGAAACACGATAGTGGGACATTGTTGCAGGGGGACTTACAGCTGGGAGAAAACAAAAAAACTTATGCGGAGGAAGTCGCGGGTAAAAGCTAGTAGGTAATAAAGTCATTTTTGATCTGAGGAATTCAGGTTGGCATTGTGGATAACACTGACAAAAATACATAATTCGTTTTGTTTGGTTCTGATCATATTGATGATTTTGATCAATTTTAAACGCTCATCGATTAGTTCTGAGGAAATTTCATCTTGAATTAGAGATACACGGTTGGCATTGTTAAGGTATGCATGAAGAGTTATTACCTAACTATGTGGATCCATTTTCAATTAAATGAATGAGCTAGATGTATCTGTGAATTATATTCCACCTATAACATGTATGGATATAGTAATTACCTACTTATAATAGCGTATTTTGCCTTGCCCACTGAAGTGCTTTCAGAAATTATTCAGGCAAATACAAAAAAAAGTATTATAAACGAAGAAAACAATTCCACTAAAATTCATCCGTTGCGATGGTGATCTGTCACAAATACAGGTTTTGCTTGGTTGAAAAGTACAAGTGAGGAAGTTTCGAAATATTTACTTACCTAATTGTTTATCGTTGTTTCAAAAGTTTCAATATTCAGGTATAGTATATCAAAATCCTACCAAATTGATAGAGATTTATAGTATATAAATACATCTTTTCGATAAACGCATCTCATGTCTCGGTTTTTCTAAGTAATTTCTGATCTTCATATAAGCGGCAACACAGCATCGTTGGACATACTTCTAACCTAGAAATTTCAAATACAATTCTTTCATACTAAGTTCTTCACAGAAAAAGAATACTGACAAACCGAAAATAATTTGTATTTTTTCTATAACTTCAACTGTGTACCGATAAACAACAAACAAAACAAAATTTCATAACACTTTACAAAAAAAATTTAATACATCAGCGATAGAAAATGATTTTCTTGAGGTGTGCTTAGGATATTCAGAATGATATTTCAACAATTTTTCTATTATGCTAACAGCTGGAATACTACATACCTACGTTCATTTTGAAGCTATTGAAACAAGTATCCCCACAATATTGGAATGACTTGCAACTAAAAGAATGTTAAACATAGTTATTTTTTTGAAGATCCATAACATAAAACTGAAAAAAAATCATAAAATATTAGTCGCCAGTCGAAGTTGGCTTGAGATCTACCTTTTCAAATTTTGCGATAAGATGAATGACCCAATATTTCTATTTCATATCACATATTGAGATATTGAGGGTAAAGGTTGTACACCATCAGAGTTGTATATGATATTTCGTGAGTAATATGTTACGTTTTCGAAATAAAAATCGTGTTATGTTTGTGATTATTCTGGTTTTTTTGGCAGTTTGTAATGCAGGTTAGGAAATGTCGTCTTTATTTGATTCCTGTATTCAAGAGCGATGAACTAAATATCGCAATGTCTTTGAAACATTTCTTGGATTGAATAATCAATTTTTCATTCAACTCCAATCTAAGTATATAATTATTATTTTTTTTAGTGGATAATAAATGTTGTTCACTGTTCTAATTATATTTTCAGAGTGATGATAATTAGAAAATGAAATGTTCAAATATATACCGATTTGTTTTTTTATTTCGATGAGATCCAACGTGGAGTACGATTATATAGAATTAACTATTTAAAGAGTTTAGTATATTTCCGTAAGCGCTACGAAACTGAGCATTGAATGAATTTATTTTATGACCGACATTTTTCGGAGTGATTAATATCATCAGAATCCAATGTTACGGAAAATAATGTTATTTTTCAGTGGTATCGTTATGTTTTCATTTGTCCTCGAATGATTTTTCATACCATTTAATAGATTTCAGATTGAATACGATTAGGTAATTGTATTATTCATATTCTTTCGAGTAGTGATGGAAGGTGCAAAATTCCATTTATTTAAATATTCGTCATAAACACTCTATAACAATTCATGCAATATATTATATCAATCCGATTTCTTCTTCTCGAAAAGTTCTGCCTTAGGCCATATAATTCCTTTCACCATGAATTCTAAAGAGGTTTATAAATCAATAAAAAAAAATCTGAAATCATCACCATCAGAATCATAGAACCTTCAGGATGTCATACGATTCTCCTATTATTGAATGGAAGTCTTCAATTGGTCAGCATGTTTAGAGAAGTTTCTTGTATTTACCAGTTTTCATTCACTATATGTAGCCCCCCTAATGAAAATTGATTATTCAAAACGATTAGTTTTTTTTGCTATTTCGACACGCATTTTTTATTTGATTTACTCATGAAAAAAGATATGAAAGCAATATTTCTATTAAGTAACAACAATTGGCAAGACATCATTCTACAACCATCAAAAAGCTACTTGAATGTGTTCATCTAGAGAAATCCATAATATTTCAAACAGATTCATGAGTTTGATCTAGGAACAATATTAGGTTTGCGATTCACGTGGCAGCTACAGCCGAAATCAATTACAGATCATCAATGATTTGAAGAGAAAAAAGTGCATTTCAATTCGAAATTCGCGCTCAGTTTCTCATGTCTTCCACACACAAACACTGAAGTGATCATACGAAAAAGACTGAAGCAAATAACGCCACCACAGAAAATATTATTTGATGCCACAAAGGCACAAACATTAACTTCGTAAGTAGAAAAAAATATCAATCGATTGATATCAACCAATGACCAATGTCAAACTCGTACTCCAGAAGTAGAGACTCGTCAACAAGAACCTACAAGGAAAGAGTATCATCTAAATTCTAAAGCATCGAACAGTATAGATAATAACGCTGAACCCTCTAGGACCCTATACTTCACGATCTGGCACAGTGCTTCGAGTTCTATACAGAAAAAGTGCCATCTCTTAATATCATTACATAGGACCTTTCCCCACTGCATAAACCTGGAAAGAAGTATCAATATCTAGACGTGGTCGTTCGGAGTGTTCGGACTACGGTAGACTTAGAGGGCCCCATATTATTCATTATTCTCTTCTACATACTGAGCCTCAGCAGAGCGAAATATAATATAACCTCCTTCAAGGTAGAGTTGGATATTGGTTGCTATCAATCGATCGAAATTTGCTACTTAGTTAATTTGACAGAGTTTAGTACGAAAAATAGTATCCCTCGATTAGATTACTATGACATTCAGTGATAAATGTAGTTAGACAACAACGATTTATGACGAGATTCTTATTTTTTGGGAGATAGTAGGTGCTATTTTCCTATCCCAAAAATATTGTCCCATTTTGGATATAATCAAGTCAATTTGTTGGCTAGAGCCTTGAGAACCTCAAATATTTCATGAATTCAACATGTTCGGGGTATTACACTAATTTTCCTAAATCTAGGCAGACATCTAAGCCTGAGTCTAAGATGCCATAAATCCAGAGAAAGTACATAAATATTCTTATGGGGATGCATTTGTTAGAGCATAAGATATAGTACCTATTGACGCAACACATATCAGTTTATATTAATTTCACACGAATATTTTCAGGTTTGGAAGACTGGGTGTTTTTTTATTTTGTCACTTATTAATAATATAAAGCTTTTACTTTTTTTGGTTACAGTTATACGAGGTGATGCAGTGAAATCATGTCGAGAAGACTCGGAATGCCCAGGTAACCAGTCTTGCATTACGAATATCTGTAGCAGTCCTTGCCTACAGTCTTGTGGACCAGAAGCACTCTGTGTTGTGATGTATCATAAAGCATATTGTTTTTGTAGAGATAATACTGATAGTTGTATTCGAAAAAAATGTAAGTATTTCTTTGAAAATTTAACGCATATAAATATATGGATATTTACATGATTTCAACGACTTGGGAATGAGATCTGAATTCAAATTAACTTATTTCCTTTTGTTATCCAACTATATTGAGACTTGGAAAGCAAATCACATCGTCAGTGGAAGTGCTGAGGTAGATATTTTCAGATTCAAAATACTCCGAAAACAGTTAGAAAATAAAATTATGTGCGATATCTCGCACCTAATTTTACTTCGAATGTTTAGAAGAAATTTCCTAATTGAGATTTGAAATAAGAAGAAATGTGTTTATAGAAGATGTGTAAGTATATTGGATTATATTCACTAGGTATTCTACTCACAAACAATAAATTCTGAATTCAACTCAATATTAAAAAAATGGTGAGTTGATTTTGAATTGGTGAATTTTTCTGATGGCACAGAATGAACACAGGTACATTAATAATTTCAATTAGGTACAATTAACCTCAGGTTTTCAACATATGTAATGTTATAGTCTTGAAATGTTTCGTGTTCATGAAAAAATGTTTGAATGCATAGAATCATTGGATGTTCGATGCGTCAGGCTGCCTGTGATACTCGATTCGAGAAAGATACCAACATTATTTGCAGTTGATCATCCCTTTAGACATAAACGCAGCACCTAATAATATTTCTTATATACGCTATTGTTCAACTAATCAAATTCAAGGAGACCAGGCCAAGGACAAAAGAGAACTACTCTCGCAGATGATCGCTTTTTAAGCTTAACTGCCTCAAGAACTCGCCACTACACATCCCGAATATTGGAGTATCATCTCCTAATAGCCCAAAATACCTAAATTTTTGAACAAACAGTAAGAAATCGTTTGATATAAGAGCTAAAGTTGCAGCTATGAACCCGCGCTTCTTAAGGGTATATCGCAATTGACCCGAATTAGTTTTCGAGGGAACGGGGTCAGTGGGTCTTGAAGAAATGGTCGACGTCTTATTCTCTGATGAGTCCAGATTTGCCTTATATACCTCAAATAAAGGTATGCTAGTTTATAGACGACCGGGTGAGCGATATTTGCAATGTAACATTTACCAAATTAAGAGTTACATAGGTGGCTCAGATATAATTGGGTACAGCGTACCTTTCCATGGGAAAACAGAGTTAATGATTATGAATCAAGGCAGCATGACCGCAGACAAATGAAAACGAGAAAATCTGGAACTCCATATTGTGTGAGTTCAACATTCGTCCGAACTGAACAGGCCAGTACGAACACCGAATTAAATTTTGATAGAGCATGTTTGGGACTACCTGGGATAAGAGTTGCAAGAACATCAAACGCCTCGTAGAACACTCGATGAATTTCAATACGGGGTGAATATGTATTTAGAGGGTATAGAGCAAGAGTACATACAGCATCTGTTTGAGGGTATGCCAAGACGCTGTCTTAAAAACTCGAGGAGACAATATGACGTTTTGAATGACATCTCTAGTTTTCTATGTGAACATTTCTATTCTGATAAGAAATATAAAATGAAAAAATTTTTATTAAACCTGTATATTGTATATATTTCATTGAAACTTCATTGCGAAGAATGTAAATTTTCTTTATATAAATTCGTGCAATTGAGAAATTGATTAATTTTTGTGAGTTCCCGCAGTGTATATTGACTGGCATGAATTTATATGAGATGAATATTTTACATTACCATCTGTGAACCATTGCTAGTGATACATATACTTCGTTCGCATAATATTGGGAGCAAAGTAGGAGTTAGGTAGTGTATTTATCTGAGATTGGCATTATTTGCTGTCATAATGATAAACAAAGTCGTGGGCGAAGGTACCCGGCCTCGTCCTACGAGCTTCCGAGTTATCAGAGAACTCTATGTTATATTGACAACATTGCGTATTAATCTGAAAAGAAAATAAACAACATAACCTAAAATTTTAATATACCTACACAGTAGAATAAAATATGCCAAATTGTCATGGCCAACCGACAGCTCAAAGTTTCGCGAACGGACTATAATTGTTCATAATTTCATATTGGATGTAAAAGAAAAACTACAAATATACTGGAAATGTTTTCACTGGAGACCAGAATACTTTTTTCAATCAGATTTTTATAAATGAGACGGAATAACTTAGTCTTAGCTCATTTCGACTAAGTACGAGTATAATTTATTTATTTTGAATTTTTAGCATCACAATTCTGTGTACCAGAATGTGAAAACAACTCAGTTTGCAATTTATAGGATACTGCGAGTGCAAGCACGGTTATTCTGGAAATCCATACAAACAGTGCTCTAAGAAATGTACCAAGTCTAATGACTGTTCATCTGAAGAAGCATGTATAAATGGTGTCTGTAAAAGTCCATGTGATGAAGATTGTGGAATCAATTCATTATGTACGGTGACAGATCATATCAGTATTTGCAGCTGTCCTGTCGGCTATGTGGGCAACTCATTCGAGATTTGCAGACCAATCAGTAAGTAGCTAATCAATAACTTTTCAATATTTCACTGAGTACTCCTAACTTTCCTACAATTTCCATATATACAGGGTGTTTCATCACAAACAGGACAGACATATATATATTCGTGTAGAGGACACTGGGAGAATCATTTGTGCTCTATCACATATCCTGTTTTCGAAGCATAAGAGAGATATGGGGTATTTAACGTCATTTTTGAACAATATTCTAATGAGTGTGGTCAGTTATACATATATAACAACTGAAGTAGTCAAATCTTATTATTTTTGAGTCCTTAATTCAGAAAAGTTGACGAAAAAAAATTAATATTATTTTTTATCTTTAAACTTCCACATAAATGCATGTCATTTTCGGGATTGCAACTATTTTCCTGAAGTATTTTCGTCTCCGAAAGTATATCTTTTCCATATTTTGGACAGGTAAATATTTGTTGAATTTTAATATTTCTGAAACGAGATCAATACCTATTTCTCCTCACTTAAATAGTTAGTTCATAATTATAAATTATGCATATTCTACTAGGATAGCATAATAATTATTAACGTAATTCTTCAAAAATTATCAATCAGCATTCATGGATCTAATTTATTTCTGTCGTGGCATACGATTCTTCATAGAAACTGGGTTACTACGTTAATTAATTCGTATAAACGAATATATTAGAATAACAGCTTGGAATTTTTCTTTCCATAAAATGGTTGAAAAAAAATATTTTTCCTATCTCGAGCGAAAAGTATCTTATCCTCGATTGCTTAGCCGCAACGCAATGCAGGAAAGTACAACTTTCCGCTCTATATAGGAGTTGAGCAAAATTTCACAATTCACAAATTCATTTTCAATTTCATCCTTGTAATGCACCTTTAAATGTTTATGAAATAACGAACGCAGAAAATAATATTTATCGATTAGAATCAGCCAATATTAAACTCATACTTCGGATCTAAACTCGTCCTCGTTCAAAGCAAAATGCAAGGAAGTGGTATCAGATAGAGAATCTATGGATGGCTTTTCCGTCCACATTTAGTTTTAGTTTAAAAAGGGTTCACAGTTCAATGCTACTTCAAAATTTGTTATGCCCTCTTGCAGAGCTGTTCTGGCCACATCCTTTACAGCTCGCCTTCCATTTCCAGAGATCTGATGAAATCCAATATCTGTGAAGGCTCCAACGAGGCTAGTTCCTCACTTTCAAAAGTTTCTCGCCCAAAGCATTCTTTCCTTAGGCTCACAACGTATTCCGTGACTAGGTGAATAGGGGTTTCTTCCTCCTCCCCACAGAACTTGCACTCGTCATTGTCGGATTATCCCACCCTCAACGGGTGCTTTCTAAGGCGGCATTGTAATCGTTTCTTACCAAGATCCAGATATCTTTTGGGTCTTGCTGTTTCAAAGTTCGGTATGAACTTAGTGGAATGATCCATCACTGGGAGATTCTGCCAGAATTTTTCCTTATTAGGACTCAAACGAAATGGAACCTTTCAGGTATAAATATACCGAAGGAAGAAGGTTGTTCCTATGGATCTCTGAGAGAAGGCGTCCTCGGTATATTTATACCTGAAAGAAGGTGCCATTTCGTTTTAAGGTCCAAGAATACCTTGTATCATTCAGAGCTATCCTATGCTGTTGAGTTTTTATAAGGACGAAATGGTCATTCATAGATGCTCTGTTTGGTACCACACCACTTTCTTCAATTTTGCTTTGAACGAGGACTCCGAAGTTTGAGTTTAATATTGGTTGATTCTAATCGATAAATATTATTCTCTGCTTTCATTATTTTTAATTCGTGGCAATGTTACGCGTTGAACCTCTGTTTAGATGTTTATATTTTATATTTCTTAGGGGTTTACCAGAGTCTTACCGATGAGGAAATCTGCAATCAATGTGCGAAGGATGCTCTATGCATTACCACAGCTACCAACACGAATTGTATTTGTCCAAGAGGATACTTCGGAAATCCATTCATTTCCTGTTATAAAATGTGCCGTTTGAATTCTGACTGTCCAGCAGATACAGTGTGTGTGGACAATTTATGTAAAAATCCTTGTGAGGGAGCCTGTGGTGTGAACACAGTGTGTAGTGTAGACAAAATCAGACGAAAACCGATATGCTTATGTCAACCGGGGTTTTCTGGTGATCCTTCTAGAATATGCACAATGAAGTTAGGTAAGGAAATTATACGAGAATAAGCGGTATTTAAATGTTAGCAATTACAATAGTAAATTCTGAATCCCATCTCATACGATTTTTCGAATAAAATGATCATGTTACACTGCATCATTATTAAAAACACGTATTTCATTCTTTAATTGAAGTCTTTCAATTTATCGATCGAAAAAAGTATACTTTATGCACCTACCCAGAAATCGTGTGTAACAAAGAATTAATATTTGTAATCTGTTCATAATTTTATCGCAGTCCTTCGGGGTAGGTAATATTTAAACTGATTCATAGCAAATTCATGATGAAACAGAAACTAAACGCTACTGGACATTTTTTTCGAGAATTATCCACATTGATCCCGTTGAATATAACAAAAATCATCGCATCATAATTAGTCTCTTTGAAATTAAAATTGTTTTGATGTGTTCTCTTCCGGAAGAAATCGTATTAAGGATAGTACGCTGAAAAATGTTTTGTTTAATCAATTCTGACCTTCTTTCCTGAACTTCTTGTGTTTTAGAGAGCAGGTTTTCTGAAAATGAAGAGGAGCTTGATTGCCACCCACGATGTGGTGTAAATGCTACATGTGATACAAAATACGGTATTTGTAATTGTAATAAAGGTTTCATCGGAAACCCATATGGTGGTTGTCGGAAAAAATGCGAATCTGATTCAGACTGTGATGATGAAAAGTCATGTATTAAGGGTGACTGTACAGATCCTTGCTTAACATTCTGTGGAAAGAACGCTCTATGCAAGGTAGATGAACACATACCTTCTTGTAGATGTCCATATGGATTCAGTGGTGATGCTTTCACATACTGCAGAAAGAACGGTAAGAGAAAATTATGTGATCAAACCCGAAGACCTCTGTCGTATGACTCCTTTTCTATGGCAACTGTCGAAATCTACATACATGGTGTTCGGGAAAATATTGGGAATCTCTTCAGATAAAACAAACCATATTGAAATGGCAAGTTCTCATACATTTTTCTCAATTGCCCCCCTACGGATATACGGCCTCCAAATACAATTTTAAATACTTACCTACGAAAATTTGATATGATAAAAAGTAGTAAGGGCCTTTCAAAATACTGCCCTAAGTTTTAATTAGCTCGTTTAATTTACCAAAGGCGGACTAGGTCGTACATTTTACATTTTTAACACCCAGTATGGATACCTTGAGCATTGAGCTGAAGAAAGGGTTTTTTAGTTCATTATTGATGAGTGAACCCATTTCGAGAAAAATCAACTGTTATGAATCATAAATATTTTTTTGCAATAACGAAGTTTATAATACACTTATTTGAAAAAAATGACCCTTTTTTTCATTTTCTTGACAATGAACAAGAGCATTTTCTCTTTAATTTTATGTTCAAGGTTTCAAAATTCATTTTTTTTAAATTTGAGGGCAGTATCATTGAATTATATTAAGTTATTTGAACTTTATTTCAGTAAAATGGATTTCCAGTGGAAAAAAATACGATAGGAACTTGTTGTCTTATTTTTTTATGTTTTATCTTAATTCGATAGATTTTCCACATTTCCTAGTTAGTTAGTTAAAAAATAATGGTACTAAGTTCTGGTATTACATACTCATCTCAAAGGTACCTGCTGTTTCGTTGACACTAAAATATGAGTGTTTTGGGTGCTTCATCGCAACCGTCCTCAGAATTTCTAGAGAATTCCCGATAACAATAAAATGAGAATCAACATTCCGACAGATAACCATTGATACATTGAAGTTATGTGTCCCATTTAGTTAGAGATAGCTTAATATGGCATCCTTGGGTAAAACGGCATATTATCTTTCTTCAAAGTTTCGCTAAAATGTGCATGGGTAACACGGCCGTAATAACGCAAAATCATTTCAAGAATTACCCCTGCGAAAGGAGCAATATTTCATCTGTTTCCAGTTGTACGTGAGAAACCATATAGTCGGTTCACGAAAGGTTGAGCCGTCAGTTGGCCATGGAAATTTGGCATATACCAACCACTGTATATATTAAAATTTTAGGTAATGTTGTTTATTTTCTTGTCAGATTGATACGCAATATTGTCAATATTGCACAAAGTTCTCTGATAACTCGAAGGCTCGTTGGACGAGGCCGGATAAATTCGGCAACGTTGACTTTATTTTACAGCAGCCAATACTGCCAACTTCAGATAAATAAACAAACGCCTACTATGCGCTCAAACTTTCGTGAACGGACTATAGTTGCACCCTGCTCTTCTATTTCATTTGTGCGAAGTTAAAGTTGAAATATTTCTCAACAAAACTGTAGGTGATTACTCAGCAATACGTTCTATTTGACATACTTTGCTAGTTGGAAAATTATGATTTCGTCTTTGAGATGGCCTGAGTTGGCAATATACCCGTGGACTAGGCCGCCATAGTATATCATTTCAGGCTGTTCATTATTATTGTTTGAATACTTCTAAAGAGCACCGTCTTGACTGATCTATATTAGCAAGTAATCAACCTATAACTGAGCGCTATTTCCACTTAAACGAGTGCTATATCGTTGTGCCCAAATGTCTGGAATATTCGAATTCTTATCCTGAAATGGTCTAAAATGATAGGATTCGACTTTCTGATGATGAATCTGTGGTCAAATTCAATACTGTCCGTCAGGCCGTCGTCCGGCCGGCCAATAACCTGATAACGTTCGAAGGAATTCTCCTAGAAACTTGAGATTTTCAGGGTGGGTTCGGTTTCCACATGGCTCGGTGAAGTTCGTCAACCAACCAAATCGTATAGAGTGTTTCATAAAATATGGCCATTCAATATTCCTCAATATTTCAGACAATAGTTATTTTTGTATTAAGTGCGTAAATGAGTGTTTTTTTCATGGCACATGAGAGTGTCAATTTTGGCCGAGACCGCAGGTCGAGGCCAAAATTCACTCGAATGTGCCATGAAAACACGAATTTTATACGCACGAAATACAAACAACATTTTTTGTACAACTGTGCATGTGAATTTACATCGTCTGAAATACGTATAATCATTGAAGATAATGCTTTCAGTACAATATTTAAATGAATCCAGTGATCTTTCTGTGTCGTAACTATAGAAACAGTTTGTTGAAATTGTTTGAATCTTTGACAGTATTTTCTCGTAGTTGTTTCAATTTCGATTTTTTTCAAAGAAGATGAATGTTGAACATGATAGTGGTAGTGATACCCCCGCAGATATGGCTGAAGAAGCAAATACAATTGTATCTTATATGTTACCAGCCAAATCAAAGCTAATACATAATATGAGAAAACATATAACCAATTTCGAGAATGACGCAACAAGAACAACGTAAAAAAGGTTTCTGAAAATGTGCTCACATGCTATTTCGAGGAAAAATAAAAAATTTTTAAACCTTCCAAGTTATGGAGCTCAATGTTAAAAAAAACATCGAATGTCAAGGAAAATATTGATATAAGGAATTTTTCAAAATTGTTCCCGCTTATTAAGAACCAAAGCGTCGGATACCGAGGAAAGAATCTAAAGTGTTATGGAGGGATAATATCAATAAATTTCTCAGAGATGCTGATGACGAAACTAATTTACTTTATAAGGTACAGATACAATCATAATTTTGTGAAATTAGTTGCAATTAAAATATTCATTATTTTTAAGTTGTTCTAATTTCAGTTATCAGCAGTGAAAAAAAGACTTTTTTTAACGTGTGAAAAAAAGACTTTTTTTAACGGTGAAAAAAAGTATTATTTTACTCATCCATAGTGATGAAGAAAAGTCAAGTTTTTTCGACAGTTGTACAAAAAACTAATTTAAATACAATTTTGCGGCCACATGCAAGATACTTATAACGAGCCTCTTGCAAAATTTAGTGGGCATAGTGTTAACAGAAACAAAGATAATTTGATTGGAATATTGAGAAGAAGGATTTTTATATTTCCATAACAAGACATCCGATTTGAGCGAAATATAATTTGTGAATGAATATTGATGCACTGAATGTTTATGAAAATTTTTAAGAGGATCGCATCATCAGACCATACAATTTAATTTTTTCAATTGTAATGTTTCTCATATATTTCAGTTTTTTAATAATTTCTAGAATATTTTTCCAATAATGCTGAGATTTTGCATTTATATATTGAGTATCAATCTCAAGTCCTATACAAAATTTTGAGGTAATAGCCTGATTGCTCCATCAATGAACGAGCACTCAGAAGCACCTGCTCAGGGCTTTCTTAAATTTTTTTGATAATAAAATTGCACAAAATACAATTAATTTCACTTTCGTTCCATTCAAAAATGGTGAGGAGATACGTGAATAAACCAATCACCAACAGTGGGATCAAGAAGAAATGAATGTTTTTTAATGCATTCTTAAATTTCTATGTGTTTCCTCTACCTTCTTTTATTAGTCTCAACATAAGAATTTTTTTTATTGATATGTTTCTCTTTGAGTATGATATTTTACCCATATAAGTGAGGGTATAATCGTTGAAAACATTTTTCATAGAGGGTGTTTCATCATAAACTGGACAAACATATATTTTCGTATAGGGGACATCGGGAGAATCATTTTTGCCTTATACAATAAATCCCGTTTTCGAAGCATAAGCGAGATACAGGGTGTCAAACGTCATATTTTAGCAAGATTCTTATGAGTGTGGTCAGTTATATGTATAACACTTAAAGTAACTGTTTTTGGTATATCTCAGTATTTTTGGGTCCTCTATTCAGAAAAATTGACGAACTCCGAAAAACAATTTACAAAATGGCGGAAGACCTGCAATGTTCCTAATTTTTTTTGCGGTTGTAGAATTGACTTTCATTTTCTGAATGAACACAATTTTCTAAGAATTTCTGTAAGAAAATGTTTTAAAAATCGAACACAATTTTTTTTACATGTCTACAGCGATAAAACAATTTCACTCGAAATGGATGAAACTTTGTACAATTGTACTTCTTGAATTATCAATCACGAATGTGGAAACAGAATTGTAAAATATCGAACGGTTTCGTTACAACAGTCATTCAAATGTTTCGTTCAGACCTCTGAAATAGTGAAAAAAAAATTGTTTTGAGTTCGAGAGTCAAAATAATTAAATAATTTATATGTCAAAACATTCTAGATGAATATATAAAAAAATCAGTGAAATTTAGTTGGGACTCGAACCAACGTAGGTATCAAATAGGGAAGTGCCACAGTTCTAAGGATAATGAAACTCGTTGCCAGGCAACGGTAGTTCGTAGTTCATAGAGTTTGACTACTGGCTAAATTATATTCACTGAAATTCAAATACCAGTCAAACTCTATGAACTGCGAACTACCGTTGCCTGGCAACGAATATTATTATCCTTAGAACTGTGGCATTTGCCTATTTAATACCTACGTCGGTTCGAGTTCCAACTAAGTTTTACTGAATTTTTTTTATAAATTTATCTAAAATGGTTGGACATGAAAATAATTTTATTATTTTGACTCTAGAACTCAGAACAAATTTTTTTTCCTTAATTCAGAGGTCTGAACGAAACATTTGAATGACTGTAGTAACGAAACCGTTCGATATTTTACAATTCTGTTTCCATATTCGTGATTGATAATTCAAGAAGTACAATTGTACAAGATTTCATCCATTTTGAGTGAAATTCTTTCATCGCTGTAGACATGTAAAAAAAATTTGTGCTCGATTTTTGAGAAATTTTTTTTACAAAAATTCTTAGAAAATTGTGTTTATTCAGAAAATGAAAGTCAATTGGACAACCACAAAAAAAAATTTGGAACAAGGCAGATCTTCCGCCATTTTGTAACTTTTTTTTGGAGTTCGTCAACTTTTCTGAATAGAGTACCCAAAAATACTGAGATCAGACCAAAAATCGTTAGTTTAACTGTAATCTATAACTCATCACACTCATAAGAATCTTGCTAAAAAATGACGTTTGACACCCTGTATCTCGCTTATGCTTCGAAAACGGGATATATTGTATAAGGCAAAAATGATTCTCCCGAGGTACCCTACACGAAAATATATGTTTTTCTAGTTTATGATGCAACACCCTGTATATTTTTACAATCAAATTTAATGCTATTACTGGTGTTCTGAGTATGTCAAAATAAAAATACAGTTCCTGAAGCTTCAGAAAACACTTTACTTCAACTTGACAGTTTGCAGTTTGCACGAGCAGGTGCTTTTTGAGAGCTAGTTCATTGGTGAAGCAATAGGACTATTAGCCCGAAATTTTATATGGGACTCGAGATTGATACCAAATAATATATAAATTCATGCAGCATCTCAACACAATCGGAATAATATTCGGACAATTATTCAAAAACTGAAATATGTGGAAACATCACAATTAAAAAATGAAATTTTGCATAAATATTCAGTATATACATGCATGCACAATTTCAACACAATCGGAATAATATTCGAAAAATTATTCGAAAACTGAAATATACGGAAACTTGACAATTAAAAAATTAAATTATATGATTGTGATGCTTCGATCCTTTTGAAATTTTGCATGAACATTCAGTATATAAATTTTACATACAAAAAATATATTTTACCCGAATCGGATATCTGCTTATGGAAAAATTGAACTTTCTATGAAAATTTTGCTTGCATGAGGCTTATTATGAACATCCTACATGTGGCCGCATAATTTCATTTTGATTGGTTTCGTTTTGTCTTAGATATTGAGGAACAAAAATTTGGAATGTTCATTTTTTATGGAACACCCTGTACGATTTGGCTGATTAACGAGCTTAAGGAAAGCATTTGGGAACCGAACTCACCCTGAAAATCTCAAGTCTCTAGGAGAATCTATTTGAAAGTTATTGTGCCAACGGCCTGCTGGACGGAGGACCCCACGGACAGAATTGAGTTTGACCACGAATTCGTCATCAGGGAGTTGAACCCTATCATTTGAGACCTTTTCGGCTCAATATTCGAAAATTACAGGCATTTGGGCAAAACGATATATCACTTGTTTAAGTAAAATAGCAATTGTCATAGCAGTACTCATTATTTATTTTCAACTCATTACAATCAATAGAATCTTAATTGAGATAGATAAACGCAAAAACTAATTTCAATCTAAATGCAACCTACATTCCATTTCAAATTTAGATTTTGTACTCATATAATATTTATGTTTTGCTTCTCGCATGTAAACAAAAAAAATCTAATAACCAGGCATGGAAAATTAAGAATTTCAGTGTTTGTGAACAATTTTCAGCAATAAAACCAGAACCAGATATAATTGAAGTAGACCTATGTGATTCATTTCCTTGTGGTACAAATGCAAAGTGTGAATACCGAGATACAGAAACTTGTATTTGCCTGCCTGGACACTCTGGAAATCCATATAAAAAGTGCTTCAAGAAATGTCAAAGGAATAACGAATGTGCCGAAGGCGACAAATGCGTAGAGGGACTATGTAAGGACGTATGCGAAGGTGGCTGTGGAATAAACGCTATTTGTAAGGCAGAGAATCATAGACCTAAATGTGAATGTCCAGAAAATTACAGAGGTGATCCTCTTGGGATCTGTTTCCCGAAAAAAAGTAAGTATGTACTGCCGTCAAACCCTTCACAAACTGTAATCTTCATTCCGCAACAATGCGTTACCTAAATGTTAATGAGTTGTAGTCTCCATAAGTATATTGCAGTTTTCAATTTATAAACTTTCTCAAGCTGGAAGCTGGACTCAAAGTTTTCCTGTTTCAGGCATGTAATTGCACGTTGGGGTTCGACTCACTGGTGCCGTATTCTCGAGAAGTGATATTCGAAAACGTATACGAACTTCATTGCACGGTATGCATTTTTGCAGGTAAAACAGAGACTCGCGCAATGAAGTTCGTATACGTTTTCGCATATCACTTCTCGAGAATACGGCACCTGATGACGAATCCGTAGTCGAATTCAATTCAGTCTGTGTAACCGTCGGGCCGGCAGTCCGTAAACTGTATATCAGATTCATTTTGCGCCATTGCACTTACCCGCAAAATATCATAAATATTGTTCTTCTCGTTCAAAAAATATTTACCTACTTGGTTCTACACTTCATCCCATCCCTGAATAACAACTTTACATCCTGCACTGAAAATCTATTTTGATGCAGGACAGAAATTTCTTATTTATATAGGAGTCAACAAGAAATTTATGCTCAGAAGATAATAACAACTTATGTATGAACGGAAAAATCTCGTTCCAAGTAATAGTCTTATTTGGGAAATATTGGCGCAAGGAAAAAACTCACAAAATAATTTCTTAACAACGTCTCATCATTTTATTGTGCCTTCTTCTGTTACATTGATACGATAAATATGAAGAAAATGTTCATATCCTAATTTATGCCAAATTCGAAAATTTTTCATTTCGAATTGCCTGAAACACGACTCGTGGTTTTCCGTCCACAATATTTATTGTTGTGCTGATATGTCAAATCATAATCTTGATACTTCACTGAAGTAAATTGTACACCTCAATAAAAAGTGGAAAAAAACTAACTATTGACTGTTGCCCCTTTCTCTTCTAGTGAAAAAGCTAATAAATTTTTTTCTTATGGAATATACTTTACAATATTGAGTTTTCTCGATAAATAATATCTTTGTTATATCATTTCAGAGGGAGTACTGACTAATCCCAGTCGAATTCCATGTTTTAAGTGTATCTGCAGAGCAATCACTGGAGATGACAATATTTTTGCCTGTGCTGAGAAATCTATCAATTCTGGTTATTGGGCTTTCGCAGGTGAGGATCTCGTTGGAGGAGAAGAATTTAGGACAAAAAATTCAACGTTAGACTTTCTCACCTGCATGAATAATAGGATATGCATCTTCAATACGATGAACGACTACATTTCCAGAGTATTACATAGATTAGATGTAAGTATGTAGATAAATCACAGGCGAGATACACTGTGCTACCCTAAGAAGAAAAAGTCTATTTCCCTTTCTGCCAACGTTAATTTTGTTTGCTTAAAATGATTTCAACTTATCTTACAGATAAAAAAAATGATGATAGATCCAAATCAAATAAGTCTGAAAATATTATCGGAGAAAATAACACTACTTCAAGCTTTCGTAATCAGATAAATCAAAAATTCAAGAAAAGCCTTGAACAGGAGCTTGGAGCGCTCATTCATTGGTAGAGCA
Organism: Propylea japonica; assembly: GCA_013421045.1. Taxonomy (NCBI): domain Eukaryota; kingdom Metazoa; phylum Arthropoda; class Insecta; order Coleoptera; family Coccinellidae; genus Propylea; species Propylea japonica. The sequence continues at coordinate 21,899,291 of CM024247.1, read as the reverse complement.
ATAAGATTATTACCTCAAAATTTTCTTGTGTGACTTGAGATTGAAGTCAAATATATGAATACAGAATCTTTGCACAATCGGAATTATATTCTGGAAATTATTCAAAAACTAAATAGGTGAAATATAAATAATTATCAATCTTCACTCACAGAATAAATTCCACTCGAATCGGATCTCCTGTTATGGAAATATTTTTTCATAATAACGTTTATTGCCATTTCACAATCTACTTCTCATAGAGTATTGGGTAAAAATAAATTAAAAAAATAATGGATATGAAAATGTGGTGCGCACTGGCAACAACAATTCTGCCCAGTGATGTATTAGGAGATCTTCAGGCCAGGATTTTTTCAATCTACCTTTTATATGGTCGTTCGTGTGATCAATTGTTCTATTTTGATAGTTTGTGACGACTGTACTGATTCCTTCGCTGATGTATGGTACTTGGACATCTTCATGCAGTATTTTGTTGGTTACGTACCAAGGAGCATTTACTATAGAACGCCAGGTTTTTGGCTGAAATCTTTGTATGATATTTACTCTGGATGATTTTGTACACCTCCAAGTTGCAGTTCATATACCTCGATTAGTTTCAGCATTACTTAGAGTAAAACCTTATTATTCAAGGATAATTTTTATTTTCTTCCTAGTAACCAGTATATTCCTCTAAATTTGATTTCTAGGTCTTTCTTTTTCGCTTGAATGTGTTTCTCCCAGGTGATTCGGCACACCTGTGCGGATTGGGATTGATTTGTTCTGATTCTCCATTTTTTCTGTAGACTGACAAGGGGGATGGGTTTTCATTGACGGAAAGAATAGCAACGTCGTCTGCAAAGGCGGCTATGGTCGAAGAATGTCTGACAGGCAGATCGTAAGTATAGGTATATCAGCTAGAGCAGTAGACTTAAAACACTACTTTGCGGTACGTCGGATTTTATTGATAGGCCAAGCAATAGAGATATTTCCTTGACAAAAATACTACCTGGAAGCCACCTGTGCCATTCCGAGCAGGACAGTCCGTAGTTTATTCCCACCATGTTTTAAACACGAAAATGCCATTTTTTTATTTGTTATTAACAAAAAACAACAAAAATTCGCGTTCTTTTTAGTTTTTTCGTTGCAAAATGGAAACTATTGATGCAGTGATAACGTTGCAGTGAGATGAATTGTAGAGAATTACATTGTGAAGAAAATGATGGGTCAAACGATCCGATCGAATAATTAAAACTGGAGAAAAGCGGAAAAAACCGGAAAATTGCGTGTTTTTTCTTTTAACTCATAACTCTGCCATTTTGCAATATTAAGAACTGAAACTTCACACGATAGTAGCTATTGACGTGCAATTCATGTGTGCCAAAATTGGATTCGGTCGAATAAATAGTTTTCACATAATTCCCATTTGAATTTTTTTTGGACATATTTTCGCGGAGAGCTGGATGCGTTTGAGGTCGTCCGATTGAAATTAAAAAAATTGATTTGGAAAGAAGACGTGATCAGTAACACAACGTCTATTCTGATTTTTCAATAAAACGCGTTTAAGTGTGTTAAAAACTAGTGAGAACATGAGGGAAAACGACCGACCAAGCGAGAGTGGTCGAGTGGTGAGAGAATGAGCGAATCGAGGGGAAACGCCGCGGAAACCAACGGTCGCCGAGTTTAAGAATTGTTGCGCGGACAGCGCACCAAATTTTGTACACATATACGTTTCCCCTCGATTCGCTTATTTCCTCTCCACTCGACCGCTCTCGCTCGGTCGGCCGTTTTCCCTCATGTTCTCACTAGTTTTCAACACACTTAAACACATTTAATTGAAAAATCAGAATAGACGTTTTGTTACTGATCACGTCTTCTTTCCAAATCAATTTTTTTAATTTCAATCGACGACCTCAAACGCATCCAGCTCTCCGCGAAAATATGTCCAAAAAAAATTCAAATGGGAATTATGTGAGAACTATTTATCCGACCGAATCCAATTTTGGCACACATGAATTGCACGTCAATAGCTACTATCGTGTGAAGTTTCAGTTCTTAATATTGCAAAATGGCAGAGTTATGAGTTAACAGAAAAAACACGCAATTTTCCGGTTTTTTCCGCTTTTCTCCAGTTTTAATTATTCGATCGGATCGTTTGACCCATCATTCTCTTCAAAATGTAATTCTCTACAATTCATCCATTGCAACGTTATCACTGCATCAATAGTTTCCATTTTGCAACGAAAAAACTAAAAAGAACGCGTATTTTTGTTGTTTTCTGTTAATAACAAATAAAAAAATGGCATTTTCGTGTTTAAAACATGGTGGGAATAAACTACGGACTGTCCTGCACGGAATGGCACAGGTGGCGTCCAGGTAGTATTTTTGTCAAAAAACTAATCATTTGTAGCTCTGTTGCTTGGCGGTACTGGTGCCGTATTCTCGAGAAGTGATATTCGAAAACGTATACGAACTTCATTGCGCGGTGTGCATTTTTGCAGGTAAAACAGGGCCTCGCGCAATGAAGTTCGTATACGTTTTCGATTATCGCTTCTCAAGAATACGGGCCCTGGTCTGACGGTGCATCGTTAAACTTCACGGAGTAATATCTTTCTGACAAGTGGGAACTCAGAACGAGGTGATAGTTGTGCTGCAGGGTAGTTTTGCCACACCTTGTCAAAGGCCCTTGCTATGTTGAGAAATACTTCAGTACAGCAAGGGCGCAGCCAGGGGAGGCCCCTTCCGAGATTTTTCTGCATGTAAACTTTTCTACCTGTATCTTCGTAGATACTGTTGAATTCGAGCACATCTTCAATATTTCATTTAAAATAGTTGAATGGTATTCATGCATACAGTCAATTTTCAGAACCTAATTGATTCTGATTTTCAGCAAACATATCCTGATTAACCTTTTGAAAATGAGACTAGGTACACATATACAGGGTCTTTATAAATGATTGTAACAGCGCAGTTGGCTTTGAATTACAGAATACCAATCTCTAACCAATCAGAGCATAGGATGATCACAGAATTCTGTGGTTTGCATAATCCAAAGCCAACTACGCTGTTACAATCATTTATAGAGACCCTGTACAAGATGTCAAGGAAAAAAGTACTATGCATTGTGCCAGGCGATAGAAGACCATAAAATATGGAAAAAGTTCCCAGGAATATATGTCCTAAACTGCTTCCTTTAAGAAATACAGGGTGCTTAAGTGTATTTTTTGATTTGGTGTTTTCTTGAATAACTTTGGACAAAAAGGTAAGAATTGAACAAAATGTTATATGCGGAGGTTTTGTATGATGCAGAATCCAAATATCCTATTAGTTTTTAGATTATCTACTAATAGGAAGCATCACATAATAATTTATCCACAATTAAACCAACGCTAGTTTAGTTAAGTTTAAAAAGGTGTTACAGTTCATAGACCTCAAGGTCTATTGAACCCCCTTACAGAGCTCTTCTGGCCACACCCTTCACAGCTCGCCTTCCAGTTCCAGAGATCTAATGAAATCCAATATCTGTGAAGGCTTCAACGATGCTAGTTCCTCACTATTACAAATTTCTCGCCCAAGGCATTCTCTCCTTAGGCTCGCAATGCCAAAGCATTCCGTGACTAGGTGAGTGGGGGTTTCTAAGGTTTCTTCCTCTTTCCCACAAAACCTACACTCGTCAGCCCTAACTGTTTTGCCTGTCATTTTCATTATTTTGTGTTTTTGATTAAGATTTTGATTTAATTCCTTGCTGTTGGTTGTTATTGTAAGTAAGTTACTTTTACGCTTCTGGCCAATTTGCGTGCATCATAACTTTTCGATGCATTTAACCCGAAACCGTTGAACCTGGTAACTTTATTAAAGTATACCTTCTTGAAGGAAAAAAGATACAGGAATTGCCTTTTCTACTCCAGAATGATATACAGTGTGAGGCAAAAGAATTAGGGTTGATTTAAATGTGGAATCCTGTATGTGACGTCCTCTATAAGTAATCTGAAAACTAGTAGGATATTTGGATCATACAAAACCCCAGCATATCACATTTTGTTCAATTCTTACCTCTTTGGCTCTTTGTCCAAAGTTATAAAAATATCAAAAAAAATAAACTTTAGCACCTTGTATTTCTCAAAGGAAGCAGTTTCCAACATATATTCATGAGACTTTTTTTCATATTTATGTCCCTCTATTGCGTGACACTATGCATGGTACTTTTTTTCTTGACACCCTGTATATTGGAATGGCATTTTAGAAAATGAATGATCACTAGATTTCAGAAAAGATTTTGTGAATTTGACATTTTTTATCAACCAGAAAGAGAAAGATAGAAATCACAATATTCTTTTTTGGTTTTTTTCTCCCGGACTATTTGCATCGGGCCAACCGATTCACATTCACAAAATAGATTTCACTCGAATCGGATATCTTTTTTATGGAAATAAGAATTTATTTTAATATTTCAATTGAATATTTATGGTTCTGTGTACATTATGGCCACAAAATTTTGCATGAGTCTTATTAGGAGCATCTTACATTTCATTTCGAATGGTTTCGTTTTGTCTGAGATATTGAGGAACAACAATTTTGAATGACCATATTTTATGGAAGACCCTGTACGATTTGGCTGTTTAAAGAACTTAACAGCCGCATTTCGAAATCCAACTCAAGTCTCTACGACAATCACTTCCGATGAATTCGTGTGCTGGTCGGACGGCCCCACGGACAGAATTAAATTGGACCACGAATTCGTCATCAGGGAGTCGAACCACTTTCGGTTCCAAATTCGAAAATTACAGACATTTGGACCAAACGGTATATTTTGCAACGAGCGCATAATGATAGCTATTATACGCGAATAGCATACTATACTTTATCCCCAACTACTGAATATACAGGGTGTTTCATCATAAACTGGACAAACATATATTTTCGCGTAGAGGACAACGGGAGAATCATTTATGCCTTTTACATTATATCCCGTTTTCGAAGCATAAGCGAGATACAGGGTGTCAAACGTCATTTTTGAGCAAGATTCTTATGAGTGTGGTCAGTTATGTATAACACTTAAAGTAACGGTTTTTGGTGAAATCTCAGTATTTTTGGGTCCTCTTTTCAGAAAAGTTGACGAACCCCGAAAAAAAATTCACAAAATGGCGGAAGACCTGCAATTTTCCAAATTTTTTTTGCGGTTGTCAAATTGACTTTTATTTTCTGAACGAACACAATTTTCTAAGAATTTCTGTGAAATTTTTTTTCAAAAATCGAACACAAATTTTTTTTACATGTCTACAACGATGAAAAAATTTCACTCGAAATGGATGAAATTTTGTACAATTGTACTTCTTGAATTAATTATCAATCACGAATATGAAAACAGAATTGTAAAATATCGAATGTTTTCGTTACAACAGTCATTCAAATGTTTCGTTCAGACCTCTGAAATAATGGAAAAAATTTGTTTTGAGTTCTAGAGTCAAAATAATTAAATAATTGGCATGGCCAAACATTCTAGATGAATTCCCACAAAAAAAATCAGTGAAACTTAGTTGGGACTCAAACCGACGTAGGTTTTAAATAGGGAAATGGCACTGTTCTCAGGATATTAATATTCGTTGCCAGGCCACAGTAGTTCGTAGTTCATTGAGTTGGACTGGTATTTGAATTTCAGTGAATATAATTTAGCCAGTAGTCAAACTCTATGAACTACGAAATACCGTTGCCTGGCAACGAATATTAATATCCTTAGAACAGTGCCATTACCCTATTTAATCCCTACGTCGGTTCGAGTCCCAACTGAGTTTCACTGATTTTTTTTGTATAAATTCATCTAGAATGTTTGGACATGCCAATAATTCAATTATTTTGACTCTAGAACTCAAAACAATTTTTTTTCATTATTTCAGAGGTCTGAACGAAACATTTGAATGACTGTAGTAACGAAACCGTTCGATATTTTACAATTCTGTTTTCATATTCGTGATTGATAATTCAAGAAGTACAATTGTACAAAATTTCATCCATTTCGAGTGAAATTTTTTCATCGCTGTAGACATGTAAAAAAAAATTGTGTTCGATTTTTGAGAAATTTTTTCACAGAAATTCTTAGAAAATTGTGTTCGTTCAGAAAATTAAAGTCAATTTGTCAACCACGAAAAAAAATCGGAACATTGCAGGTCTTCCGCCATTTTGTGAATTTTTTTCGGAGTTAGTCTGAATAGAGGACCCAAAAGTACTGAGATTTGACCAAAAACCGTTACTTTAAGTGTTAATCTGACCACACTCATAAGAATCTTGCTCAAAAATGACGTTTGCCACTCTGTATCTCGCTTATGCTTCGAAAACGGGATATATTGTATAAGGCAAAAATGATTCTCCCGATGTCCTCTACACGAAAATATATCTTTGTCCAGTTTATGATGAAACACCCTGTATAATATATTTCTTTAAAATTTTAATATTTGGCGATTCTGACAGGACCCAAGCTTCTATAACAAGTGTGAAAAAAGTCAGGTTGACACATGGGAAATTTTTGGAGAACTTGTCATTGTAGATTTTGTGTTGAGAATTCCTTTAATTGATGTACCTAATACAAGTATCTCAGGTCCGCGATTGCCAAGGTATACCTAACTATATTCATCTGTTAGTTGAAGTTTTCAAGAATACTGGAGCAATATCAATTCAGAGAATATTACCTTAGACCTAAATCTAGAGCACTATAGTTCATTTCAAAATGATTGGCATCTCGGGCGGCTGTGAGAAATCGAAAATATGTTGGTATCGGTCCGTTCGGTGAATTTCGATTTGCCGAATTTAGGTTGGTGTTGAAAATATCACTGACTTTGACTTTGACTTTTTCCAGTTTGAGTTAACCTATTGAATATATTTCGAATATCAGTTTATATTCTTGATTTAATCGACAAGTGGATTTAAATATCTCTTGAATCTACTTTGATTTGATTACTGAATTGAAAACCAGAATACAACCAGATTCCTCACATTTTACTGCAAGGGAACGCCAGGCAGTGTATCGGTGTTACTGCGAGTTCTTAAGGGATTCAGCAGATATTTCTGCTAGTATTAATGGCATTGCGCTCGTTTTTCAGGTAAACGATCATGTACAATGTGTTTTCTGATTAAGTAAGTTTCAAAATTTCAGATTTCTAATAGAACTGTCCGAAGAATTTTGGAGAAAAAAGTAGAAGGCAAGTTGCTAGAGCCAGAGTTAGCACTGGAAGGAAACCTATTCCACATGATTATACCTTCAAAGAGACATTAAACGACTTTATTTTTTCAAAAATCAAAAACAATGTGTCAGTTTGGATATCATTTTTGAACTGGTTAGAAAGCACCTGGATTGCGATCATTTCATGTCAACACTTTATAGAATAATCAAAAAAATTGGTTACAAGTACAAGAAAGTTGATCGAAGGAAAATTCTTATTGATAAACATAAAAATATCGTGAATAGAGTACGGTTTTGTGGTGAATATCTTGAATACTCAAGAGAAAATGTAAAATTTGTTTATTTAGATGAAACATGGATATTCGAAAATGGTAGTCAAATTTGCCAGTGAACATCAGAAAGTAATCCTAACGGTTTGCCAAGAAAATTCCTAGGTGAAGGCAGGAGGTACACAATTTGATGGATTTTTACCTGGATGTGATCTAATTCTTGACAGTGGTATCAATGATACGGATTACCATAAAACAATGAATGGGGAACTATTCCATTAATGGATTACTGAATAATTAATACCTTCTCTGCAGTTATTTGATACAAAGGGTGTAATGCACCATATCATTCAATT